>JAVJGG010000005.1:31395602-31418665 GCA_035590195.1 Aviceda cuculoides
TTGCTGAGCAGCGTTTAGACTAAGTCAAGGACTTCTCAGCTTCTCCTGCCCAGCCAGCAAGAAGGCTGGAGGGGCACGAGAAGTTGGGAGGGGACACGGCCAGGGCAGCTGACCCAAACTGGCCAAAGGGGTATTCCATACCACGTGATGTCATGCCCAGTATACAAACTGGGGAGAGCTGGCCTGGCGGAATCACTGCTCAGGAACTAACTGGGCATCGGTTGGTGAGTGGTGAGCAACTGCATAGTGCATCACTTGTTTTGTATATTCCAGTTCTTTTATTATTACTACTGCCATTCTATTAGTAGTAGCATTATCATTATTATTTTCTTCCTTTCTATCCTATTAAACCGTCTTTATCTCAACCCACAAGTTTTACTTTTTTTCCCGATTCTCTCCCCCATTCCCACTGGCTGGGGGCTTAGTTGCTGGTTGGGGTTAAACCACGACAACTTGGCCACCCCCTTGATAAGCATCGTGCCGATGATTATGAGGGGTCTATGTGCCATAAGGGGTGCCAAGTAGTGCCTAACTAGCTCCTCCCAAATCATGGACAATATTCCTCCTACTCCACTCATTTAAATGATGCTGAACACATGACAGGGGCAACGCAGGGAGGGATAAACATATGCAAATGAATTGTTGGCTTGGTTTGCATTTCCCCACCCTTTTTCCTCTAGATGTAAATCTATATGTATATAGATATATGGATGGAATATCAAGCATACTGCCGTCTTCGGTGTTTCCTTTGGCTGGCAGAGAGTGAAAGTGCCAATTGCTTTGGATCCTGGTGTAGACACCTGAGCCTTCCTCATATTCAGACAGGGCTTTTCGGGCACCCAACACAGTCAGTTCTGACTCTGGATCCTGGTATCTAAGCGCCGTAGCACTGTGTGCCACTGTGTCCCAAGCTGTGTGTTTAATGTCTGTCCTTTTCTGGCTTTATTAAGTGGAAGGCTAAGACTAGGTCAGCCTGGTGAGATAAGGGAATAGTTAGTTACACATCTTACTAGCATTAGCGGTTACAGAGATGGCAAAGCAGCTCATTTATGTAATACAGCCTATACACAATTCAGTGTGCTCCAAGGGGAGATATTTGCTGAAGAGCACTGCCAAAAATACACACTTAAAAAATTTAGTAGCTTTGGGGGATAAAAATTGGACTTGAGCAGCTATAAGGATGATTAACTCCTTAAATCTCTTCTGTGAATCCTATTAAATTCAACTTCTACAGCCTGAAGAGCTTCTGTCCTCTCCCCCTGCCAGCTCCCTAGATAAAGGGAATGTGTTGTGCTGGGCAGAATATTACTCTAATAGAAGGCTTCTCTTGTAAGAAAAGCTGGAGAAACACTCATCAGATCACCGAATTACATGGGATTTAGTTCTATGTGCAGACATCTTTCTTGACTTGTCTTTGAGCCAGTTTTGTCTCCCCTTTACTGACCTGCAGGGCTGTTCATGAATACCTGATGGCTACTGACCTTCCTACACAACTTCAGAAGCAACCAAGAAGAATGTTTAGAACCACTCTATTTCCAGGTATTTCTTTGTTGTTGCCTCATTGTGTAGAAACAAAGAAAACTAGAGCCTAAAATTATTCTCTTTTTTGGACATAAAAATATTTCAATACTGTACAATGGTGCAGATGATAGTAAGAGACAGGGCCTGTGGCTGAGAATATCTGTTCCCTTTCGTAAAAGCTGTGAATTCACTGTGACCCCATCCTGTCTCTGTTTAGCTGAGCTATCCGGACCCAAGAGAGTCTGGACTGTGTCCAAGACGCCCCCGTGCACACTTGGCTTGTCCTTGGAGGCAACCTGAAATCAGAGATGCAGTTTCTCCCCATCCTCAAAACCCCCACAATGTGCAGCGAGTATTAACCCTCTGACCTCCCGTCAGTCTGCACCTGCAGAGACTTTCCACATTCAAATCGATAAAAAGAACAGACACGTAAGAGTTTAGGGCCCAGATTTTAAGAGGCACTGAAGTGCATATAAACAGCTCTGGGTGGTCCAGGCTCATCAAAGAGGACATGGAGAGCTGGGATGGGAAGGTGGTGAACAGCACCTGGATAAGGGCCTTGTGGAGTTGAAAAATAAAACATCTCCTGAAAAAAAAGGACAGAGAAAAAAATATCTGTTTTTAATGTGGGACAGACACTTTGAAAAAAAACAACCACCTTTTTAATGTAGCTATAATTTGGTTGAATCGTTATCAGTTCTATTACTAATCTCTGATATTTATTGGGAGCATTTCTCACAAATAAACAGTCATGCAAACCACACGGTTTGTCTAATTGCTCCCTTAATGAGCATGTGGTCATTATTAATTTTGAATTTTAATCTCAACTGCGCCCACTTTTTTCCATCCTTGAATTGAGCATACTTCCCCAAGCCCAGTACATGCAGTGTATCAGCCCAAACGTCAGACGCTGTTCAACAGCCACCCACATCAACCTGCCGACTATTTCAATCGCATACTGACCAGTATGTCCGAAAGGTTCAAGGAAAATAAAGGTCAGGTCGCGTCTGCTGGTGATGTAAACCCGTGTCCTCACAGTGGCGCTGCGATGTCATCGCTGCATCTGGCTCTAAAATACACCGACGAGTGTGTGGAGTCACAGAGAATCCACAGTGTGTTCTTGGGAGATAAGGGAACGGTTTTTAGTACAAGGGAAGCGCCCGGATTTGCGTCATGGTACATGCATGGATAATCCATTTCTTATGGACTTGGTGGCTTGCATTTTAAGACACTGAAATAATTACCAAATGCCAGATGTGACACAAAATGTAATCGTCCTGATTTTGACCCTGTTTTTAATCTTGCGTTAGCTTTTTATTTAATATACACTGACAACTAATGCCAGACAATAAGGGGGGTTTGTATCGTCATGACAGAATGAGTACATATTGTGCCTCTAAATCTCATAACTGCAATAAGGGATCTGATGAATAAATAAAATTTAATGTAAGCTCTGTATTAAAAGGTTGTCTCCTTTTAAGTCTCCTCATCTGACCTATTATCTGTGAATATTTCATATGTTCCTACAGCAAAGCAAAGGCTACATTATATAAATTAATTTATAGTACATCTGATTTAATTAATATTTAAAAGAGGTCCAAATCTCATTTGTATTTTCTGAGCACATTAGAGGTCATCACTTGTATTTCCATATCTAAAATTCTGTGAAGTTTTGAACTAACTTGACACAGCTTCCCTATCAAAAAAGCAGGAAAGGCTGTCAGAGGAAGGTCTCCTTTGTGGATAAAACCAGCGCTGACTTTCTCCGGTTTGAATTTGCACAGATGCTGATACGTAAGCCAACCCGGGAGTTCAAGTAACCTATCCGAAGGCAATTCATTACAACTCTAAGCACCCCATAGAACCAATGAGTGCTTAATTTTACCATTAGACAGACTGTTTATCAAATTCCTCCACTATGCCTGGTACCAAATATAGAATATCTGCTCTGATTCCTACTGGAAAGCTCTCAGATATGAGCATTGGGTATTTTTGTAATTAACTGTAGCCTGTCTTTGTTCTAAACTCATTTTTCCAACATTAAAGCAGTACGCTGTTCAGCAGCTCATTACTACAGCTGTAGGTGGGTCACGTTTGCAGGTACAAACAAAGCAATGCAACAGTACCTGTGCCATCCGCCCAGAGTGCTGCTTGGAGGATGGTCTATGGCAATTTCATCTGAAACAAACAAGCAAAAGTGCTTAAACTATTTAACTGCAAACATAGTTAGCTAAACTTTCTATTTCTGAATCACACTTCCTAGAGTGTTTTGGCTTAGCCATAGGACCCAGGATGCTCATGATATCTCTGTACAGAGAAAGGATAAATACATATTCATGCATTTTATCTTAAATGGAAAATAAGCCAGAAAATCTGTTTCTAAAGTACATTATTAATGCTGGAAAGACAAACACTAAAAAGCTACAAGGTGGTAGAACCGAACTTTTCTGCACAAAATTAATTTGCCCTTTTTATGCATGGATTATAATAATTCTGACAATATGACCACCGATTATTTTCTCCACCAAGCTGGTGTCTCGGCGAGCGTATGCTAAGTAGCGTGCAGAGTAGCATCACGGAGCTGCTCTGGGGACGGCTTGTCACTGTTTAACAGGGAATGCTACTCACAGGGCCTCAACCAGTTGTGTCCACCTGGCACTCCCAGTCTCTCCAGCAGCTCTAAGTGGTAATTCTCCAACGTCTTCCTTCGCCCTGTCTGGTCCAGTACCCCCTTGCTCAGCACACCAAACCCAGCGGGTATCGCGTCGGGCTGCTTCTAGCGCAATGCCGGCACCCCAAAGTGACAAGAAGGGTTTCCTAAGGTCAGGCAAAAGAAGCGGTTTCAGGGAAAGTTTGGCTTGCCACTGCTAGTTCTGGGCCAACATATATCCTCTGTACGTTGCTCACACAACTCAAATGTGTTTAGGAACAGCAAGAGTACGAAGCGTGTTTGCATGTGAGGGTGACGCACGGGATCAGGAGCTCTGAGGTCAAAGCTGTACTAGTAAATTAAATGGTCTCAGGGCACTGATGTTCACCTCTCTGTAATCTTAGGCGATGGCACAGTTTTGACCTGGGCCGACAAGCACTCTGACGAACAATTCAGTGGCACCACTTGGAAATTAGCACAGGCGGGGGCCTTTCCCAGCAGGCAGCGGCGATGAGGCCCCCCTGCTGTATGGAGAAAGAGATTATGCTATGGGCAATGCCAGGCCAGCTGGTCTCCGTACCAGAGATCAGGCACGTTTAAATTTTTTCGCCTAAATATACTCTGAGAGTCTCAGTCATGCTTATTGCATCCTGACCCATTACACCCATAAACCAGCAGCAGTCTTTACTCACTTGGGCAGCCGGTTTGCCTGAGTTTGAGCCAAAATTACAGAAGTAACAGTACAAAACTACTTCCCTGTCACGACAAGTCCTTGCTCAAAGGAGAAAGTCCTAGGATTGCCTAAAGAGAAACATCAGCATCTTAGGAATTCACTAAAGACTATATTCTGGGTATTTGGGCATGGAAAATGTCAAGTCATAGACCTGAAAAAAACCTAGTTTGGAAAAACTATATGAACAAAATTTCCTAATGCAAAGTATAAGGTGACATTGATAATAAAGTCACTCTGTTAGGGACACCTGCAAAAAGCTCCTTTGCATAAGGAGCAGTAGTGCTGCAGAGATCAGATTTACTTCTCTTAGTCCCACCA
The DNA here is from genome assembly GCA_035590195.1 of Aviceda cuculoides. NCBI lineage: Eukaryota > Metazoa > Chordata > Aves > Accipitriformes > Accipitridae > Aviceda > Aviceda cuculoides. The sequence goes on from JAVJGG010000005.1 coordinate 31,400,825, forward strand.
GCTGTTGCGATGTTTAACCTGTGGTGCGATCAGACTGTTCTCTCCAGCAGACTTCTAGCTAGTAATTTCTATTTGGGATACATTAAAGCCTCAAACATTTGTCAGCGGTTTTACCTTCCTCTTGGTCAAGCGGGAAACATTGCATTCCTTCCCCGGTATCTCTCTTAAAGGTCAGCTCACCAAGCGCGGCCTTTGGAGAGCTGCAGGAATAGCATGTGGGCTGCCACATGAGGTCTGCGCAGCTGGGGTTTAGCAGCTGTGAGCTGAAAATCACTACAGAGCTCAGAAAAGACTGCTGCCAGACTGCTAGCTTGTTGGGGTTTTGTTTTTGTTTTTGTTTTTTTTTAATTACCTAACTGTGGCTTTTTCTGGTCTTGGCTTTTTGCTTTCTTTACGTATGGCACTGAAATTCTCATTTGCTATGCAGTCACGACTGGCAATTCCATCTTTGTGCTTTGCTGATGTCAGGTTTGTATGCAGAAGGAGCTTTCTGGCGTTAGAGCTGCAGCATTTTGCAGGGATTACTGGGTCTGTCAGAAAGTATCACTTAACAGCATGATGGTGTCACCGCTGACGTCTAAAACCTATCCTCCTGCGTTTAAGAGCCCTTAATGCAGTTGGACTTTACCGGACAGCCGATTTTCAGATTCTCCTTGAAGACAGAAGCTGGCTGGAAAAATACCACGTGATCACCCGTGGCCCCGGTCGATGGCTGCTTTAGGGCCGGTCGCACGGTGCGTTGAGTCCTCCACCACCAGTACCGCTGCCAAAAACCAGAGCAGGAGCAGCCGAGCCCCAGTCAGAAGCGATCTCCAGCGTCTGCTTCCGAGGCAGTCCTTGCTTACCCACGCGGGAACAACTTGCTGTAACCTAAGGCAGCCGCCGGGCAGATAAGCAGCGCCTTTTGCACGCCCTTCTGATTTGCACTCTTTTATTCGTCTGGTTTGTGTTTCTGCTGCGTTACGGAATATCTCATAGGTATTTGGGTTCTCTAGCTTGGAGCACCTGCTTCTTTTTAGAAGTCAATTTAAATCATAGTAAGGGGATACATCGTCACTGTCAGTGTTAACTCCAGAGGGCAATAATGGGGTGGCGTTCTGGAATCTGCTTATTTACCCACCCGAGCATTTGGCTTTTCATGTCTATATTGTTTATTTATAATGCAATTTTAGCGACTGCAGTCTGGAACACACCAGTTATCTGGAGGTCACTGGAAAATAAGTAAATATGCACATAAAATATTGATGAATCATTTTTCCTATGGTATTTAAAATGCTAAGCAGGAAATTAAGAGCTTCATCCAGCAAACTTCACCATGTAGGTGCTTTCGTTGACCTCATCAGTGATGGCAGTCCATGTGCGAGGGTCTTTTTAATCTTTGTGCGTGACGGTGACATGAAAGTGATTTAGAAATGAATAAATTTCTCTACAAATGTCTGAATTTCAGTGCTTAGCAGTTTACTTTAGGGAAACATAACAGTTTTATTTGTGATGCATTTCAGCGAAGCCACATTCAGTGTATTAACTGTTTAAAATAAGCTGTTGATGTTTAGTGAATATAGACATGTAATGGTCAAGTCCCAATACAATAGTGTTGCATGCAGTATTTACAAACACTCCACAGTGCAAAAAATGTTTAAATTTTTTTACAAGGCATAGAAGTTCCCCCCACCTGCCCCTCCTTGAGCAAGATTATGGAGCTTTACCTGGTAATATCCATGGATTCAAAGTTTCATAGTCAAGAACAGGAAAGTTTTGTAGCTGTTACAAAAGGAGTGGAATTACCTTATAACTCTTTCTCCACTCAAGTCTTTTTCCACCTCAACACGAGTCCCAAGGAGCTATTTAAAAACATGTTTATAATGAAGCTCTAGGGACTGCTGCATAACCCCCTGCTGTTCAGAGAAAGGTTCTTCAGCCTGATTTTTCAGGCACCAATGTATCTGAATAATATACCTTGACTTCTCAGAAATCTTCTTGTGATCCCTAGTTACTCCATCAGAGCGTTATTTTGCTTTATATGCAAACTGTTTCCTGCAAAACTTAATGGATTTTTTTTTTTTTTTGTAGAAGGCTTAAAGAAATACAGTATGATACTGTGTGTATTTTCAGGGGCCTGTGGGGCAAATGTCTAGAGGATGGTCTTTGTCCATCTTGATTGGCTTCTGTATTCTGGATCCTCAAGCAATCAAACAACAATTAATCCTCTATGCACTTGAGAAAACGTTGTCTCTAGTAGCCCCAGAGCTAAGAGTTTTCTTCTGTTTTTCTCCTGCAAGTGGCTGGCTGAGAGTGACTCCAGCACTGTGCAAAGCAATACTGAGAATGGAACTTGGCAATTAAATGCTTCTGCTAACTGGGCGCATACACTGTGGCCATTAGCATGGGATCTCACTGTCGTAGGCAATCCCAGATCAGAACACTATAATAAATATAAAGAGAGAGAAATATGCTGGGGGCAAATGCTGGAGAGGGAAGAAGGGCGAGGTGGAAGAGCCAGGGATTATGGAAGCAGTCAGAATGCCTGGCCCTTCAAGGGAGGCACTGGTAATTAAACCTGTATATTTGGTAAGATTTCAATTTTATTTAATGCAGTTGTTGAGTCCAGAGGAAAAAAACCCTATCTGATCTTGTAGAGGAAGGCAGAGTTAAAGACTCAAAGGCTGAGGCTAAAGAGTGCATTCTGCTCTTTTCTTACTTATAAAACAGTGTTTTACTGAAAATACTGAAATAGGAAAGGCACCCATTTTCCAGCAAAAAATCTTAGGGCTAGAAGTGTGGTGAAGTGCTCCTCCCTTTTAAATGATTTTTTTTTTAATGATTGAAAATACAATAATCTGATAATGAATACATAACTCCAGACATAGCATGAACCTGACCTTAACACTTCATCTGGAGGGCCCAAGGGGAAAAAATACTATGCTTTTCAAAATAAGTGGTCATTCTAATTCAACATAAACAGTAGTGCACTGCAGTCATGTCCACAGCAGTTTTAATCAATAGACTCTTCAGCTGAAAGATATTGACCCTGATTTTACATATTAATTCTCTGGTTTTAACATAATTTGCATGATCATACTCCTTTCTTATGGAGTCAGTCATTTCAACTTTATTTATAATCTCTACCTCCTAGCTTTATCTGCCGTTAACAGCTGTAGGAGTTAATTGAGAGGTGGAGTGAGGTCTTCTCTCTATTACCTTCTCTTTCAAACAGCTGTTAGTCAGTACTGTTGTGTATCTAATGTTGTTATGTGGATACCGTTGGACTCTGAAATCGACACACCATATAGAATTTATCTTAGAAAGTGAGGATATTTGCCATGCAGATTTCCCCATCTGAGCTATTCATCTAGTCTGCATCTAGTCAATGGAGAAAAATAAGCACTTCTGTTCATCTCACCCTAATATAAACATCTAAAATAAGTCAAATGAATTGCATCCCAAAATTGCCTAGTTTTCTCTGTTCACCATGAATGGAGATTAGCATGAGTGCCACAGTTGTAGGCGTTTATACTGTAGACATAGGGAGGTAGGTGAGCTGAATCTGGCCGCTACCTTGGCATTTTCAGCAGTTCTCTCTGGTTTATAATTGACAGGTTATGCTACGGCTGAGCAGGTCCCAGGTGGGGCAATAAATGTAGGCACCACTGCCTGTGTCGTAACATTTTCTCATGAAAAGCAGCAGGTGTTCCCCATCATCATTCAATTAATGCAGAGTAATATGGGCAAAATAATCTTTTACAGATTTAGAATACAATATTGCTATGGTCTGGATAACCTAAAAAAGGTACTGCAGTGTCCTGGGTTCAGCTGGGATAGAGTTAATTTTTACAGGAAGGTGGGAGGGGGCACAGCTGACCCAAACTAGCCAAGGGGATAGCCCCTACCATGTGATGTCATGCCCAGTATATAACTGAGGAGCAGGTAGGGGGGTGGGTGGTATCTCAGCAGGGTAGGTGGTGGAGTGTTGGCTTCTGGGTGGTGAGCAATTGCACCGTGCAATTTTGTCTATTCTTTTATTTGTATTATTGTAACTTCTCTCCTTGTGTTGTCCCAGTAAGCTGTCCTTATCTCAACCTGTGAGGTTCTACTTTCTGTTTTTTTTTTTTTTTTTTTTTTTTTTTTTTTTTACCTCTCTGATTCTCCTCCCCATCCCACCTGGGGGGAGAAGTGAATGAGCAGCCTCATGGTGCTTTGTTGCTGGCTGGGCTGAAACCATGATAGTTCGCTTGGGCACCCAATGTGGAGCATGAAGTGTTGAGATAACTACAGATCTGGCCAGAGCATGTTAAAACAAATTTGTTATATGCATTTCTTGTATTAGTTAAATAGATGCTGGTCACAATGTTGGTTCATTTGTTCCCATGGTGGTGTTATGTGAGGTCTTACATGAACTATGTATTCCCTGTGGTGATGTTTATCACCTCTGGGAGAGGGATCAGGATTATCATTTTGCTATGCTGGGTAATGTTGACTTATGAAATTATTACATCACTGGTCATGAGGTTAAGCTGGTATTTGTGTGCAGCAGTGATGTCACTCCTGTAACTCGAGCACCTTCTAGCAGAAGTTGTTGGTAATCGCACCCAATCTATGGGGAAGTTGAGGGGATACTTTCTCCTGCTTGTTCACCTCCCCTGTCTCCTTCAGGCTAATTACAACAGCTTTTGAGAATTTTGAATATCCTTGGCATGCATAAGCCAGCATGCTGTTATTGCTATGTTTCCTGAATGTGTTTCAGGTCTTTTTTAGGGCTACAAAATAGTTTAAGAGTACTACCCAGGGATCTGCCCCAAGGCTGGATAGTTGGGAGTGGCATGGTATGTGGGAGAATATGGGCAGGTATCTAGAGACCTTCTCACCTCCAGTGGTTTGGAGCTCCACTCCCAAACAACTACAGGACCTTGACAAAGTCATAGACTATTTGAAAGTGAAATGCTGTGGCTATTCCAAAGAGGCACAACTCGCAGCACTGTGCTGGGCCCTGGCCAATGTCTACCAAACACTGTTCGATGTTATGCAGCACCCTCAGTGGGAAGAGAGGGAAAACGGAGGAACAGGCACTGTGGCTGAACCAGAGAACCAACCTGTGCCAGTATCAGTCGCCCCTATAGAAGAAGAAATACACAAAGAAATCAGCTCACCTAGGGATGAAGGCGAACAAGGGTCATCATGACAACAGGAGAAAGAGGCGGAATGCGAGATAATCACCCGATCCCCATCCCTGAGTGAGTTGCATAATATGTGAAAGGATTTTGGCCGCCATCCAGGCGAGCACATTGTTACCTGGCTGCCCTGATGCTGGGGTAATGGTGCCAGTAGTTTGGAATGAGAGGGTAGGGAAGTCAAGTAGCTGAGATCCCTGTCTAGGGAAAGGGGCATTGACAAAGTGATTGGGAAGAAGTCTGGGTTAGACCTGCCTTGGGCAGAGATAAACCCATCTGTGCGGGGGATTGCTTTTGCTCAATGACCTGGGTGCGCTTCGTGGGTGATGTGGAAGGATGGGGAAGTTCAATGCGTGCCTCAAGGACATTTGATTTTGGGGGAGAATAGCCAGTGAATTAGGCTGTATGATGTTTATTGCGAAATAACCTGCCACTGCATGTCATTACATCTATCGTGGCTATATGGATATCAATGGTATTACAGTAAGAATCACCCAAGTGACTGAAGGATGGACTTTGAAATCAAGTGAAGTGCTGTGGTGATGGTACTTGAACTGGTGCCCAGCAGCTTCCTGAAGATCAACATCTTCAACCCACAGACCGCGGGCATGGGTTGTGCCAAATACACCAGTCACAAGCTCTGGAGGCAGCATGCAACAATCCAACACCACACACTACCGTAGAGGACTGTTATGATAGATCAAGCCCCTAAGTCATGGATTAAATAAAATTGATGGGCACATTAGAGGGATGGCCTATAGACTAAGGGAATGATATCTGTGGGGGTGTGTGTGTGTATATATATATATATATGTATATATCTCAAAGACAGGGAAAGTGGTGGTGATTAATTGGAAAGTGTAGGACCTGGGCATGGCATCAATGACGTAGAATAAGGGGTGGATAATGTCCTGGATTCAGGTGGGAGGGGGCACAGCCAGGACAGCTGACCTGAACTAGCCAAGGGGATATTCCATACCATGTGATGTCATGCTCAGTATATACCTGGGGAGCAGGCTGGGGGGTCGGGGTGGTATCGCAGCAGAGGAAGTGGTGGAGTGTCAGGTTCCAGGTGGTGAGCAATTGTATTTATTGTGCATCACTCATTTTGTATATTCTTTTGCTAGTACTATTGTCATTGTAACTTCTCTCCTTGTGTTCTCCCAGTAAACTATCCTTATCACAGCTCATGAGGTTCTACTTTTTTTTTTTCCTTTTTTTCTTTCTGATTCTCCTCCCTATCCCACTGGAGGGGGTGGGGAGGGGAAGAAGTGAGCAAGCGGCCTTGTGGTGCTTTGTTGCCAGCTGGGCTTAAACCACGACATGGAGATATTCAGGACTCGGTTTTCCTATTGCTTGAGGCTTTTGCTACAGGAAAACAGTCCAGTTGAGATTTAGACATCCATAAGATGATCAGTCATAGGGCTGAAGGAGCTTTATTGGAGATCACCCAGTACAGCCAAGTTCCTGAGGCAAGATCATCTTCAGTGAGATTATTCTTGCTTTTACAAAGCTCCCAAGTTGGAGACTTCAAACCACTAGTATCTAAGACGATGCTTCCTTGTAATTTATAGCCATTACTACTTGTCTTCTCTACTGTGGGCTTGAACAACAGGTGAACCTCCTTCTCTTCCACCTTTTACTTAATAGACTGCTGTCACGTCATCACCTAGTCCCCTGTTCTCTAGGCTAAACAATCTCATCTTGTCTGATTTTTCCATATGGCGCAGTGACTCTTTTCAGCATGTCTCAGTTCTGTCCAACTGCTCCACATCCATTTGCTGTTGCATCCAAAACTGGATACGGTACTGTAATAAGGCCTTGCCAGACCTGAGTAAGGTATAAGGACTGGCTCGTATGTTCTGCAGCTTCACATTGCTGTTTACAAGTCCCAGTCTGATGTTTGATTTTCTTGCAGTGATATGATGCTTTTTGCCTGTGCTCAGGAATCATCCCAGATAATCCACAGATCCTTTCCTACAGAGCACTACTTTTTTCAGATTGAATCTCCACTTGCCAAGACTCCCCTTTGACCTCAAACCTGTCCTCTGGCATGCTAGCTACCGTCCATCTAGACCATCTCTGGATTTAGTAAGCCATGTAGTCTCTTCTATCACTCCTCTCAATAAAGTGAATATTAAACAATACCATGCCAGGACAGACCCTTGACAAACATCTCTCAGCACACCTCTCCATTTTGACTCTGCATCAGTGCTAATTACCCTGAATATGCTTTTCCAACTGGTTTTGTAGCTAGCATTTTTATCTAAACCATCTTTCTCAATTTGCTCGAAGTCTGTTATGAGAAACCTTAAAAAATTCCTAGTATTTGACATCTACTGCCATTTACATGTTCACAAGATCAGTTAGGCTGTTGTACAAGGAGATCAGACTGCTCTGATACAATTTGGTCTTGACATATCTGCAGAGAAGCAGACAGGTAGGTTAACAAAAGGACGTAAGTGCCACCTAACTGTCATTTCAGATATCCAAGACGCATATCCTCCAAACTCATAACTTCTAATAATCTAAACTCCAAGGCTTTTATGGTTCTTCTAGGATGTGTGTATTTTCCCAAATGCAGTCTACAGCACAGTTACATTTAGCTCTTAAATCCTAGCAGCATTAAGAGTCTAACTGAAGCTATGTGGAAAACAAGCAAAGATTTAATGGGAGAGAAATGAAGAAGAAATTATGTCATTCATCCAGGACAGAGACCTTCAAGTTCTGGCTGCTGTTCAGAACAGTTTCTTTATTTTCCATTAGCATGAAACTGGATGAAAAAAACAGATGGAAGTTAGGCTGAACTTAAATTTCTCTTTCTAAACTACCCTTTTAACAGAGGAATTGTGTGTACTGCAGTGTAATGATGCAGCTTGTTGTGATTAGTCACTAAAATGTTAGGAACCACAGAGGCATTAACTGTAAACTGTAATTGCTGGGTTTTGGTTTTTAGGGTTTTTTTTTTTGTTTTTTTGTTTGTGCCCCCCCCCCCCCCCCCCTCCCCGAGGTATAGCATCTGCTAAACAAAAAAAAGCACCAAACCACCAAGAAACAAATACTAACCTCACTGGAGCTGTAATTTCTGACTTCACTTATTTTTATAGCCTTGTTGACATTAAATGAAATGTTATATGGATAATACTGCATTTCTCTTAGAATTTTTTATTTTGGTTCTGTCTGTTTGCTTTAGTCTGTCACAGTTAACTGTTAATCAAGAAGAAAAGCATGCAAGCACCAATGTGTAAGTACAATATCAGGTAGTGTTGGAGCAAATCTCAAACACTAATTCAGTATGGTTTATGTACCAAGCAGACTGGACCATCTAAAACTAGGCTGTTTCCCTGTGTTTTACTCTATGGAAAATCTCAGGTTTGAATTAGTACTGCACTAATCCTACATTACTGGAGACAGGTTTTTCTTATGGATAAGTTTAACAGGTTATCCTAGCAGCAGTTTACGTTGAATTTGGGACTTCTATAGGGACGCTCCATCTCATGCGGATTTTATGATCTTTAATAGAATGCAGCTTTTCCTTAAATCAAGCCATTTAGAAAGTATTTCTACTCTGCTCTGCCTTCACTAAAGCTGTAAGAATTTAGCTCTGACACTTCAGTACCTCAGATTTGGCCAACAGGTTCTTCAAATGGTCACATGGACAGTGATGGAAACACGTACAGTGTAAGTAAAAAAGCATCATTTCTATCAAAAAGGATTAAAAAGTTGAGAGGTAGATAAATAAGGCTGACACTGTCATTCCCAGAGCCCCTGGAAAGATTTACCCTATGGAAACAAATTCTGCCAGTCTAAAGTGATAAATACTGACTTTGAATCCTAAAGAGTGGAGTTAAGAAACCACCACACTAAAAACTTGATGTGCCTATAATCCATGTTGCTTAACTTTGAGATCATTAACCCATGTTACTGATCTTCTAATCAGAAGATGAGACCTGGATAGTTTTTATATCTAGCAAATGTGATACTGGCAGAAAGTAAAGACTTTTAGAAGGAACATGAGACTGTAAGATCACGCGGATCAGTTCTGCTCCTTCTGAACGGCAGAAAACTAGACAGTCTACATCTACTTTGAGATGGTCCATGTAGCATCCAGCATGCCACCGTATGCAACAAACCACAAAACACTTCCTAATACATACATTCAGTGAACGATGAAAAGATTCAAGCATCATGTACTCTGCAAAAAGAAAGGGGAAGATCAAGAACATGACTAATGCCTAGGCATTTGAAATAGTTGCTGTGGTTGTGTGCATAAATATAGTACTTTTCTGCTTGCTTCTGGAATTAATTGTGCAGTTTTTATAGCTTAGAGTTGCTTGTCATGACATATTCCACTCAGAAAAGAGGGTGTATTTCAGAGAAGGATAAAGTAACACAATCTGTAGAAATACTACAGTATCTGTAGTGAATGTATTATAATACCTAAAAAGAAATTAAAATCCTTAGTTCCACAAATACTTAGGGACATATTTAACCTACATCAAATCTTTGTTCCTTTTGAAAAATAAGGTATGTCTTTGTTTCATTATATTATACATACACATATGTGTACACATGCATCTTTATTTTAAAATGTCACTGTGTTAAGAAAAACTTCTTGAGTATATCTATTCTGAATGTACTGTATGAACCACGTCTTGAAACTATGTGGAAAAGTCTCATGTCCTGAATATGTATAGACTGCAAAATGGTATTCATTATATTTCAAAAGTTGGAATTTTCTGCATAAAAACACAGGACAATATCCTGATCATGGAATCGCAGAACCTGTGACGTTGGAAAGGGTTTCTGGAAATCACCTGGTCCAACCACCATGCGCAAGCAGGCTCAGCTAGGGAAGGAAGGTTGCTGAGGGACACATCCCGGCAGTTTTTAAGCATCTCCAAGGCTGGAGCCTCCACAGCCTCTCTGGACAACCTGTCCCAGTGTTCAACCACCCCTACAGTAAAAAAGGTTTTCTAGTGCTTAAATGGGATTACTTGTATTTTAATGTGTGCCCGTTGCTTCTCATCCTGTTGCTGGACATCACTGAGAAAAGCCTGGCTCCATCTTCCTTACTCAGCCCCCATCAGATATTTATACACATTTATAAGACCCACTTGAGCCTTCTTTTCTCCCGGCTAAACCACCCAGCCCATGGAGCCAAGCCCTCTCTTAGGCCAGATTCTTTGGTCCCCTAGTCATCTTTGCAGTCCTTCACTCGACTTGCTCCAGTATGTCCATGAGTTTCCTGTAGTGGAGAGCCCCGCACTGTGCATGGCACTCCAGATGTGTCTCATTGGTGCTGAGGAGAAGGGCAGGATCACCCCCCTCACCTGCTGGCAATGCTTCTCCTAGCGCAGCCCCACGTGCCGTTGTCGGCCACCTTTGCCGCAAGGGTGCAGGGCTGGCTGCTGGCAGTCGTGTCCGCTTTCCTGGTGGAGATCCTGATGGCTCCATCTTCTGCCGCCGGAAACGGGGAAAAGATTTTAACACATCTCCTACCGTTAAAATGTTTGAAACTTGAAAATTTGGAACATGTTATGCAAAATACACCACAATAATTAGGACTGTAGGCTTGTGAAGAACTTTCACATAACCAAAGGTCTAAGAATGTTGTTTTTTCAGTATCTTTCTCATTGGTAATCTCTTCTAATCCACAGCTAACATTCATTAAAATAAATTTGGTGAAATTAATTGTGAAATGTGTTAAAAATATTACTTTAAAATGTATAAACCTTTTAAAGTATGCATTTTGTTACATCTCCCTTTATTTCTTTACTTCTGTATCCTTTTAGAAGAAAAACACATTGCTTGAAAAAACATGAGTGAAAAAAGTATAATCTTTTGAAGTGGAAGTTCCTGGTCTTTGTAGTTTAAAGATTAGCCTTTTATTAGATGATCTTGACTGCTGAGCAACCAATTTGTGTCAGTCCCATGAGAATTCTTTAAATTAAGTTTAGCTGTACATTGCTGAGAAGATTAAAGACTTTTTGGAGCTCTAAAAGAAAAGACTCTATTGGATGAAAATTGGATGAAAAGGACATAGTCATTATTTTTTTTTCTGATGAAAACTGTTCTGAATTCATTTGTACATATGGGCATGCACACTTGTATGTATCTATATCTATCTATATGTCTGTATCTACCTATATGCACATGCAGTCAAGGCAAGGTGAAGAAACAGATTTCAGATATGGGGATATGGGGGCTTTAGCCTTGTCATTAGCACTAGTAGGTATGTGACAAATTCCCATGTCACTTATGTTGTAGCTATAGACCTCGAGCATGCTTTGGAGCATGTATGTTGCTTGCAAAAAAGCTCGCCATGGCATTCACACAATGTACTACCTTATCAGGACAGAAGGAAAGGAAAACTGTACTAGATGTAGTACAACTGATGAGCCTGATAAAGCTGGGGTTAGGCCACCCAAGACAGGGTATTAAGAAAACAAAGATACAGAGAGAATGTGATGCTTAAGCAGGGTTGTTCTGTTCATGAACTAAGAATTAAAACTAAGTGATGATGATGATGGTAGTCTTTGGGGATGTATTTTGATGCTCTTCCAAATTCCTTACCACAAGTACATAATTTTGATACACCTTATCTCCTGTACTGATGATCATCAGGCGCATGTGTTAGGGTTGCGCTGGCAAGCAGTAAAGTTGGCCTCGGCTTTACCACCAAGCTGATATTGTGGTGGTTTTAAGAAGTGTGAATGGTGAGATCTTCTCATAGCGGCTTTGCAAGCACTGCAGCACTCCAGCCTTGACACAGACATGTCACTAATCCCCAGCTGAAGACAACCCCAGTAACAAGGAAACCACCCATTACTGACCTTGATGGCAACTAACAGCACAGATAAGAGTAGCCATACAATTTTTAGCACTAATCTCTTTCTCCCATTTCCTCCCACAGAGAGGGGCTGTATCAGCTTCTGCACCTTGTCCTGTCAGGCTGATTTCAGATAAGATTTAGGAAACAATAGAGGATAAACCCCACATTGCTAATATGTGATGACTAGCAGGCTAGTGGGTGTAAAAATAAATGTGCTAGAAGTCTAAGGCATCTGTCGCACCTTGGTGGAAAGTATTCAATAGCTAATGCTAAGTAGCTAATACCCAAATACCTACTGTGACTGAGACTTCCATCAGAAATGCTCATTCTAAAAAAGCTTCTGAAAATATCATCAAAGAATAGTTCAATAATCTTTAGAAATCTGGAGCATATTGTAGCCTCTACAGATATGCTGAACCCTACTGCACAGCAATTCTTCTCCTTTGAAGTAAATTAATACCTTCCTTTTGTATCTGATCTTTTATTTAAAAAAGGAACTAAAAAGTGACATACAAATACGCATTACATATTTCCCTCCAAAAATGATGCTGAAAGAACTGCAAAATCCAAAGGCCAAAGTAAGGATTATGTGTGCACTATTACTGAGGTTCGAATGAAGTGATTTTCTTTGAAATCTGTGCATTTTCTTGTGAAAGCCTTATGCTGCATGATTTCAAATAGCAGGAAATGCTTAAAACAAGTTAGCAAGATAGGAAAACTAAGCTCCATACCTTGAACAGACTATGTGTTACTGTGCAAGCCACTTTAGTCCTTTTTTTTTTTTCCAAAGACAGTAGACACAGTGTTCTTTATCCTCCATTCAACCAGCTTGAAGTGCCAGCCTCAGGCCTGATTTGGGGGAATCTTTTCTATCTTCACAGTTCCCTGTAAAGATATGGAAAATTCTGAAATTTCTGAAAAAAACAGGCTATTAATATTTTGAGTTGGACATCTAGTTGCTGAAAGATTTTCAATTTATTTAGGAATTCCCACATGTCATTTTGTATCTCAGTTGCATATACCGAAACGAAGAGATTATAATCTTTTCCTACGTGTGTTTTTAGAAGAAGAGTTTCAAAGCCAGGAACCTTGGAGAACCCCTTGGGAACTGCACTGATTGGCACAATGAAAAAAGAACGTGAGTTCTTATTTAGGACCATGTAAATTACACCTGGATTGATTGATTGGTAAGAATAGAAAGAAATATTGCAGAGATGCTATATCATACATATTCACCCTTCTATACAGAATGAGACAGAAATTAGTAGAAAAAAACCACTGAGGTCATGTAAAGGTTCACATAATGCAGAGGAGTAGGGTTACAAAACTAAGGTAACACAATAATTCTTAAATTTAAAGACTTGCAGCTGCAGTAACTACTAGTATCCTTTTTGCATCGTGCTTATGCAGATTTTCATATATACTTAAGGAAAACTGAAACATCTTCCCAATGTGTAGAACTGTCAGTAAACTGAGGAATTTTGTGTTGATGACATGATTGTCTCTCACTTGGGCCAAATGAGTAATTAGGAATTATCACGTGTGAGAAAGAGCCAATACAGGACCACACAATTCGCTTTCTAAAAATGTTGTTTATTTTGGTTTTCTCCTTTGTTTTGCTATGGGAAGGCTGTGGCTACGTGAGTTTAAGCAGCTATATGCATCTGGCTACAGGCATCCACGGAATATGGACTGGAGTGGAGAGAGATTGTATTTTTGACTGAGGAGAGTTGACTCTGGGCAACTTCTGCTTCTCTGAAGTGACACTCGAGTCACCTGTCTTGTGGTACAAACCTGATATCCCGGTAATAGCTTACAGAGAAAACAATTTCATGGGGAAGTCAAAGATTTTAATTTGCGGGACTAGATTCATGGGAAAATTGAGATCTGCTTACTGAGAGGAACAGCTCATTTTATATTCACTCAACCCATGATGTGATGTGACTGCTTCTTAAACAAACCCCTGCGTAACTTAGAGTAACCTCGTGTCCAAAGTTACAAGCTCTGGACTGGTATCTAGAGCTCACAGTACCAGTCAGTGATCAACAGAGTGTAAACATACTCTCATGTCATCCTCTTAATTTCTCTCCTGCTCTGGTTCTTTGTCAGATCTGAATATTTTTGTTTGTACAGAAAAATCTGACTGAGCTCCAAGCTACCTTTTTTTGCCAGATCTCGAGTTCCTATGCCCTCCTGTGGAAGAGTATTTCCATTAAAAGAATGGTTAGAGAAGTTGTTTCTCATCAAAAGTACCTAATTTTGTCGTTTTGCATCCTCAGAAATGTCTGAATAATTTTCCAGAAATATTTGAGTCATGAAAGAAGTCAAGCATAGGAAATAATAGCCTCAATGATTAAACCACAAGCTACTGAAAATAGACTTGTAAGATACAGAAGCTAATTTCAACCTTAAGCTTTCCCGTATGCTCCATTTTAAGTTCTACAATTAAAATTACCTTTCTGACATAGTTCATTCGCTTTGGAGAGTTTGGAATTCAGCAAAAGTAGTGTTCAGCTTGGTGGTGTCTGGCTCTCAAACTCTTACTTTCATTTGAAAATTTTTAATAACATGGGATTGCATCATTTGGGAGCAATGAAAGAGAACTTGCATACATGAGCTTTATGGATGATAGGCTTGGATATAGTCAGAGTTCAAATTATCTCTGCAAATAAACACCTGGAATTCAAATAACCATAGATGTTTAAATGGATTGTTAACACTGTTAGCCACCTTACAGCAGCATATGCTGCAGCAAGACTTTTCAAAGAGAGAGTACTCTTAAGCCATTTTAATGCATTGCCCTCGACCAGGTAAGACTCCACAGCAGCAGAGTTGAGGAGCAAATTAATTGTTTCTTTTTTTGTAAAATTTGCAGTTGCAACATGATTTTCATTCTTTGCTTTTAGCAGTATTCCAAGGCAGCACTGGAGTATGGAGTAACATATGGTCATTTCTATATGTTTACAAGAAAAGCCGTTTTTCAAATAAACAGCCATTAGCAAAACAGTAGGGGCTTCTAATCTTATTAATCCTCTAAAAGATTGCTGAGACTGGCTAGGGGTATATAAAGCTCATGCTGGCCCGTGTCTCCATTTTATTATAATAACAGAAAGCTGTTGTCCCCGCTTCATATTCCCCTCCTCCCTTTCCTCCCAGAGTGGATGCCATGGGTAGGAAATGGGAAGCGAGGTCAGCGGCTGCTGTTCCTCCAGGAGTGCTGCAGGCTGCAGCTATGCCTCTTCCATCCTTATGGTCGGATCATAAATGACTCGTGCCTCTTTCCAGCGAGCAAATTCCTCACAGGAATCAAGGATGTAGGTATGTGTAGGAGCTACAGGCATAAACTGATTGTAGGAAGAGAGTGTTACGGAATACTGGGCAGCTGATGACTACAAATGCACAGGCTGCAGAATGCAGTCTGTTTCTGCTTTTTGCACGTTTTCTGTTCCTGTTCTGCTTTGCTGAATCCCTGGCTCTAGCGAAGGATGTTTGAATCAAGCAAAGGGAGAGACAGGGATGTTCTGTGCAGTGCAGAGACACCCACTGGTGTATTTAAGCAAAAAATTACCCTGCCTCAAAATGTGTATGACAGCCATCTTAACTTCTGGCAATGAAATAAGAAACTGAAATTACCGCATGTTAGGGAATAACATCCTTCACAGAGTATTTTAAATGTTAAATATGTTGTGGCAGTATATAGCTGCCTGTGCTGCTACAGGGGACACGCCAAGCAGCCTAGCACTCCCTGCAGCAAATCATCCTAAAGCAAACGTCCGTGTTTTAGTGCCTCTAGCTGCAAAATGCAGCCCAAGGCAGTTTTAGAACCGAACGTCATTCAGAGCAGTCCTAAGACTGCTCTAAGCCTCGCCAGGGGCTGAAACGGGTTTATGGTCCTCACTGTGAAAAAGCAGTTAAGGTGTCTAAAAACCGCAGTTCAGATGAAGTCCATGCCAGAGTTTCAAAGCTCACCAATGTTTTAAATGCCTTCTGTTCCGTTACTATATACTGTTTGCCAATATGTAGAATCTAACCTGTTTACACTAATATGCTCTGCTACGCAGCCTTTATTTCCCAATTTTTCTGCACCTTTGGTACTACCACCCACTTTTCTCCCTGGCATGCAGTCTCCGTCCCTGTTGCTTTGAGAGCACACCCACAGTGACAGCTCTTCTCTTCTAGATGTTTGTGTATGCATATAATGCTCAGTATTGGATTAAGACACAGGAATTAAAAACCCAAGCCTAAATCTCCAACTCTGGAATGATTAAATGAGAATCTGTTAGTTTGTTTTTTTTTTTTATGAACCATCTTTTTTATCCTTGAACAACGAGCTTCTGACCTATATGGTTGAGGGAGTATGACCTCACTGTAATTGACGTAATGGTATCTATCTGCTACAATCTGCAGGCTGCAAAGCCATTAGGTCAGTGGTATGTTGCATTTTAGAGAAGCGACTTCAAATCCTTTCAGACATGCAAGAACTACCTGAGATGACGGCTACAGGTGAAGCAGTCCTGACATTTCCTCCTGCCCCTCCTCACCTAAGTTGCTGCAAAAATGTACTCCAGATGCCTCTCCGCTGCAGAGACCGCTTTTCTCATAAGGGAAAACGCATGCACTTTGGTGTTACTCCCCACGGAAAGCATTGATCATGGAGCAACAGGGGGCCTCAGGCTGAGGGCCTCAGACTAGCTGAAGTTTTCTACTCTCTGGTCCTTACTGCTGTGCAGGTGGCATAACCTAGTCAAGTGTTACGTGTGCTCTGACACCTAGTGACTGTGTTTTATCTGTCACTCTCTGTAAATATAAAGCGTCACAGTTTCAGCCCCTGCTCCTCCCAAAAGCTGTGTTTCAGATACAGTGGGAACTCACATCTCATACTTTTGCAGGTTGCATGTTCCATCCCTCATGAGTCTTTCCTGCAGCAGTCGCCAAAAATTTGGCAGCTTGTGACTCCTCAGCGGATTGAACCTCCACTCTGGCCCTGTTTGCTCTCCTCCAGGCAGGTATGCAACAAGCCCTGTACTTATTTTGTGACAGCGCACCTTCCTGCCTTCACACAAGTCTTTTGTCTCTTTTTTCCCCTCTGGGAGTTTTGATTTCTGCAGCAATTTACAAAGTGGAAAATACCACAGCACTTGGGCTGAAGGGAGAGGTGGAGGCTTTAAAAATAAATACCTAGCCTTTGTGGTAACGAAGAAGAATTAAGAAACATGATCCTGCATATAAGATGCAAAACCCAGAAAAGAAACTGAGGCTTAGGAAAAAAATCCCGTCATTTCAAAATTATTCTCCTAGCTTGGGAGGTGGGTATTAACAGAAAGTTTGAAGCTGGCATTACTGGGCACGTCTCCCGAGGATCCCCGAGCATCGCGCCTCCCGCCCAGCTGTCCCCCCCCCGAGGGCTGCCTCGTCTGCCGCCTCTTTTTGCGCTGCCACTGGGGGACACGGCCCGGGTACGGGCAGCAGCTCCATTTGGGCTTCACCTTCCCTTTGGGCATGTGCAGAGCGCACGGGGGTGCCTGCGAGTGCGTGTGAGTGGGGTGTGCGTGTGGGGGAGACGGCCTGAGGGGGGGGAGACGGTCTGAGGGGCAGAGAGAGACGGTCTGAGGGGGGGAGAGAGACGGTCTGAGGTGGGGGAGAGAGACGGCCTGAGGGAGAGACGACGCTCTGTCGCACATGCTCCACTGGACAGCGCGGAGAGCTGTTCCACCTGCAGCCCCGTGTCGCAGCCAGCGGGACAGGCATGGATGGAGGGATGCTGACCCGGGGGGGGGGGGGGGGGGGGGGGGGGGGGGGGGGGGGGGGGGGGGGGGGGGGGGGGGGGGGGGGGGGGGGGGG
>JAVJGG010000005.1:31439567-31471452 GCA_035590195.1 Aviceda cuculoides
AAGACTTCTATGTACTGCTAATCTTGTATTCCAGCATGGAGAGCAAACACAGATAACTTAATTTACCTAATCTAAACTAATCTAAGGCAATGAGTAAACAGCATTGTTTAGTATTCTTGTAGTTGGTTTTCTTTATTTGTTTACTTTTTTTTTTTTTTTAACTGCTGTGGATGCAACTGCCAGAGATGCTGACCTTCACAACCAGGTGAACTGTGTGATGGGATTTTTGGTGATTGCATTATTTGGTAGATAAGTACCTATAATAAGCAGTGCTAGCATTTATTGACTGCCACTACCATGTTGAAATGTAAGTTTGTGTATCTGAGTTATCGCCTTATGCTTGTTATAAAAATATTATTTTGTCATAGTGTTAAGCTAGAAGTTACATCCATTACTAGAAGTCACATACTGCAGTAGTAGTGTACCAGTTACGGCACACTAATGGACAGAAGTTTGGTGTTTTTATGACACATAAATGGCAGGAGATTAAAATACATATACTTACTAATGAAACTCTGAGAATGTCAGCATGATACCATGCCTTGTTTTGAGCTGTCCTGCTGCTTTGAATAGTTGTGGAAAATGATCCCGTAATAATATAACTTGCTTTCTTTTTTTAATAGGATAATAGGATTATGGGTTAAAAGCTTATGTTACTGACATGTTCGTTTCCTCTTCAGTCTGAGAATAGTTAACGATTTGTAGTTATCATTTCTGTTTCATAATGAAAGCTGCTGATCTGCCTCAAAAAAATGGAAGAGTGCAGACTCTGCAGTGGTTTGTTAAATACTGCTCTGCCATATGCAGATACCACAGCTGGCTTTAATAAGCAGCCCTGTCTGCCGGCCTTTCTTGTAGAGTGTCTGATGAACCAATTTTTTCGTATTTTCTTTGGGAAATGTTTAACCTGAGACCAACAAAATGGAGTAGTTCTCTATCTTGATAGATGTGCTGGCATGCATCAGTAGATAGCTTGGACCTGCCTCTTGCCCCGTGGGTAGTTCCAGCTGCGAGAGGCTATGGGAAAGCCTTCAAGAGATTGGGTGAAATCTGGGATGTGCTTCAGGAGAAGGGGCACTGGGGGGGTTGTCCTTAAGGAAGATGCCTGTGGGATCTACATTTTGTTACAGTAGAGCGTAGGGCATATTCCTGGGAAACTTCCTAGGAACAGCTTGTCTACTTTAAAATAATCTTATGTTAAATTACAGTTTTTCATCCTGGAAGTACAGTTCTTCAGTATTTGTGTAAGTCTCAATGCCTTCAAATGCACCGAAAGCATATATTTACAAAACCAGCTGTTTGTTTGGTTTTTTTTAAATACCCTAGGTGTGAGTAGTATGCTGTTTGAGTCATTCCCAAGTAGTGCCGGCTAAACTTCATGCCTCGTAAATTTTCTGTTTCATAAGCTGTCTTATTTTTGTCAGCTCCTGTATATAGTGATTACTAAAAAAAAAAACCCCAAACCAGAAATGATCGCCTGTTGTATTTCGTAGTATCATAAATATAGTTTTGCGACACATAATATTTTTGGAATTGTTACATGCTTTGGCACGCGTGGTTTCAATCTTCCCTCTCAAATTAATGGGAGTTTTTTGCTGTGTGTTTCAGTTGAAGTAGATTGGGTCGCTGAGCAGGGCTTTTATTATACAGACATCGTGAAGCTAATACAGCGTCGCTGAATAACGTGAGGAAAGAAGAATGAAAACCTCCCGCAGGTGGAGGGGATGGTGTTATTGTGAGGGTCGCACCGGCTCCTTCAGGCTGGGCCGTCCCTAGGCTGACTGGGCACCAGCGCGGTGGCCGGGGGTTCCCCTTTGGTCTTGGTGGGCTCGGCCCTTCTTGAGGGTAGGGTGTTGTCATACCTGCCCTCTGGGCAACAAATAACCAACGCCATTCCAGTAGCAGCTTTCCAGTGATACTGTGAAGGAAAAATTCCTTCAGGCTGAAAACTCTTCTCTAATGGTTGCCATGGAAATGGAGAACTAAGAGATTATATAGATTAATATCTCAGTTGCATGTAAATGTTCTGCAACCTTTTGTGCCTTATCATATAGGAGAAGCATCGATTCTGTAACCACTGGGCCATTAGTGCTTTCAGCTCCGTTATAGCTGAGATTTGGGCCAAGCCTTTAATACAGAAAAATAGCTATCTATTTACATAACTGATTTGGTTTCATAGGGCTCTGCTGGCTGTTAAAGGTTTTAGCAGGCAAGGTTGTTTTTCTGTTGTGTTGCATAAGGTGCCTTTTGTAGTTTGATTTCATATGATCAATGCTTCAAATACTGGACCAATATCTAGGGAATATTAGTATTTTTTTACTTCTTGTTGCCCCTGTGACACTTCCAGTAAAAAAGTCTCAAAGAGGAATGTTCCAGAGGAGCTGTAAGACAGGAGATACAGCTGAATTGATCATAATTGCCTCAATATGCTGCTTGTTCTAAATGGAGGCAAATTGTTCTAGTGCATTCTGGCCAGGCAGATAGGTCACAGTGTGGTGTTGGAATGTCATATTCCTCCATCCAAGAGAGGATTAATATTTTTTTTAAAAAAATGCCATATTAAACTTGACTTACTGTCAACTGGTTTATCTTTAATGAAAGCAAGTATTATTCTAAATTTAATTAATTTTTTAATGTGGTGTAACTTCATGATACTAGCAGCGTAATACTGATCGTTTGAATGTCTTTTCCCCATTTCTGTGGAGTAACTAACATGAAATGTTACATTCTAAAGGTACTTTTAGTTCGATTAATTTCTTTGTAGAACAAGGCTCTAACAGTATATTTTTATTTAATTCTGACACAGGGTTTTTCACTTTGTTCAATAGCAATGTAAATGTATTCTTACACTAAAAGAAAAAATACAGAAAAACCCCGAAGTTACTCTATTCTTATTTGTCATATCTAAGTTTTGGGTTATAGTTGGATTTATTGATTTAAGTGCTGTCTGGATTTACATTGAAGATTGCAATGTTTCAATTAGACATGCCAGCTCTTATTAGCCTGTGCACTTCTCTCTAACAAGAGTGTAGTGAGTGAGTCTTCATGGTTTGGTGCATAAGTCAGGTTAAAGGTGAGAGAAAGCACTACAAGAATTATCTCAAAATGTTAGTTTATTTTGCTTTGCTGGTAACTGGAAGCATAGCTTGATTCCTATTATACTTCTTAGTGATTCTCCTTTCTAACATCCATACTATTTTTGGTTTTTGCCTTGGAAAGACCAAAAGGGCTATTGTGTTTGAAGTGACATTTTGTAATTAAAAATTTACTCTCATGTAAAGATGTGACTGTGGATGGAAGTTTATGTCAGCAGAGAAGGTAGTCTGGAACCAGAGAATGACTTTTATTGTACCTCGAGAACAATACATAGGAGAATGGAGTGTACGCAGAGCACAGTGACTTTGGTGTGGGGGTCGATATGTATACTTCTTAGTTGATCTTTATTTGTAAAGCCATTGCAGTTAGTAATTCAAATGTTATCTGCTTCTTCATATGAGCTAAGAATTCATATTGCCATTGTATGCTTGACAGCCATAATAACGTAGAGTAACTTGAAGGACATACCAAGGTTAAAAAACCTGCTGAGTATTGTATTGATTAGGGAGAGATTTAGGAAAAGTGACACACGTAATTGAAGGTCTGGAAAATCTTACTGTATGAACAATGTTCCTTTCCCATCCCTCTGAACAATATGTTAGTGTTTCTTGTCTTTTACTCTGGAAAACTTCTATCAGTAACTGGGTCCTATATTATTCTACAGAAGGCACTCATTTGGGTTCATTGCCTTATAAACCCGTATAGAATATATTGGGCCACCTGTGATTGCTCCAATTTAAGGGTTGAGGCTGAACGTTACTGTCTCTGATTCCAGACAAAATGCTTGAGCCCAGGCGAGTGTGGATTCATCTGTGCCAACAGCCTGCTAATCACGTTTCTCTTTGTGACTTTGTCCTGAAGCTGAAGAAAGCTGTCCTGACTCACTGTGGATTGACTCTATGCCAGCAGTTCATCTTTCCCAAGGCAAATCCTCCTGTGAATAGTGGAACTCTGATTCAAGAGGATGAAGGGTTTCTGAGGAAGAAGGTTTTTCAGTTGTACCTGTGCTTCTGACTTAACCACCTTTTCAATTACTCAGTGGCACTGCCAAACTGATTGACAGAGCCGTGACACATAATGAAGCGTGGTATCAAAGCACGCCGCAAGCTCAAAATCCAGGTCACACAAATGGTCATGTCGACAAACCGAGATGGGTGGTAGAGTTACAATACCTGGGGAGCTGCAGTGTGTACAACAAGGGAACACTTCCAGAGCAGTCCTTTATAAGAAAAAGGTGTGATAGTTGATTTAAGAGACTGTGTTCAAGGACAAATGGGAGCATAGTACATATGTGTAGATATAACTATAGTGATCATGTTACTTTTAGTGTTTAGATTCAGTGAGATTGATGGCCAAGCATACCCTTCGTGTTGGTAATGAAGGCAAAATGGCACACCTCAAGGTATGAGGAAAAAGGAATGGCCGTCTTCTGAGCTGTATGGACCACCTCTCTTTTCTCAGCACAGTCCTAGACTGCATCAAGCATCTTTAATATTCTCCAACTCGAATGGAGCGTAGCTCATTGCCCACGTACTGGTCATAAGATTTATGCATATATTTAGGGACAAAATAGGTTTGTTGCACTCAGTCATTTAATTCCACTTCAGTTTCTTGTTCTTACCACCACCACCACCACCCCCCACCCCCAGTTCTCTAATTCAGTAATTTATTTCAAAGCCAGTCATTCATTGCCTAAGGCTTGCTATCCTGGAACTGTATAGCTCCTAGAGAGCTACAGGTGGTGATCCTGTTGATTTAGGAAGTTGTCATCCTAGTTTTGGGAAAAAATTTCAAAGCAAACTAAATCCCACTGAAACTCAGGACAGTACAGGTGCATAACAGCAGATGTCCATTCTACCATCAGAAACGTTATTATTAGCACTTGTAAACATGCATGAGCTAACTTTAAACTCACTTAACTGGGTTAATTGCTAAGAAGGCAGTCTAGAAGAATGGGGCTCAACAATAGCTGCAAAGTGTGCCTGGGCTTCTGGGCAAATTCTTGAGCAATTAACCAACAGTTTCTCCCATGCTGCCACACTGATGTTACTGTCAACACTGCACCTAGATAGGGTAAAAATGCTGTAATTATAAATTTGCATAAATCACATAAGTAGTTTTAGAAGTGGTACCATAAAATCAAAGTGTTGGTTTGTTATGAAAGGATGTCTTTCAGCCAAAGCAGATTGGTGTTGTTTTTGCCATAAACTAATGCTTTTGTTTTGTCTTGATTTTCAGTTCAGGATAAAGATTGTAGTAACCTGGACAGGGCTGCATAGGGATCTTGGTGACATACACTGATATAAAGGAGGAGGCAAATCCTGTTAGTCTGCAGAATTATGCCTAAGAAAAATGATGGGGAACTACAAATCAACATTTTGGAATAACAGGGTTCCAGGCTTTGTCATTAGTTCATGCATGCATCACCTTCCTTACCTAGTAACGCACACCTCTCTTTTAGTATCTGTGGAGTGGGGTGGGGTTTTTTTCCCCATTCAGTTCAGGGTAAATAATTCCCATATCCCATTAAACTGTTCAGCTGTGTCATTAATCTTATGAATCAGATGTTCATTTGAAAGCAGTGTCAGCATACAAGTATTGTAAAGTAGGTCACACTAACTTTACCACTTTCTTAGGGTAAAAAGATTTTTTTGTAAAGCAGTGACCTTGAAGCATATGTTTGAACAAAGACTACTCAGGAAGGCCTAATGTAACTGGTAATAAAGAAAAAAAAAAAAGCTGTTTGGTCCTGGGGAAATTATTCCAGAATGTAACATTCATTCTAAGTGAAAGCACTAGCATTTAAAACAGGTAAAACATCAGGTGCGCTCATGGAGAATCCCTGATGACCCCTAAAATAAGCCATTTGCTCACAGTAGATATTGGAAGAAGAATGAAAAAAGATGAGAAAGACAAAGAGGGTAAGAAACGATACAGGCAGCAATGATGGACAGTTTTGGTATATTAATTCCCATTAGTTTCATCACTAATTGTATTAGATGCCCTGGTTTATTGTTGGAGTGTCAATAGTTGATTATTTTGTGAACTGGTTGATGTTTATTGTGTCTTTCAAATTGAGAAGAAGTGTCATAAAATATTTTAGCCTTGCTATGCATTTAATTTGTGTACCATTTATTGGTGCCTCTGCAGAGCTAAATGCCATAGTAAAGTGGAACATTAGATTACCTAATTAAGTATTTCAGAGGGATATGTGCTAAAAATAAAACTGATAAGTGGTAGCAATTCACTGTTCTTAGTTATAAATGTGTAAAATATAGAACACAACTTCAGGCCTATACTTGAATTGGATTTATTTTAAGAGCTTTATTTACAGCCTGCATTATCAGGGGGAGTCTTTCAGTGATTTCTTTCAGACTTGGATCAAGCCCAGTAACGACTGAACCACTTACAATCTCCCAACACTTTAATTGCCAATTATCTCATTTTTTTTTTTTATGTGGCCTTCAGTCTTTAGTAGGATACTTTATAGAATGACAGGCATGGGAGTAGTAGTTAACCCTTCTAGAAATACGATTTGCCAGTGTGTTGCATGCAGCAGTCGTGGCCCAGCGTGACTCTCGGAGGACTCAGTGACATTTGTTTGCCAGCAGTGATAATACTGTCCATTGTCGTTCTGCTGACAATCAGCAAAGTGATTATGAATTTGTCTGGTACTGTAGAATCGTGTGGCACATTGACAGCTGCAAAAATGATTTAATTTTGGCTCCATACAAGCATACAGCTAAGTGCTTATTAATAAAGCAACATTTATAAAGCAAATATTATGATGACTTAATGCACCCACAAAAGTGTAATTCATGTTTCTTTTGGAAATGAATGGTGAATTAGGAATTTCATCACATGATGAAAAACATTAGAAAAGGGTAAGATATAGGTAGATGAACGTGACTAATGCTTTTGTTGATTTAATACAATTTAAAGTTTGCTAATCCTGTGGAAATGTGATTTTATTTTTCTTCAACTAAGGAGAGCTCCATTAATGGCATTTAATACTCCATAAATCTATTAAATGAAAGAGCCTTAGGATTTCCTTGACAGAGGAGAAATACTATGTGGTGTGTTGAAATGTGGTTATTACTTAAATAGCAGTAATCCTAAAGTTGCTATGAAAGTCGACTCATTGAACGGGCACTGTTAAAACGGGAAGAATGTGTGTGTGCGTGTGTGGGTATATATTCATATGATGTTTATCAAAATGTCATGGAGTTTGTGTGACATTTTTTGATTAAGTGTAAGTACTAGGTGTTGAAGGTTAAGCCCCCCAAAAATCAGAGGGACAATGTGGTATTTTTTGTCAAAAATAATAATTTGATTAAAAAATACAGATATTGTGCACTTGTGTCTGTAAAACAACTTATTCAGTGTAACTTGAAGCCAAATCTGTGTTTTACAAAAGATTTACTCGTGAAAGCAGAGTAACCTGTAAGGCTTCAAGTCTGAGTTTTGCAAATTGGAAAGGAGGGAGACCTTATCGATCTCTACACCTGCCTGAAGGGGGGTTGTAGCAAGGTGGGGGTCGGTCTCTTCTCCCAAGTAACAAGTGACAGGACGAGAGGAAATGGCCTCAAGCTCCACCAGGAGAGGTTTGGATTGGATATTAGGAAAAATGTCTTCACCCAAAGTCTTGTGAAGCACTGGAACAGGCTGCCCAGGGAAGTGGTGGAGTCACCATCCCTGGAGGTATTTAAAAGACGTGTAGGTGTGGGGCTGAGGGACATGGTTTAGTGGTGGGCTTGGCAGTGTTAGGTTTGTGGTTGGACTTTAATGATCTTAAGGGTCTTTTCCAACACAAACGATTCTATGATTCTAGATTTTCCTATTTCGATTCTGTGTATACAAGCTCTTGAAAGAGGCTGTGAGCAATCCCTTGATATTCTCCTTGCACCTTGGTTATATTCTCCTTTGACAAGAACTTGGATAAATAATTTACAGTATATTTTAAAAATAGGGGAAAAAAGATGGAAGTTGGCTGAGGCACTTAATTTCTGCAAGCAGAGAAGAATTTTCACAGGTTGGTGGTTCCTTTTTGAAATCATCAGGTTACCTATAATACTGATGGGGTTTAGCCAGTTACATGCTTCTTAGTCAATTATTTCACCTTAACGAGAAATTTTTGATGGTCTAGTTAAGTGGATAGATGCCTGGAACGTATATCCTCTCGCTGGGTAGGTATAATTCATACTCATACTACCGTTTGAGCTTCTTTGATCAGTAATTTCAAAAGGTATTCCATCAGTATTCTTTTTCAAGTTTAATTAAAGTATGCAGACCATTCCTTTGGAAGTTTTAACTATTTAAAGCCATCCTACAATTATTCGTTATGCAGTGGAGGTGACGTTTGTTCAATGTTTAGAACAAAGAATAGGAGGAAGGCAGTTTAAGTGAAAATATTTAGACCGAAGCTGGACATTTCTTGAATGGCTATTCCATGCATATCCTGCCCCTTTGGCAAGAATCACAAAGCTCCACTTAATGCAGATGGCTGGATTTCCACATGGTTGTTTAAGGAGCTGATAGCAGACTTTTATTAACATGAGATTTGCAGGTCAGTAGAAGCGGTGACACATTGTGGATTGAAGTACTCTCTGTTTATTTCCATTGCTCTCTGTCTAGTTTAGTTATATAGGAATTAGCCTCTAAAACAAATGTGCTAATCTTGATATCAATACCACCCAGATGAGTGAAGGAAAAAACCCATGATGCACACCTGAGTAATTTTTTTTCCTGTTACTGGGATTGATTCCTGCTGGTAGTAACTGAATAATCCTGTCTCACCGAAATCAGAGATGTGTTTTGCATCTTAGCAGTTTTATTTTTTTTGTCGGAGTCAAGAGTTGTTTGGGTTGGCATTGGCAAAACTGATAGCAAAAATTACCAAGAAGCAGAACATGAAGAGTATCGGTATTTGTTTCTATGTAGTGATTCATTTTAAAATTGCCAACAGAAGTAATGCCCATAATTATTGGTGAAGTCCTGCAACCCTAAGGAAGCTTATTCTAATATAAAATAATGTTACGGGGGAAGGCAAATAGAAGTCCCAACTTTTGCCTAACGTGTCTTGGTTTTTCTTTTTCCTTTTTTTTTTTTTAATTTATTTTAAAATTATCTTCCTGTATATTCTGAGTGAATATTTGCTAAAATGAAAATCTTAAATCTTCTTGCATACAAATGTCCTTGGATCAGCTGGCAGGTGTTTCTTTTATTTTGAGGATTATTTTGACTCTAATTCATTTTTCACATAGGTACATGTTGAAGTTACAGCTTGTCTAAATGTTTACTGATTGTGGGTTAGTTAATGCTTTTTCTACATCATGGGTGTTATACTTGTAAGTACTGTAAATTTTGCTTGGGTTTTTTGGTAGTCTCTTGGTCTTTGCTTTAAAACGTTGTTTAAACACTGTTGAAATACTACATCTCGTGTCTGTGTCCAGCTCCTGAATAATTTCAGAAACTAAATATAAAGAATTAGGTAGTTCATTCAGAAATGAAAGAATGTAACAGGTACTGGAAGGAGATGTAATTGCGCTGTGGTTTTCCAAGCCCTTAAATAAGCATGAGAGTTTGGAAGTTTGTTTCGGAGCATCTCGTAGGCAGGAGCACTTCCTGTAGAGGTGATAGATTTTTCTGTGATAACACGACTGGTATGTATTGGCCAATGTGCTACGTCTGTAACATGTACCCATATGAGAAGTCTCCAAATTCATTGAGCTATCATATGAAATAATAAATGTTAATTTTATTAGAAAGTTATGTGGGTATTTGGTTTTAGTTCTCTCACGTTTATTCAAAGGCAAAAGAAATGGAGTTTGGAAAGACTGATGGTTTGCTGTTTCTTCCCTTTTTTCACAACTGTGAAAGAACTGAAGGCACAGGGTTCATTACAAGAATGCTTCATGGTCTAGCAAGTACACCTTGCAGTAATGCAGGAGCTCAATTTATTTACTTTATAAAGAGGAGTTCAGAAGTGACTTGGTGGAAGATTGTAAGTAAGTGGGAAGAGATAACTACTGTCAGAGAGCCCTTTAGTTTGATGGACAAAGCCACAGCAGGACCATAAAGCTGGAATTTGCAAATGCAAAAAAATTGTGCTAAAAATACAGTCAAAAATATTTTTTGAAGATGAGTGTTATTTACTCTTAGATTAACCTTAACCAAGATGGACTATTTCATAAAAGCTGTGTTTTAGTGTTATCACAAGTTATTAGACCTGATGCAAGAATTACTGATGATTGTTTGTGACGTATTATACAGCATGATCAGACTAAACTATTACTATGGCCTTTTTGGTCACAGAATCTTTTTCAAGTGCATGTCCTAGCAGTGCTTTGTTTTGCTATTGCAGGAAACTGAAAGCATAATTTGTGGTTTATTGTCCTTAAGAGTTAACTACATTCTGTATCACCAAAAATCTCTCTGGCCCTATCATGTGTGGCTTCCCATAATATATTATGGGAGTGTATTAGCAGAGAAAATGAAAGTAGCAGCCTGTTGCCTAGTAGCTGAGACATACGGACAAAAGAACTAAACTTAGAATAATGGTAGTGTTAGTCCAAATAGAAAATCAGGTTTGGAAAACTTTTAATTTCTCAGAAGCATAAAACTATATAAAAACTATATATAAAAGAAATAATGTAATCTTTACTATATGGAAAAAAACCCCCAAACCCTAACACCAAACAACCTAGATTTTGTTGGGGTTTTTTTTGGTTTCTTCCCCCTCCCCGGTGTATTTTTAAATCCATTGTAATGTTTTGGTTTACAACATTTCCATTGTTTGTTTATCATAAAGTGATATGGTTATTTTCTTTCCTTACAAGGTTGCCATGAAGTGTAATAAATATTGGCAAAAAGCTTTGAGACCCTTAGATGTAAGAGACTACAGAAGCATGCAGATGAAGTGTTAGATAGAGGTGCTACTCAAGAGTCATATGGAAAGAGAATTTTCCTCCAAGATAGTTCAGAAAGCCACTTCATTAAAACAATTTCCCATTTTTCTTTCTGATGGCAAATTTCCAGTAGTTAAACAAACAGTGACAGTATGCAACATCCTCAGCATAGTACAATTAGTATGACTCAGAAATACCAGAATAAAAGCAGATCATTTCACAGTAGCTAGACAAAGCCTCTAACCCATGTTCTTTAAAGTGTTGCTCTTGGCATGATGTTATAGTTGACAATTAGTTGTAGCAGCTCTTGAGAAGTTTTCAAAATAGAATCAGGTGAATTCATAAATTTCAGCTGAGTTCTTGAAGGAACATTAGACTCCTTTAGAGTTGAAGTACCTAATTCAGTAATCTAATGAGCAGGGAAAAGCATTTGTGCTGTAAAAATTACTAAATAACTGCATGAATCCCAGTCAAATTACTTGTATGTTGCACTGTTAGGATTTCACTTCGCTGAATAAAAATGCCTTCTCCAGTGTTCGTTGACCTCCAGCTTTCCATGCCGATTAAATCTTTTTATATGCTTGATTGCTAGAGAGCCGCACTGTCAAGTACCTTCAGAATGTATAGAAGAGCTTGCTTGCTTTCCTTTTCTCTGTATTCTCTTTCCTTTTAGACATAGACTTGCTCATTAAATGTAATCTGTTGAGAATAATACTCTGTAAACAGTTTGGAAACAAATTGTGTTAATTCCTTGGAAATGTTGTGAAGTATTTCTACTGTGTCTAACTGGGAAAGTGAGAAGAGGTTACTTCAATAATTACACAGCGATTCCTTTCCGTAATTAGCTCACTTAGCTGATTTCATCTTCCTCTTAACAGACAAGAGTTGCATCGGCTGCATCTCAAATGCAAAGGATTTTCTTTTTGGTAGGAGCTGAGAAAACCTGGCAGTGTCCACAGTAGAAAGCCAAAGCTGCTAGGTTTCCCTTGCTCGTGGCAGCCCTCTTCCTCTGAAATTCCATGCTCAGGCCTTGGGAAGTAAGGGAAGTGTGGGACGTTTTCATGATCCCTCAGAATGCTTCCTTAAAGATTTTGCTGGCATTCATCTAACCCAACTTAGGCACCTAAAAGGTAGATATTTGTGTCTGCGTTAATCACTCAGGAGGAGAAGTAGATATATTAACATAATGATTCATTTAACCTAGTTATCTCTGAACATGAAGTGAGTGTAAGTGCCCGAGTCAGACCCAGGTATTTAAAAAAATAAACTTCAAAGTCTAGGTCAGAAGAATTCAAACCTGGTTTTGTTTACCCTTGTGTTTTGGTATAATCTCTCTCAAACTACACAGAGTGGAGATGCGTGATGACAATGTTCACGTCGCCCCAGTTTAGCCCAGGTTTGCCACACAAGTTAGCTGGGTGATGCTCTTCACTCGCCACTGTTCTTGGGAGGAGGAAGGGACTGCGCCAGAGTGCCATTTAGAACAAGAAACGGAACCGGAAACAGCCTTGCTCCAAAAGAGGGGTGCTTAAGGAAACAGGTTGGTGACAGTAGGTGACAAATATGCTTAAATATTCCAACATATTACTTAATCTTATTCATCTTATTCAGACTTTCCGTTAGGCTGAAAGTATGCAGAAACGCCTTTGGAGCGACAGTTGTGCAATGCGAAGCGCGGCACACAGCGGGGAAGGGACGCTCGGGAAGCTGAAAATACCCTTCTTTTGATGTGTGAGTGTGTCTGTACAAACTTGCAAGATCATTCCAAAATTGGGCCTGTCTGGAAGGAAGTTTTAGAAATAAAAATTTTTTTTGAATGCTTGCTGCATTTGCAATTGTAAGTACAGAAAAATAAATGTGTTTAATTTACTTTGAACATCCAGGAGCCATTCAGTATGAATGTGTTAAATGAAAACCAATTATTAATGCTGTGGCCTTTTGAAAAAGTGTTTCTGGAATGGTATGCTGAAAATAAATTCAAATAGAGTATAGAATCCTGCATACTGATACTGTATACCAGACCTATTTAGCATTAAAAACTTAGTATAGTCTGTCCTCTTTTTTTTTTTTTCCTGTCAAAACTATGTTAATTCTGTTGAAAATAATAAAATTCAATTCCTAGGGCACTAACAGGATGCAAAATGTTCTGTAGGTAAAGCACAGCTCCAAGTGTTAGATGCACACTCTTCACTTTAGATTTAAAAATTTAAATCTTCTTATACTCAGAATAATGAATCTGAGGCTAATTTTATAATCGTGAAGCATAAACACCAAAGCCCATATCCTGAAATATCTTCAATTTATATTTGACACAAAACAATACGTTGGCAGAAATACTTTTAGAAATTGCTGAGAACGTATGGGAGGGACAAAGATCTCTGCGTAGATGACACCTCCCACTCCATTTTGTACCATTATTATTATTATTATTATTGGTCCCTTTTTAGGGCGGTGTACTTCTTTGGTAAGCATTCCAGAATATATGCCAGTCCGTATAGCCTGATACTACCTTCTGATAAACTCTAGCACTTCTAATCAAGTTCAGCAGGCGGGTGCCAAACCCAGGTTCGCTTTTTATCACGCACAAGAACAGCGATGAGATGAACTGCTCATAGGAGGAGGGGAGGGACTACCTGACGCTCCGTGTGCCCGGGGGCCGGTGGGGGGGTGCAGGTCGGCGGGCTGCTCTCTTCTGCTTGTGGAAGTGGGGAGAACAGCTTTCACCAGACCACTGAAGTGGTTTTCTTTCTGAAATAAAGAGCTGAGCTGCAGATGGGTTACACTTTCTTTCGAAGTGAGCTGTAGAGAGTAGTGAAGCAGGGCAGTGATGTAATATTTTGATACTGTGATGTCACAAATCAGCTTCTGAGGGTTTTTTTTCATTTCAAATTTTAAACTTCCTTCCCAAATAAAAGCCAATGTTTAATTCCTTTTCCTAAAATGGTTAACAGCATAACACTGTAAGTGTGCAGTCACGCTTTTCCTACTTCCTAAATTGATATTACTATAAAAGTAAAATAAATGTGTACTTCCATTTTATGCCTTTCAGAGCAAGTTCAGTCCCGTTCCAGGGATTCAGAGCAGTGGAGCAGTTTGAACTTCATTCTTTTTGATACTGATACAGAGTCCCTAAATGAGGAACTCCAGTCTTTGAAGCCTCTTGTTCAGCTAAACCCCATGAAGAGTTTTCTACTTGCACATGCTTTTATGTTGGTTTTCCATGTTGAATCATCTTTGATAAGTGCTTCAGAATGAGAACAAAGATATTACTATGTTCATGTTAGTCACATGTTTGTAAACGAGGAGCTGCGGGTGCCAGCAGTGGCTTTGTTTTATGGTGATTAGTCCGCGCCGTCATGCTGCGTAGCTTGTCCTGAATTTACTCCCCGGATTCCGAGCAGCGTGGTGTAAAGGAGAGACTTCTGCTCGCACAGCGTCCCTCCTGGATGGGAGCTGCCTTCGGCTTCCTTTGCAGAGAGCTCAGCAGGAAAATTTAACTTTTCATTTTGAAGCTCGAGCGTGCTAAATGTTCGATTTTTGTCCTGCTTCGCGTGGTGTTCACTATCGTCTTGCCTTGCTGTTGCAGGAGTGTTCCCCAGTTTGGTCTGGGCGTTGTGGCACTGGCACATTCTTTCACTGAAACCCACAGCTGCGTTGCTGCTCCTCTCTTCTCACTGGCTTTCCTTCTCTGTTTTTTTGACTGAAGATTTCAGGTAATGCAAAATGATGTATGACTGGTGGTGTTAGCAGTAAGAAATACTTCCGCTTTACCAATGATCTTTTTTCTCCCTGCCTTTCTTTGTTGTGTGGTTATTGAGGTTT
This sequence comes from Aviceda cuculoides, assembly GCA_035590195.1. Classification (NCBI taxonomy): domain Eukaryota; kingdom Metazoa; phylum Chordata; class Aves; order Accipitriformes; family Accipitridae; genus Aviceda; species Aviceda cuculoides. The sequence goes on from JAVJGG010000005.1 coordinate 31,454,393, forward strand.
AAAATGTGATTTGACAAAAAAAAGGTGATCAGAATTTTTATTGTGCGGCCTGTTAAAACGCTTCCTAGCTGCTTTTCTGTGTGCTCACGAGGCTGCTAGTATTCTACCTAAGGAACCATTTTGGATGTACTTCATACTTTTTTTTAAAGTATAAGGTGAACAGAGATCTACATGGTAAAAGTCTTCTAGTAATTTCTTCACATGGCAAAAGTTTTCTAGTTTTCATGTGAGAGTTTTTAACTATTTCTGGAGTGCTTTGAAATAATACTGAAAATTCAGTAATGTGCTACAATTTGTAAGTAGATAAGCATGCTTACATATTACAAGAAATTCTGTATGCCTAAAAATATAGTGTTTTATTAGAAATACTTTGTCAGTAAATTAATTGCTATTTTAAAGGAAAAACTGGGAAAAGTTAGGTATTAAACACTGAATCTTTTCAGAGCTCTTAAACTCTGTTTTCTTTTTATCTGTTCTTTTTATGTGATTTTATTAGCATGTAAATTCTAGTTGTTTGTCTTAGTGCATTGATGATCTAGAGTTTCAGGCCACTGAAGAACCACTTTTAAAATAAATTCAGATAATTCAGAGAATTTAATTAAAGTTCTTTGAGATTTGATTTGAATTTTTAATTATATAGTGTAGTGTTCTGCTGTGAAAAGAATAAAGTTAAAATGTTATTTTTGCAATAGTCTTATCTGTTCTAAAACTTTTCTTACTGTGCTTTTTGGAATTTTCCATTTGAAATCTGAAATAAATTAGGTCAAATAGCAATGATTGAGGGTTTGTTTGGCTAAGAATGCAAGTATTAGACTGTGTGCTATCTGGTAAAGCTGTTCAAGGGTAGGAATTTTTAAAAAATAATAAATAAGCAATGCTGGAAGTAGTTGCTTATAACAGAATAATACATTTGTCCTCCTCCTCAGTTTCTTGTGTCAAATGAACAACAGGCACCCACCTAATCAAGGTAAATGTCAGATGCTTCAGATTAAATGTTATGTACAAATGTACATAATAAACACATAAACAAACCTGTACAAGTGTGTTTACATTTTTGTTTACTGGCAGAAGCTAAAACACAGTGCTAACATAAATACAGCATCTATTGTTTGTTCTTTTGTTTAATATGAGCTGCTATCATTTATTTTTGCTCATATAGTAAAAGTTAATGGCAGAATAACATTCTCTGAGATGTGTTGTCTCTGCTCAAATAAATTGTTAGGTAGCTGTGCTAATCTTTACAATTCAGTTTGTGATCTGCAGTGATAATGTCATTACTTTGTGTTCAGTAAGGCTGCTAGGTTTTATTTAAAACAAATTATGGCCTAAAAGCAACCTACTATAATTTTAAATTGTGACTTTATTAAATATGAAGTCATAATAAATTGAAAGATAAGTGGGTTTTAAAACATAATAGTTTTTTAACCCTGTTTATTTTTGGTATGTGCCTTAGGGCTTGGTAAGGGATATGAAAAGGATACAGATTTTCCAAACTGTATTCACTTTTATTTTAGTAGCATGCCCAGGACTGGAAAAATGATTCGTATGTATCTTATCTCCTTTGGAAGTAAATGCTAAAATTAGGTAACTTGCTATTTAACTAATTAAACTTCCAGCTCAGCACCACTCAGCTAGTGGTGAGGGTAACGTACTATATTGCAATTTTTTAAGTACAGCAGATGCTGCGGAGATGGTATACTCAATCACTGTAGACATTTTTATAATTAATCAATTGTGAAAATTAGTCAATGCTTTTTCATATATTATTAATCGAATGCATTTGCAGTATTACCAAATGAAGTATGCTTTTTTTAGTGGTCTAAGGGCTTGGTGTAATGACCTTTCGCCCCAGCAAATAAATTATGTGGAACCAGATTCTCTGCTTACTTTCCCACTCACATGGTGGCATGAAAAATAGCGGAGTCTGTGAATTTAAGGAAACCGTTAATTAAGAGGAACTTCGGAATGAAATTGAGAAAGTTCAATTCCCTAGTGGGGATAAAAAGTAGCATCTTCTCTGCAGGACGATCATCCCTGATGTCTGGTCGCTTGCTGGCAGGAGATAGGGGTGTGATGTCTCTCTGCTCCCTCGGCACTCTTGGTTGCCCTTTGGAGTAGGGTGAATATACTCTTTAATTTGTTGATGTGGGAAGGTAATAAAGCCTTTTATTGAGCTGAATAGATAAACCCAGGCTCTAACGATGGAAGGCAGCATGGGGTTTATGGGGGCAGGGTCTGACACACGACTTTTTTGGTCACTGAGCGTGAGCTTGGTAGTTGTGTTTCTGTGTGAAAGGAACCGAGGGGCTGGGGAGGGGAGGCTACCCCCCTGGGAAGAGGGGGAGTTGCCTTCCTTGGCCTTCTCTCCTGGGAAGCTTTCAAATCAAGCGGAGATCAGAATAGGTAGGGAATCAAGTGCTGTAACTGAGAAAATGGAGGTTTATGCCAGTGGCAGCACCTGCATGTCTTTTATTGAGCTTTCTTATTAGGCTGAGGAAACTGCCCTGTGTTTATTGCTTGCTGTTCCTTGCTAAATGGTCATGATACTGAGGCTGGAGTGTCTTGTCTTGGATCTTCTTTGAGAGAGAGCAATTCCTTGAAGAAATTGTGTTGCTGTGCAGTGTGTAATGCAGAATACCATTCCTGTGATGCTACTTGTTCCATAGGCTCTCAGTATTTTAAAATGTGGACTAGGTGTAACTGATGCCATCATGCTTGCTAAGTGTCTGAAACTAGATCTGCAAAGCTGCCTCAGCAACCTTTCTGGGGATGTTGCTGCCATTGCTGGTTTTGTCATCCTTTTTGTCAGTTCTTCTGCTTCTCACAGTGTAAAGAAAGGAAAGCGTTCTCTGTGCAGATCCAGCAAGGTCTTCGTCATCTCTCATTTCACTGCTTGGAGGATGTGGACTTTGGAGGGAGCTCCATTTCCCCAGATTTTAAAGGCGAACAGCGGAGCCTGCCTGAACTGAAGGGTTCAGAGGGAGTCAGCTGTATCTCCCATCTACCGCTTGGCGTCTAGTTTTGGCACTGGCCGTTGGTGGAGATGAGCTTGTTCGCAGAGTTTAGAGCACTGTTGTCCTGGCTGTGCCTTACAGAGCCTGTTTTTTCCAGCTGGTCCTGCGGGCCGTGCCGGGGCCGTGCTCTGGTGTGCTGTGCCCTTACCAGCTGTGCTCGGCCAGCCAACACTTCGTTTGCGGTCCCCTGTCTTCCTGGGACTAGGCTTGCTCAATTCTGGCCAGAAATGTAACTGGGTTTGTCACAGGATTTGTCCCGAAAGCTTCTTTGTCTGGGACAAGTTGGTAGCTTACGGTATGCGCCACCTGCCAGCTGGTGTCACAGGTACTGTGCTTTTTCAATGGGTTTATTACGTTTCCCATAAAATAAGTATGTAGATGTAAGCAACAGTGGTTTTAGTTGAGGATGTCTATTTTTAAGTGGTACATTTGGACAGTAACACCAATGTCTTTTATAGAATTTTTAGTCTTTGCCTTGAAGGCATCTTGTTTGCCGGTCAAGTACATATTACTTCTCAGTCAATCTTTTTACGGCAGTTGCACAGCTCCCTTTTCAAGCCTTCATGGCACTGCTTGACCTGTTGCCAGCTTCCCCTGCCACCTCTCCTTTCTCCTCCGCCCATGAGGCGTCAGAATTTGGGATGCTGGTGGAAGCCCTGTCTCAGAGCAGGAGCAGGGACTTCAAGCCGTTTAATACATGCGTGGGATGTTGGCCGTTCCTGTTCAGCTGCAGTTTGTGAGGAATCTTACTATTGCCACCTTTTGCCTCTGTTGTGTTACTGTTAGTTCTGTGCTAGTTGTTTGGACCATTAGCTATAGCGTTGCTATTCACAAGCATTTCGGATTACATAATTTCTTTAGCATAGCATTAAATATTTCAACTCGTACATTGACTTTTATTTCTGAAACTACAGAGAAGCAACCATGCAAGTTTTCATTGTACCTGTTGTAGCTGATAGCCTGTAACTGTATAATGCTGTGTATTCACTGGGGCTATTTCTTCAGTGTCCTGAACTCCCTTGCGTTCTTCAGTGTCGTTTTAATAGGTTTGTTGCTTAAAGCTTCAGGAACTATGTTCCTATATCTGATACTGGTGATTCCTATATCTGATACTGGTGATTCCTATATCTGATACTGGTGATTCCTATATCTGATACTGGTAGTTTCTAGAACTGCAGCGTTTGTTTTCTAGAACTGTAAAGTTGAGATAACAACTTCTTTTTTTGCCTGGAAAATAGTAGTATCATAGAGAGTGTAAGTATTTATAGATCACTGATCACAATCAAGTAAAAACATGGGAGTTGGCTGAGTATAATTTTGTCATGAAATACTGTTTCATAATGTTAGTTAATGAGCTAAAATAAACGTCACAAAAGATAATGACTCGAAATCCCTCTTCAGGAGAATTTTGTACTTCTAAGTGGAAACACTAGTCAGTGAATTCTCTACTTGCACAGGCAAAAAGGATTTCTGCTCCAAAAACACACTGAGAGAATAATGGCATCCTTTGTACTGTGAGAGGCAATTTTCTTTATTCTGCTATAAATCTGTTCTGCCATCAAAAGAGAAGGTCTGGCATCCTCCTTGCTCTGAGCTGGGTCTTCTTTTCCTCTGGCTTATGTTGGTGTTAGTGTTTGGAAACCCTCACAAGGATCTGGATCGTTGAACAGGTGCAGTTAAAACAAAAAAGAGATCAGAATAAGCCCAAGATGCTGGTGGCAACCAGTGCCTCATCTAGACGTTTAAGCTAGTCTTTGTGATCTAAAGGTGTGTGTCCAGTTAACCTACCGATCTGTGCTTTCACTGTGGTCAGCAGTGAGAAGGAGGCTCCCCCGACGCGGAGCCGTCCCTCCAGGTGTTCAACAGTGCAGACGACTAACTTGGATGACTAACCTGACGTCTAGCTTTTTTAGGCAGCAACATTTAGATGAGAGCCATGTTGTGTCTCTCCCTTTCAGTCCTGATCTTTGTGTGTCGTTTTAATACTTTACTTTCTTGAGGAATTCTAATTTTGACTTTATAAATCTATCACTCGTTCAGCTGATCAGCAAGTCACAGAAGAAGGAAATTTGTTAACAACCTCTCAGAGAAACAGTTTAGAGGAGAAGGTAAGTTCTGCTTTTTGAGCTATGGTTCTCTTCTAGAGATAATTTTGTAAAAAAAGTGCTGTTTTCTTGCACTTAATACAACTGTAGCCTAGCTGAGCTAATTAAAATTAGTATTTTGATTAGTGACTACCTAGATATCAGTACTAGATACTTATATATCAGATCTTGAGGGGAAAAAAAAAAAACTAATGTGGAGTATGCATTCTGCTGTTTCAGTCCACAAGTATGCAATCAGGTTGATTTATGAACTGGAAAAAAAAGGATTAATAATTCATGCATAGGAGCTATTCACGGATTCCTGCTCTGGAATCTTTCAGCCAGTCATCATTTGTCAGTGTTGCATATATTGTTCAGTGTAGAGGATGTTATTTTATAGTTGAATAATAGCATATTTTGCCAAGACTTTTTAATACATAACAGCATGTCTAAAGAAAGTTGGCGTAGGGAAATTAAAGAAAGATGCAGGTAGCCAGAAAAGAATTATTTTATTGTTTGAAATCCTACCTGGTATTTTGTTAAAGTTTTACTGTCTCATACAATTATACTCTGAAATACTGTGATTCCACCTTAATGGCTTTTGACCATAAGTTATTAGTGCATTTTGTACCTGTCATTATTCATAACTCCTAAAGATGAATTTAAAATGGGTGGTTACATTTTGCAACTGTTTTTGTGGAATAATAAATATTAATTTAGCAGTAAAGAGATGACATATAGCAGGCAGAATAAGATGTTTCAGTTTTAATATTTGTCCTCAAAACTTTAAAGGCTTAGCACAGCGTTAAGAATTAATAGCCCAAGCACAGGGTACTTACTACATGTTTATCTGCAAATCCATGTAATAAACTGGTTAATTTTAATGTTATTTTATTTCTTTTAAATTGCTTTAAGAAATAGGCCAAAGAAGAGATCCAAATGAGAGCTTCGCCTGAAATATAGGGCTTGGGCTAACCTTAGGTATCGGAGTCCAAATCCCCAGAAAACCTCGGGCATTGACCACTTCTATCAGAGGTTTCAAATAAAGTGAGCGTTTTCTCTGTTTGACTAATAATTCCCTGGGTTCCTACACTGATTTTGTTCCATCTTCGAATGTTCCCATTCTTAGCAGTGAGCTACGTACCTAACATGTGAGTGACAGCCTGAAGGTGCCTGTCTTTCTCCACTCTTTATGTAATGACCCTACACGGAGTGGTTGTTCTTGTAGCTTGGAAGTGCTATAATTAGATGGGATGAATCTTGGTTTAAGTATTGCTTCATCTAAATCCTTTGAAGAGTTCAGTCTCCTGCATGTGTTCCGAGAATGAATGTCTCGTACATCTGTCTAAGAGCAGACCTGTGGCGAAATGGTCTTGGCTGTCGTTTCTTTTTAAGATACAGTCAGAGGATGGGGTACCTGTCTTTTTCTGCAGAGCACTCACTCAAGAACTGGAAGACCTGACTTTCAGCCCAATGGAGTTGAGTTTTTTCTGCCTCTCAGAGGAGTTCCCTCCATGCTGTGGTGTAAGCTAAATTGTGGGAGTGTGTGTGGGGGGCATGACTCCCAGTTTTGAAGACATGTTACTGTGTCAAAAATAGTCCTTTTAAAAGAATATGTGAGGCCCTGCTCTGTCTTCTCAAACGACAAGTGTGTGCATTTCTTGTATGGGAATATGTAGAGCTGCAACATGGCAATGCAAATGAACTTCTAGGTAATACTGTGAAGTTCCCATAGCAAATTTCACACTTAAGCAGGATGGAGCATGAAGTGTGAGAAATCTGACTGTTAAGTAAGTGAATTCTGTCTTGAGAGTAGGTTCAGATCTGTAACCTAAATTGCAGAGATGACAAGGTAACTGACTTTTGAACATTTAGCCCTAGTTTTATTTCTTACCTCTTTCTTACAATCACAACCCGATTTCATAGAAATAGCCCTTGCTCTCAGCCAGGAGTCAAGAAGTCAGTCAGTTATTCATGACTCGTGTCAGGCTTTCAGAATAGTACATACCCTGAATTACACAGAAAGAAACAGTAAACTTGTATGAAGTTGCCGTCATCTTCATACACTTGTCAGGAACACAGGGAACACTCCAGAGCACTTTTGATGCCAGTCAAGTGCCCTTAACTCTTGTTTTCTGTAGAATCAAATTTGTGCTCAGAGCGCATTACAAGCATGCTCAACCGCAGAGTGCCAGATGGAAAGCAGCGCAGAGAGAGATGGATCACCGATTTTCTGTGTTGCTGTTTGGTATGGTGGAGCTGCTTAACCTATTACAGCACAAATGGAAGCTTTAGCCTAACGAAGACATATAGACATTTAAATTTAGGCATTTAGATCAAATGTTTAAATGTCATCAGTTAGATAATATAAATACTAGGGTATCATGTGGCCTTACTCATGTCTAAGTGTTGGGGGGATAATGGATAATGTGCTAATCAGGTGAAGGCTGATGTACACCGTGGAAAAGATCCGCGTGTGTAATTAGCAGACACAGATACTGTGAGTATGATAACTGATGGGATTGCTCTTCAGTCAGATACTGCAAATAATACAGGCGATAATAATAATAAGAAGATTTCAGGACATTGCTGCTGTTGAGTGTTTCGAGTAAGGCTGAGTACTACCCTGCGGTCCTTTTGGGCTCCATGCCAGCCCTGCCCAAAGCAACTTTGGACTTACTGGGTGTCTCGTGCTATCTCCTACGCTTCCTCTCTTGCTGCATCAAGTGAATGTTACCTCCCTCTTCAAAATATGCTGGCTGTTTTTCATTCTCCTCTCCTGCCTAATTATCCAAGTGTCCATTAGAAAATAAAGCTGTTGCTTTTGCCTCACCTCTGCTTACCATGATCAGTCTTATTTACTGCTTATTAAAACTAGGTCCAAATAATTTTGGTCTGTTTTTGTACCCCATACTAAATTTCCTTGCTGCCTCATGCAGAAAAAAAAGTCTGCTCAGGAGCGCAAGGACAGCAGTACTATCATGTTATGTGAAGGTGCATGTTCACAGCAGTCAGTCTTTGTGAACGAGAAGAGAAACAGGTGAGTTTTCCAGTCGCTGGAAGTGTCAGAGAGGAAGGGACCTCCCCATGACATAGTGTTCCTGTAGTGTTTCCTTCTATAAGTACGTGAGTAAGGAAGGATTACTGTTGCTTTCATTGGCTTAAGACAGAAGCATGAGCAACTTCTGGTCCTAAAGAGGTGAAGAAGTAAGTGAAGAGGAAACTGGGTGGGATGGGCCCTTGTAGACTAATTAATTACTTTTCTGAGTTATTTTTGAAAGGTATAGATGGTTGGAAGCAGAGGGATTAGTCATATGACCTGTGTTCCACTGTGTCTCGTGAATGAACTGGGATGATATTTTAGGATCTTTTTCAGGTGATGAAATCTAGTTCCGCTGACATGAAAAGGCCAAAGGGCATCTTCCTCAAGGTGCCTTTGTATTGCTTTACCAGTAACTGAAAACAAGCTTCCCCACCCCACTGCATCTGTTCTTTCTGTTCCCATAAAACAGGCCAACCTATTGCTTCTCAGCCACATGCAGCTCATGGGATGGTTCAGATGTGTCTCCAGTGCTGTGTCTGTCACGGTTAACCCCAAAACTGCTGCGGGGGGAAGCAAGCCAGCAGGGTTCTAGGGGCAGCGTTCCATGTCATCCTAGAAACAGGTTGTACATCCAGCTCAGCACATCCAAAATGTGTATCTTCTACCTAGAAATCAGTTTTCACTTTCCCACTGTGCTGTGTGTCTTGTAGCTTTCAGTTTTTTGTCTAGGTGCAGGAAGGTTTACTGGCTCTCTATTGATGCTTTGACAATTACCCATGAATAATGTAAAAAGAACATTTAGTAGATTTCAAAGCACTTGGTTCAATACCTCTTCAGACTTATTTAGGCAAGACAGAGATGATATAATGCTAATGTAAAGCTACGAAGATAATAAATAGCAATAGAAGGGCTAGTGGTTTTACCTCTTGCCTCTCCTAACTGTAATAGAAAGAATAGTCACAGGAAACTACAAATCATCAAACTAAAAATGCTGATTAAAAATTATCACCTTTGAAACTGGTGCACAATAAACTAGCGGAACTAAGTGACATAAATACCACTGAGGGGAAAAAATAATGAGGGATAAATAATGACTCATAATGCTGTCTGATGTTTATGATTGTGAGGCTGAAGATACGGAGGACAAAATTGTTAGCGAATAATGGTCTTGGATTGGAAAGTAGTTCTGGGAATGCATCAGTAAACAGTTGTCTGCTTAAGGGGTTTTAAAGGCTTTATCTGCTTCTCATTGTAATACAGAATGTGAAATCGGTGAACTTGGACTGTAGCCCCGTCACATATGATTATCATTTTTAGGATGACAGAGCATGGGAATGGTCTGGAGAAATAAACTCCAGAAACATGCACAAGCAGGCGCGTACCCGTATGACATGGCGGGATGCCTTGAGATGGGGAATCTGTCCTGAGGAACCGCAGGTGAAGCGTTGTGCCCTCTCTCTCTGTCGGAGGAGCATTTTGGGGGACAGTTAACAGCAGTTGTCGGAGGAATTGTTTCAGCATTTTTCTAATACCCGTAGCAGCACCAAGAATTGTGTGCCCTGAGGAAAGGATGTTGAATACAACTGAGCTGTGGAGTTCACCACCTTTATCTGGCTGGTGAGAGAGGCGAGCAATCACCTAAACCATTTGATAGACCTTGTTTCCGAGGCTGTAAGAAGAACTGTGTAGTTTCTGGAGTTTGATTTAATACATTTAAGAGTAAGGTGGTCTATGCAGGATTTTGAAGTCCTTTGCTATAGGTAGTAAAACTTCATTAAAAGTTTTTTTGAGACTGCTGTGTCTGCACAATCCATAAATGTTGTTTTCAGTTCTGTCCTTGAAATGTGTCCTGTGCAATGTGGGTTTTTTCTGTCAGATACTTAAATGACTTCAGCAATTTTAGACATCTAAAAAGCTATTATTTCTAGTACAGTTGACGCAGGAGCGTACTGCTTTTAAGATTCAGTTCTCAGAAGGGGCAAACACTGGCTTAAATTTGCAGCTCCAGCAACAGATTTGTAATGCTTGTTTGATGAAAAGGATTTAGCAAACCTGGTCACTGTAGTCTACAGGGAAAAGTACAGCTAGGTGGTCTTCCTGCTTCATTATAGTAAAAATTACACTTGAAATTTCTCAAATATGGACAAGGGACTGAAAGATATAAGCCGTTTAAATAGAACAAATTACTTGTGGGGGAAAACTTCCAGCATTAACTACATGTTGGAAACCTCTGTGTGGCACGTCTCCAAATGCCGCAGGCTCCATTTTCACCAGCAGTTAGTGTGAAACAGTGCCAATCTGATGACCTTCAGGAGACCTTTCCAAATCCATCTTGTTTGGGTAGTGATACTGAAGGAAGGTGGCATATTGCTTTCTGTCCTGCTTCACCATTGCTTGGTGCTTCTTGCCATAAACAGATTGTCATCTTAGAATTCCTTGTGTGTGAATATCTTTTCCATTAGAATGAAATTTTAAGCATTGCTCAATTATAAACCACATTTGAAAGGGTTTGGCTTTTGTTAATTTACAGATCGCCCATCAGATAAAGCTGTATATTTGGTTTTCTTTCTTCCCATATCTCCTTTCCAGACTCTGTCTTTCAGTTTGAGATTTTTTTTTTCTTTTTTTTCTTAGGGACACTGTAGTGTACTTGTCAGGAAATACATATATGTGTGTATGTATTAAAAAAATATATATTTCCAGCATACTGTACTGAAAAATAATATGATTTCCCCAAGAAATTTGAGTTGACCTAACTTCTTAGTTGCATCATGATATGAAGAGCCGCTTTCCTCAGCACTGGCTACAACACTATTTAAAGAGTGGAATGGACTGATGAAGCCCTCCAGAAGTTCTCCAGGGTCCCTTGCGAGGTGATGGTTACTGCCTCACAACTCAAGGACTGCATCAGAGCCAGCCAGCACTGAAAATGCTATGCCACGTGAATGACAAGTGGCACTTCAGTTGCCATTTTTTTAATCCTTGTCCAGATATTCCGAATAATCTGAATGCTGTTCACAGCAATAGCATCTTCTGACTGCCACCGTGTAGATCTGCCTTTGTTACAATGACAGCTACTCCTTCCTGTCACCGTGTGGAATTACAAAGGTATACCCTTCGGGGGTGTGATTTCTCTTGCGCACACTATGTGGTTGTGTACAAAGCCTTTAAAATCTTTTCCGTTTCCATAAAACGTGCCCGGTTTTATTTTTTAACTGAAATAGGAAAGATAAGAAAGAAGTTAAATAAAAAGGAAAGAAATCACTTAAATGGTTTCTGAACTCTATGCAAAAGAATAAGTACCTTTGCCAGCATGATCAGTGGCAGTGCTGTTCCATGTTGTGACAAAATCAGGACGTTTTCTCCCTGTGACTCAGCCCCCTATTACTGTGCCGCAAGTAATGCATCACAATTGTACTACTCCAAATAACACCACTTCTAGAGATAAAATTAAAAAATCTTGCTAGAAATCTAATCTGCCCATGTTTCTAGGTGCAAAACACGTTTCTGTGCAGTAGGACCCCACAAGAGAATTCAGTGTAATTGTAGCATATTTTTCATAATTTTGAGTATTTATGTTTTAATTTATCACAACCAACAAAAGAAATGCAAGTATAATTAAAAAAATACTACTTTCAGATGCTGACGCAAGTTTAAATTTGCCATTAGATTGTCTATGCTGTTAAATACTTCAAACATTTTTTTTAATTAGTTTTGTCTTTCTGTTTTCTAACGAGAGATCAAATGCTTATAAAATTTGATGAACAATTGCCTGTAACTACAGAAAATCTTCCGTGAGTAGAGATGGCATTTGTCTTTTCTTGATGTTTAACCCTGTCAAATCATTTTTGTGTCTGACTTCCCAATATGTAAAATGGAAATACGGATGGTTCTCTTTAGAAAAAGTGCTTTGATATTGCTGATAGAAAGCACTATGTGAAAGCTTGATCTTAATATCATTATGTACTTGTAAGTCGTGGAAGGTACTGCCAGGTTTGATTATTACTGGGTGATATTCTGCTTCACTCGGAGGACACTAGTCATGATTTTACTTCTAAATATTTCTACAGCAGATAACATCAGCCTGCTTTCATTAAGACCTTTTGTAAATGTAATTAGACTAAGACAAAATATATCGAATTCTCTATGTAAGTAATTACTGTAAGTTTAAAACACATTAAGACTACTGTTCATGAGCAAAAGTTAGTATTTGTTAATGAGTTAGGTGCATTCGTGATGGTGTAGGTTACTTCCTGTGGTTCACTTTGATACTTCATTTTTCTGCTGGTAAAAATGCAGAAATCTTAAGTCATTTCTCTAGTGGTACATTTTGTCATCTTAACAAGGTTTTCATTATGCTTAGTCTTTCGGTTCATTTGCTGACTTCGGTCCATTCACACATCTTTGATAGATTGAGGCTGAGCCACACCTTTTCATCTGAGATACCCTCATGCTTTTGGGGTATTTGATACCTGAATTCTGTAAGTCACTCCACTCGCTTTACAGGGGCAGTAAGGTCAGAGCTTCAGTGTGTGTAGTTGTTGTATGGGAAATTGTAGTTTAAATCTGTTTCCCAGATTTCAGTAACAGGTCTTAATTTTTTTTTTTTTTTTTTTAAACATCAGCTCCCTATTGCTTATTTTATTCCTTCTTTTGCCTCATATGGATAAATTATACTGACTTAATAATTCCAAAATCTACAGTAACAAACCTATCAATGAAGGTTATTGAATAAGCACTAAATAAAGTCACTTTGTTTGTTGCTAATAGTAAACATTCAGGGCATGACTGACTGCTTTTTTTAGTTCACCTTTTTGTTAAAACAGATAAAGGTTATTTTCATCTCTCGCATTTGCTGGCTGATCACTGTGTTCCATGTCACAGAGAGGCTTGAATAATCTCTTTGAAGGCAGTATTGAGGCAGAGAATTAGCATTCTCTCCAGCTGGACTCCAGTGCACCCAGGTTGGTTTCTCGTTTGTCATGGCAGTATTTTCATTAGGTCAGCTGAAAAACTGCCCTTCTTTCCTTCAGAATGCAAAATGAGCAGGGACTAGAGCGAAATGAAATTATAGAAATAAATGTTAAATAATGTGTGTCAATTAACCACGAAAGCATTGACATTTAATTTTATACAAATTTTAATAATTTGCATGTGCGTACATGAAAACATTTCAGACACGTTGAGTTTTCTTACATTTAAATGAGGACAGTGTGTGGCTCACCAGTTTGAAATAAGACTGCTCTCACTGGACCAAATGTAAGCTTTACTTCTAAACGTGTGGAATCAAAATGCAGATGGTTTTGTTCAGAGATTCTAAATGTGATTTTGCAAATATACCTACCCATGGAGATTTTTCCTGTTATTTTGTAAACTGTATGCTGTAGCTAATTTTTCCTTGTGTCTTCCAAGCCTAGACTTCTTACCTTTGAGATTTGTATTACAGTTTATCAAAATCTGTTCACTTTTGAGAGTGTCATAAGAGGTATTTCCCACTAAAACAGTAGAACCGATGGTCCTAAATACTGTATCAGTATCTCTAAATGGTTTGAGAGTCGAGATGTGTATTATGCAAGATGCTTTCAACAGTTACTGCTCTTCAGCTCTTCAGAAGTACAGGAATGTACAGTGTGTATCTGCATACATACATACACACACACACACACACATATATATGTATCTCCTTTGGAGATGCATCTTTTAACCTACCTTCTTGAAGCCAGAGGGGCAAAAATAGTTAAAGTATAGTTAACAATTAAAATTCACTTTGGATGGTAGGCAAAACCACAAATGTTTTGTGTTGGACTTACAGTTTACCCACTTGTTGTGAACTGTAGAGAATAAGGATGCATTACCGGTATGCCGTGAGATTAGACAGCAAACTAGATGAGGAAATGAGAGGCTTTATCACTTCTCTAGATTCTCTCCATCCCTGCAAAGTTGATAAGAGACGTGGTCAGATTGGGAACAGGCAGGTTTGACAGAAATTTTGACAGGATCATACAGAAAAGTAAATAATAAAGCTGTAGTATTTCCTGGCACAACAGTAGTTTAAACTTGCATTGCAAAATACTGACTTTACTTTTATGTTTTATATAGAATAACAATACCGCAGTTCTGTTTGTTTTTTTTTTTTTAATAAAAAATGACTAAAATATGGAGAAGGTTGCAAAAATGTGTCCTTCTGAATATGAAACTGGTAATATCCTCACTTAGCCAATCTACACTTAAAAAGTTCAGTTAGAATGTGCCGTTTCGTTAATTTTGTTGGAGCGTTTTGGTTTGAACGTAAATACTGTCCATGCAGAAAAAAGTACACAGAAGCATAACAGGAATGATAGATGACTAAAGAAGATCAGATAAAGTAAGAAATTTACAAGGTGCTTAAATTTTTTTTGAAAGACTTCTCTTACAATTTATTTGTCTCATTATCAAACTGTTACTTCTAGTGCTTCCTGAGTTGTTAATTTTCAGTAAAACAATTACTTGCTAGAAATTCAATACAGTAATATTTTTCCATTGGCATTAGAAAGGAAATTTATCTTGGTCTAGCCTATGCCTTGGACCTGTTCAAACAAACCAGATCTCTACGATATGCTGGATCTTAATAGGATAAATATTTCAGACTTCTAAATTAGATAAATAGTGCAGGCATCTGTCAGCCTTGGAAATAACTCTTACATGCAGCTGGTGGATATGAAGAAGTTGTTTATTTTGGGTGATACAATTCCCACAATGGAGAAGAAATTACTGTTTTCCTGTCCTATTTTTATGTTGCTGGTCAATTCTCTTTGCACAGTAAAAATACGGTTCAGTTTCAGATTTACTATAGGTTTTGATCAATCTCTTCAAGACCAAGGGAAAAAAGTTCTCTGATGGTACTGTTCCATTCTTGGGAGTCATCTATGTGGTTTAATATTTCTACCTTGTATTTAGCCAGTTTTCAGTTTGAGATGAGGCCCTAAAAGATTCCGGTGAGATGGGTGTTTGAGACTGAAAGTACCCCCCCGGCTGCACAACCCTTGGCCTTCGCTGCCAGCGAGTTCTGCCCCAGCTGGGGCAGCAGCACTGGAAACGGGACCGAGAGCTGCCATGGAAAACCTCACAAGACCCTGTGTTCTTTCCTTCCTCTTAAGAGAAACAGCACTGACAGAGACAATCCACTTTTGTTTAAACCGCCTTAACACGTCGTAAAATCTGCTGTTCTGTTGTTGCTCTGGAGGGAAACTCGAGCGTGCTTTGCTGTCCTTGATAAGGCTTTATGGGCGCTTAGGTCAAGGTACTTGTTTGCCTTATCTGTGCCATCTGAGGAAATAATCTGTGCACAAGTACATAAATTTACAATAATAAAATATGTCTGTTCATATGTTTTAAGTATGCTGCTTATAAGATACCAGAGGCTTTGCATTTAATAACCGTCTATTCTAAAGCCTGCTGCCTTCCCCAAGTCATTTCTCGGAGGAGAAGCTCCGGCTCCGGCCGTGAGGGAAACGACAGCAAGGCCTGCGGTCAGTGCCCACGTGTGACGTATCTGCTACATAAAACCTGGTGCTTCTGATGTTGGTTGAATGTCATTCAGTTCTTTATCACCAAAGAAATGACTGCACCAGCAGTTACAAAGGAAAACGTACTGAATGAAAGGCTTTTGCTCTCTAGAAGAAGAAAGAAAAATTGCTGGTCATTGTATCTTTTCGTCATAAATTACCATTTACATTTCCCTGTGGTCTCCAAAGGACAGGTTATTGTAAAGACCTTTTGGGCCATATTAAAATGGAAGAGGATCTTTATTTTTTTTCAAGCCAACTAAGTCATTGGGCTTTATGCTTACAGGTGTTGTCAAAGGGTATGTTTGGCTGCAAGTCATGTTCCAGACTGTGGCTTTCGTGAATGCTAAGACTAGTAAACAATCAAATACTCCAGCCACATAGAGAAGATTGAAACAGGACTGAAAAGAAGGTCTGAGACATGAATTCCCAAAGAGCTTAAGCAATGCTTCAGCTAAGGTTCACTGGATTTTATTTTGGCAGGCAATAGCCAAATATCACTTTTAAAGTCTTATATGAAAAGAAAAAACACTTAGAAACACAGAAATGGCTTTGATTTTATACTGTTGTGTGTGTATATATATGTATTTTCTCATTTGGCATGCTTTTAGTGATGATTGATCATAACACAGTTTGTAGGAGGGTTCTTCGTTTTGAAAACATAGCCTTCAGTGTGTTTTGTAGACTGTAGAACTATCATGTGAATACTGTATAAAATTCAAACAGTGCAGTACTACGGTCACAAGATTCATACAGCTGAACAGTGCTGGGCTGCTATGTATAATTTGACTGTTTTTTTTCTTCTCATTTTTCTTCTAATATTTCTCTTTTCATTTGGTTTGACACATTAAAGCCATGCAAGATAGCATGGTGTCATTTATATTTGCAGGCTGCGTAGTCCAAGTATTTCTTGCTTATTTTGAATATTTCAGCATGCATGTGTTAGCATTGTTCAAGGACCTGACATCTAGCCGCTTTTCAAGGAATAGGATGGTTTACAGAAATGCACACCAATATGTTTGTGGGCTTTTTTTGGTTGCTTATGCTTCTGACCCCTTTCTTCACTGCACTCAGGAAGAAGGATGAAACACCAAATATAGGCCAAACTCTCCATATGGAAAATATAGCCTGTCATGCAGTGAGAGAGAAATTGTCCATTTAAAGGTATAACAGGAATAAATGGTATTCTGAAAACCATGACATTTATGGTATTTTAAATGAGCTGGTTTTTTTTTTTTCTAAAATGCAATACAAATTACCAAAACAAAAGCAAATTACAGATAATACCAAATAATAAAAACTTTATAGCAATGTCATATCAGAAGGTAGGAGAATGGAAGCAGTTGCAATCCTGAAAGGTTTTACTTGATACAAA
>JAVJGG010000005.1:31471554-31488403 GCA_035590195.1 Aviceda cuculoides
GCGTTTTGTGCCCCCCCCCCCCCCCCCCCAATAAAACCAACATCAAGAATATTAATATAATTCTTGTAATACAACTGGTGCACCTTAGGGCATTGCTAGTCACTGTGTGACAGAAGTGTCATTGGAAGAGTTCTCTGGTGAGGAGGGCAGTAGGCTGTGAATGCGGAGATGATGCTATTCCCACCTGCACTGCAGTCTCGGTAGGTAACTTCAGGCACGTTAGTTTAATTTAGTTTGATTCCTGTGTATAAATGTATCGCTTCCTAGGTGTATAAATGAGGATAATAATGGTTTAAGATGCGTAATGGACAAGGTATGTGCTAATTCTTCCCTACTTGAAGACAAAGGTAAGATTTAAAACGATTATTGTATAGTATGTTGTATACTTATGATCTGTATACTGACTAGATGCCCATCAGGATGAGGGTGAAAACTACTATTCAGAGTTGACCATGGTCATCTGCAGAAACACCATGAAATACTTACAGCTATACTGTCCAAGTAAATCAACCCCTTTGAGAAACAGTGTACATAGGTTAGCTTGGCATGGTGCCATGCCAAGGCAGCTATAGTGAGCCTGGGATTCCAGCTGTTGTGTCTGTATATTCTGCACTGAGGTAGGCACTCGCCGAGCTGTAGCAGCCTGTGGAGAGCTGGCAGGACCGGCATGGACAACGTGCTGCATCCCGACGTTTTCATTTACCCCTGAGGCATTGCTGCATCCTGGTTCGTATATGAAGAAACGGTTGAGTTGGGCTGCCTACGTTAGGCAGTCCATTTAGCGTCCATACCCAATCTGGATGGCGTGACCGTGCTTTTCGGTTACAGTATGATAAAGGAGCTTGGATACTGTGCTGTCTAAATGATTTATAAGTCATCTGAACTACGCGTTGTAGTAGACGCTGCGATAGGCACCATGGCAAGAGATGTGAAAATGATCCCTGTTTTACTGGTCTTACGGTGCAACAGAGTGGTAGCAACCGAGGGGGAAGGGGCTGTGGTGTGGAAGCAGGGTGTGAGTTGGAAAATGTGATGCCAGATCTTCCTGTAGACTGAGTGTCCTAAGGAGGTGACATACTTGCACCGTAACAGTATAAAAAGAAAGGGTGGGAAAATAAGTTTGTGAGGAAGGGAATTAAACTGGACACCGGAGGACCAAGGAATCCAGAGAAAATGGTGCTTGTAGCAGAGAAGGAATGGTTGTAAAAGCAGTCTTGATTTATGCTGCCTATCCTTTTGTTCTGCTACTTTATTTTGTTCAATACAATACAAAATTAATCACATACAGATGAACATTTTACTTGTCCTTAAAGCTTGTGCTCTGCAGAATGAATTGAAAAACCGCAGATTTTTAAAAGGGTGCACTAATATCAATATGCACTTATTACTCCCCCTGATGAAGGCCAGAATCACTCATTTCTAGAGATGCATTTTTAATAAACACAGCTGATAATATAGGAGATAAGTACAAAAATCTGAGTCAGCCTCTAAGTAGGTAGGAGATGGATATATTTCAAAAGCCTACCTAGAAGATATAAAATAAAGCAGACATTTTCAACTGCATTATGTACCTGTGGTAATGTCAAATAGTTCAGCAATGTCCTTTTAAAAAGACCACTTCTACACTGCCAGGTTCAGAAAGATACAAATATTTCCCATGAGACAGAATGCTGACAACTCTGTCAGAAACATGTATCGTAAAAATGACTGTGAGCTTATTTGGCACAATACATTAGAAAGATATATATCCTCCTGTAAACAAATGTTTGTTACCATATGCAGCGGTCTGCAGCAATCTTTATGTCTGGAATGAAGTCACGTAACCAATTTTATCCTGCAGTTGCACTGCAGGTTGTTCTGGCCGTGGCGAAGACAAGAAGTACCAGCTGTGATTTCTATCCTGTCTTCACAGCCCTGGCAGGACGCCTTTAATGCCGAGCAGGCCTGGAAACAAAATGATTTTTGTCAAATTGGGCAAACCAAACATTTTCGCATGGTTTTTCAGAATCCACAAATTCAGTTGGCGGTGGCCACTCACCCTTCAGTACTGACGATGCTTAGAGTATCTTTTGAGCCTTACAGCGTACAAAGTACGCACTGTTCCCCCTTTCAATGCGCTGGCCTCAGACTCCACCAGATGTGTCCAGCTGTTTATAGCTAGTGCAGGTAATGTGCAACCGGCCCGTTCTTGGAGGCATCTTGCTTTGAGTGGGAGCTGCTCTTGTTGCCTGAGACGTCTACCCCTTACAAGTAGGACACTGCTCTCTAGACACAGTGACACAAGATACTGGAGCCGTGTAGAAAACTAGGTGGTTATAACAGGTATTTCTTAGTGTTTGCATTAATTAAAAAAGATTGTGCTTTAGTAAGGAGTGTAACAAAACCTTCCTCCTTGGCAGACTTTCCTTCAGTTAGTCTTCACATAAATTCAGTTCGCTGTCCTTTTTTTTTCTTTAAAAAATCCTTTTATAACCAAACCGACAGCTAGAATTTTTAGATTATGTTGTTGGAATGTAAAGTATAATATTTACTTTGATGAATAATCAGAAGTAAAAGCATGTTAATAAATAACAAGTGATGCAGGTCTGATATGTTCCTCCCATCCCCCTCCACTAGGGTATTTTTGGCAGAAATGTCTGATAACTGTCACATTATTATGTAACGTCTCATTAAAGGAAAGTATGTCTTCAGATAAACTGTACATTGCAGATTTAAATGAAAAGATATGGAAAAAATGACAGATGTTAAAACACAGCTTTAAAAAGCTAAGCTATGTAGGCTTCCTCTACCTTAGTAGAGGAAAATAAAAACAAAAATAGTGGAAATAAATTTTCTTCCATTTCAGGATGAAGGTATGTACACAGGCCAATTGCTTAAGTTGTTTTTACTGTTAAAGAGCAGATGAAGGTTAATCCTGGAGCCATGAGCAGCCTGTAGATTCTAGCTGGTTGTACAGGTCACTGTAGGTGAGAAACTGATGGTGTGAAGCGCAATAAGCTGATGATTCTTTATTTCCTCCTTGCCTCTCCTAAACCTGCTGATGTGCTTTGTAAAAAAGACAGCATGGTCCAGTGGATTTCATTTTTATGTGTGCATTCATCTGCAGTGACAGCGAGGAGCCAAGCATCATTTTCATCGTGTAATTTCAAAGTATTTAATATCAATGGAGAAAAAGTAAATCTTCTCTTGCTCACATTTTCATTCCTGTAGGTTCTGCTGTAGCTGTACTGTAATAAAACTGTCATACAACTGCCAGAACCAGCCCTGTGATTCAGCCTATTCATGTGCATAATGTATATTTTGTCAGGGCTAGTTTGGGCAATGTTATCAAATGTCCTGCTATAAAAAAAGCTTGTTGTTACGGAAGCACAAGATAACTGTAGGAGTACCGAAGTAGCACTTGCTACTCCAGAGAGCAATCAAAAATAGTTCAGATGCTGAAGAGTTTGGCCCTGCTTTGGCGTGGAAGGAGGACTTCAATCCCTCAAGTGTGATTCAGCATCACTGTGTGTATCTTTAGCATAATCTGGGACTCGGGTGTCATGCGTGCGCGTGTCTCTCTGTTGGCAGAGGTGGCTGGCTGCCAGTGCTTGCAAAAGTCGGCGTAATCCTTCCTCCGGGGAGGCACCTGCGCTGCCTCTCCCCGGTACGGCTTCCCCGCAAAGCTGCGCCTCCTGCCACCGCCCGCCATCCTTCCTTCCTTCCACCGGCCAGAAAGGACTGAGGAGTGCGGTGGCCGTCCCAGGATCTTTAGAAGCCGTGCTGTAAGTTTGTTCACACTAGTTCATTTACTGCATGCTCAGGTTGCTGTTGAATTATTGAGCTTTTATGTAAATAAAAGTCTTTCTGTGGGGGGAGAGATTACGCTGTCAACATCTGCTGCAGGCTGGGCTCTGTGATTTACGCAAGTCTTGGGAGGACTTCAGCTGGACAGGGTTTGGAAAAGCAGCTGTTGGACAAGAAACTTAAATGAAACTAGCGTTTTTTTCTCTACGTCAGAAATACACAGTTTTCGACTCTTGTCGGTCAAAATTCAGAGATGGATAGTGCTTTCTTATTTAGAATATCAGCAGTTCCTTTTAACAATTAATATTGTGCTATGCTGGCTGTATTCTCGTTACTATTTATTCCCAACATTCATGGGCTTTTTTTGCAAGGTAATGTGTGGTCTAAAATAGGAAGCTTTTCTTCAGCAATCTACAAACTGATGGAGCAGTCAAAGAAGATGTAGAGCAATCATTCTTTTAGAAAATACAGAGGGCAAATTACATTCTCAGTCTCTAGTGACAAGTAAGCATCTGTTTTTTCCTCTGCATTAAGAGACGTTACAAGGTGACAGGAGACATTACTGCTCCTTTGATAAAAATGCTGTTGAAACGTACAGGTAAACTTCCTGCTAGATTCTGCTTTCTCCACTTGGCATTCGTGATGCTGCATAAACCAGTTTATTTCAAAGGCCTGCACAAACACAAGCAAAACATACAGCCAAGCATACCGCAGAATGATAGCAAAGTAAGTGAGGATCCCTAGAGTAAGTAGAAGTTACAGTTAAAAGTAATTTTTATTGACTTCATATTGGCATTGTCTCTTTTTTACTCAGGAAAGAAATAGCTTCTTTTGGTATCTCTGGAAAATATTCAGGGAAAGTCCCATGGTTAGTAACTGAGAAAAATAGCATAGTAGTTTCCTATCCTTCAGTTGGAAGGTAAAGAGTAGAATATTTTTCTTGCAAAGTCAATAGTAGCAAAAGCAAGACAAACAAACAAACAAATTAAAAATCACTGAAAGGGATGCTTTTTCAATATGTTTTTCAGGATCAAAAAGAAAATAAATACTGAAATATTTCTAACCAAGACTCATCTGCCTTATCTTCTGATTCTCTTTTCACTGAGGAAGAGTAGATTTTATTTTTTATTTAGTTCAAATTCCAACGTTCCAAATTAAAATTCTTTGAGCTGAAACAGTTCTATTTGTATACATTTGAACTTGGTGAGGAGTTAAAATGCAGACTCTTACGCATTTCTTGAATGGACAAGAGATCACGAATAAAAGGTGTGAGAAATAATTTAGCAGGTATTAAGGAAGTCTGTAAGAGCAATTTCTATAAAACACAGGAAGCTTCACATACAGTTTTTTGAAGGTTCAGATTGGCAGCTAAGCTACTTAAACGCTGCAGTTAGAGCATCCAAGAAGACACTGCTGCAAAGCCTTATATTACTCCTCGGTGTTTAGGGATGCGTTCAGATGGTAGCTAGATCTGTCAGGAATGCAGTACAGTTCAACTCCCACCTACAGCTCTGATCTCTCAAGGGGGATTTTCAAGACAGACTTTGGTACAAGCAGTGTTTGAGGTGAGGAAAGAAAAAGGAAGAAGATTTTTTGAGAGTAAAGTGACTTTAGAAAAGTCTTCAGACATTTTCCTTTACCAGTTCCAAATCAGTCTTGATGAGCATAAGCAATTCGGCTTTGGGGCAGAATGAATTTTGGGTTAGAAAGCCGAAGAGGAAGATGATGGCTTTGGCAGTAGCAGCAGTGACTAGCTTTGATGTGCTCGGGGGTCACTTAGCACCTTAGCCGGTTGTTCAGGCCAAATAGGACGGCGTTGTAGGAACTGGTTGTTTTCTAGGGGAGCAGAAAAGGAACTACCCATGTGATGGAGAGCCCTAATCATTTTGAAGTGGACGGGCAGGCAGGAATATAACTATCAAAGGTGGCTGTGGCATATCAGGACTAATTAGCTTTGAGTCACCACTGACCCTGCTACACTAATAAGGCGAACTCTGGCAGAATCACTTAGACGTCTCTGCAGAGTTCAGAGGAAGCCCATGCTGATTTGCTGGTAGGATGCACACCTTGACTTTTTAGGAAATTAGCATGTACTTGACCTGTTTCATTTCCTGATATTCCTTCCGTCTTTCCTTTTCCTAGGACTACGCAAAAGGCTGAGTAGGACTACGCAAAAGCAGCTGTGCTTTTGTAGCTCTGTTTTACAGCCTCAGGCAGCAGACTACCTGGAATACCAGACCTTGTCTGCTACTTAAGCTCGTCTAAAGCATCAGAGCTAAAATATTTGACTTTAGAAGGTCAGTTTTCCTATCCAGGTAACAGGCGGCTTAGTGGATTTCCTAATCTGAAAGTAAAATCATAATTTTGAAATAACTCTGGTTTTGAAAGATGAAACTTCTTTTGGAATCAAAGCAATAATAATGTTGATTATGGTATGACACAGAAGTTTAGGATTTCCATCTTAAGGATGCAGAAGCAGCAGAGCTAATCACAACAGGATTGTAACCTTAAAAGAATGAGAATTCATGAAATACTAATATTTTTCTTGGATGACATTGCATGTACAGAACTGAGCTCCAGATTTTGTGATGTGTCAATTAAAACTGAATGTAGCATTTTAGTTTCTTGCTGTATTTTTGCTGGTTCCCAGCTGTCCTAGAGTCTCACTTATTTGAATAGACTTAACTGTGAAAAAAAGAAAATCTATTAAAAGCATTCCTAGTCTGAATATGCCCTACTTTAGCAATGAATCTGTCACCATGTCCATCTGAATTGCAGCAAGTTTTTTCTCCTATTTGTTTTCTGCTAAGCGTAGCTTTCTTGGCAATTATCTAATTATGTGAATTTCAGAAATGTAGTTGCTAGGGAACACTGTGGTCTAGTAAAATTAGTTTCTGGTCTGGATTCTCTTAAAACCATACTGGATGGTCATGGGAGCTGGGGATTTTTTTCCCTCCCTAATTTTCCAAGCTTTGGAAAAGAAAAAGCACAGCAGAAATTAGATTTGAGAAAAACATGGCCTGATGGGTTTTGATTGAGGTTTCCTTAATAAATAAATACATAAGAAATAAAAATACAAGCAGATTGGACCATTTGGGCAAATGGAAAGCAGCATTTTCAGGGAGTTTGACCAGCCTTTTCTGTAATCTTTGTTAATGAATTGAAATATAAACCTTTAAAAAGTATGCTTAACTTTTTTTTTTTTTTCTTCATCAAAAATAGATACTTACAGGAAGTAGAACAGGAAAGAAAACAAAAAAAAAATTCTTAAAAAAGCAACCCTAAAAATAAGTAAGCAAAGACATGTTAACAGTCTGTACAGATTTGCTGTGAAGATCCTGTAGCAGGTACTTTCTTAATATTGTGTAAACCATTGTGATCTTCTACAAATTCTCATCCACATAAAATCCTCATCATGTTCATTAGTGTTTTATTCTCCCAATGCAGATGGTTACATTTTTGTTGCAGTAAATTACTTCTATAGGGTACTCCCTGGAGTACCTGGAGTTGGTACAGGATAAATTCCCTTCATAAAGCTTTAATTTACTGACTGTCAAAAAGTTGTTACATCTCAAAACTCATTTTCCAAGTGGAAAAGTTATATTTTTGCAATGTGTTTTGGTGCTAAATTTCATTGTAACTCATGGGCAAGTGCTGACTTGTTAAGGGTAATGAAACAAAACGTTGCAAAAATTGTGCCATTTTGTTTTTTCATCACCTGATTTATTTTGGAGAGTTACCATGTAAACAAAAAATGTAAGAAATTAACTTCTAGCCTAGTAATGAGGGATCTGAAATAGAATGGGGGAACCAGTTCTTATTTGCAGTAAAAATTATATCCTGGCTGCGGAGAAGATTTCTTCCAGCATATCAGTTGTACAAAGGGGCTTTAGTGTGAATAATGTTTAGTAAAGCTTTAAAGATTGAAGCAATTCACTTAATTCAGGGAAAATATAAGCATGTATCAAAGCCCATCAATCTCTAGAACATGGGGCAATTATAATTTTCTTTTCTGAGGCTGTTCTTGGCTTTTAGCCTACTAACTTGGGCAGTATAGCCAGATTTCATAAGCCATCCACTTAGACCAGACCAAAGCTTACAGGAGGCATTAAAGCTCACCAGGAATGGTTCAGCCAGCCGAGGCACAACTCAGCCTGGACACAAAAAGGATTGGAGTTTGACAGTGGTGTAAAGGGAGATGTGTTGTCTTTTCGTGGCATTAAAAGTGAAATGATAACTTTCCTTTAAAGTCATTGCGTCTTGTGTAACCTTTGATTTTGAAGCTTAGCCTTAATATGTAACCATATGGCTGATGCGTATGAGCTCCTGAGAGGACAAAAGCAAACGATAAATCAAATCTAGATATTGCACATCATATAATCCATTAGGTTTACAACGCAAACCAAACATACGCTCCCTGCTTTCAAGGGACCATGCTGGGGAGGGCAAGGGTCAAAGCACCATGCTTGAGAGAGCAAGAGCTTCCTAAGCAGTGCGCATCTGTTCTTGTAGTACTTTTGTGATATGGAAAGATGAATGACCTTCTCTGAGTTCATAAAATAAGGGGAAACCTAGGAGGATGTGGTCGCTGTTGGGGTCAGAGTACAGGTCAAGTACAGTGAGTACAGGATGCTGTTTCCAGTTTGATCGATGGAAGTTTTAACAGTGACTTCAGTCAGAGCAGAATTTGGCTATTATTTTGAAAGCTCTTATCAGAGCCCAGATGGAAGAAGTGATTTCTATATTGGCACAGGCTTTCTAGAAATAACTAGACAAGTAAGAGAGAACCTTGTAACTTATAAATAGCATCCTATAATGAAAACAACATTTATTTTTCCTGATTCCTATTTTTTATGAGATTTAAGCACCAGAAGACTCTTCAAGACTGGTTAGAGCCATAGAAAGGCACTTCAGTATCTGTAGCGAAGACTGGAATAAGGGCCAGGAATTCCATTTTCTCCCTGTCGAGGAGAATAAGCAAGATCCGACCTCCTCAGGGGTAGGAGGGAATTGGTGCAGTAAAAGCAACTGCCTCAACAATCTTCTTGGCGGAAGAGGAGATGCGTTTACTGAGACCGATGTTCTCCTAAGGTGGAGGTGAAGGAAGGTCCGTGGCCCAGGAGGAGTCTGTCCTCCAGGATCTGCTGGTCCGAGGCAGCCAGACCGAGGTAGGGTGCTCTCTCTGGGAGAGCTCCTTCCTTGGCAGGTGCTGCTGGAGCCATGCAGTCCCCAGGCAGTGACCGGGACGGCTCTGAGGATGATCCACAGCAGCAAACGTGACCTCTCTTAAATGGGGTCTACGGTCTGCTGTAGACTTGTCTGTCTTCCCTCCTTTCTTTTGACGTAAGGATAGGTTTTCTTGGGATGCACATCTTTTTTTATCAGAAAATAAAATGAATATGCACTAGAGATATATTGCTTGTTCCTTCTCATTTTCTATTCCCTTATCCTTACTAAGAGGAGAAAGGATAGAAAGCAAAGCAAAGGTAAATACTGTTCTCTTAACCTGGTAGATGGTCAGGGAGTTCTCTGGGCTTTAAACTGGCTTTCTTCCCTCATGCGGGCACCCATGGTGCTGTCAACAAAGCAATGGCTGTCAACAAAGTAAAAGAGATGAGACAGGACAAAACCAGATTGGTATTAATTGTGGTTAATTGGTATAATTCATAAACTTGCTTCTGAAAGCAGTCCGAAGGTATCTCCCTTGTGAGAGATGAGAGCAAGCTAGAAGCCAGTTATTCTCTCATTTGCTTTGTAAGAATTTTCTTGATGTTTTGTGATTCACAGACTAGAAAATACCCATTTGTTGTTACTAGAATAATAGGCGCTTTATATGTTGTATGCACACAAACAAGCTGCCGCGCTGCTCTGCGCCTTCATTCCTTCACACCTCCCATTTGCCTGCCTTGGTTTCGTCTGACGATGAAATCCAGGGGGACCGAGCCCTACGCTTGGAAGTGGCTCGGGCTGTGCCGGATCCAAGTTTCGTGACTCGCTGACGGCTGCAGCGGTGGAGTTGTACTAGTCCATGTCTGGATGGGAGGAAACACCTCGCCTCCTGACGTGGACTGGCAGAGCGAGTAGCAGCCGCGCAGCCTGGGACCATTTGCGAGCACAAGAGGAATATCTGACTATTCGAGCTGTGTTTGCTGCTCAAACAGCTGCCCTGCTGGATCAGGAAAAAAAAAAGCCGCAGGCTGGGTGAAAGCGTCCCACAGGCTGAGCCGTGATGGGCTGCGTGACGGGACATAGATAGCTTAACGGAGCCCCGGTCTCACTGGGCTCTCCGTGATCTGGCATAGTATACATTATGTTAATCAGGAAGGCTCTCATAGTGTTTTCCTGACAATCCTAATCTCATTTTCCATGATATGGGCCCATTTATGTTCCTGAGAGATTATCTTGCTTTTCTTCCCTGTCAGTTGAGGTCATCCAAAATCCTAAAATTCAGTGCTATATTTATTTTTGCCAATGGAGAAATCTGTTTACTATGAGTCATAGAAATGAGAAACAGTTGATCAGAACTTCAGCACAGTTAACCTCCCACATTTACAGTCCTATAATTAAGTTACTAATGCTTATATTGTCATCCTTCTCACTCCCCTCCAGTTTGGGCAAATTGTAATGGTGGCCATGAGCTCTGCAGAAAAAGAAAAGGTGCCTTCCATCCACCTTGGACTTCTTATTTCCACCTAAACCCACTAAAACGTCACCTTACTTTGAGGTAGGCAGGTCTAAAGGTGTACAGTGCTGTCTAGTTTATCGTGGGGCATGGCTCAGTCTCTTCAGCAGAGAATTATTCTGGGTCTTACGTTTTTATTGTAAAGCTAATCATAAGTCTACATCTATATACCATACCATTAAGAGACATATTTTGATGCCTTTACTGTATTGCTTCAGAAGGGAGCTGACTCCCTGGTAGTACAACACACCCTTTAATGGATCCAAGAAGTCAGAATTGTGTAGGTCTGATCTGGCTGCATGCCTAATATATGGATAGGTTTCTTTCAGGTTTTAAGCCCAGGAGGGAGGCTTAATAGAAAAATGAGGAGATGGACTGTTAGGGATGCTGTGGTAAACAGAGTTAGCATTTTCTGGGTCTAGAATGCCAGTTCTGCCAGACCATGTGTAATGATATGTACGGGTTTTACAGAGGAGGCTTAGGTTCTCTAGGCACCAAGATAAAATCATTAAATCATTCAACATGGAAAATGAGCTAGTATCTCACAAATTGGGCAGTAAAGAAAGAAAGGATGTGTTTTATTATTTATGACATTTTAGACTTAAAGGAAACACTCTTTGTTTTGTGTTTCTTTTTAACATCAAAAATTGCCTCTGTGGAAGGGCAGTTTGATCAGGGAGCGTGTAATGGAACAGAAATGGTTCTAATTTTAATTCACATTGAATCCAGCCTGAGTGATCAGTATCTTACCAGGATGAATATCTGACATTTAGAGACAGTAGTTCATGTGACAGGAATTGATGATTTAGTTCAGTTCTCAGTGGACTAATTTTACATAAAATAATATTTTCACTAACTGATTCATTTCAGAGAAGTGGAAAAAAAACCCCATGGTAAATTGGCCTTATTAACCCGAGAAGCTGTTTTATCTTGGCTATATATAAATGTGAGATTTACATTAGTAGCATGGCAAAGAAGGCCCATGACATGCTAAGTGTTTCATCAGTATCTAGTTTTCCAGACAAATATTTAATGCAAAAACTAATCCTGCATATTGTTTAGCCTGTTTTTAAGGAAATGAGACCTAAGCCATTGTACTGTGCACCCACTGGTGTTTCTCTGGTAACTTTTGAACCTATCGTGCAATTTCTAATTCAAACTTGATGGAAAGGCTGGAGTTTTCCAAAATGACTGCAACTGGTCCCAGTAAGGAGGAGAATTACCTCGGTGGTTACCTGTTCTGTCAGGAGCACACACAGCTGCAGACCTGCACCTCGTCAAGATCTTAAGCAAGATATAAGGCAGGTTATGGGGACGGTCTAAATGGAGGGCGATTTACAGAACGTGGAGCTCGGTTGTAGGTGCCATGGGACGGTGTGTGATCCTGCGGGGCTGGGGAAGGAGCTGAGGCAGGTGAAGTTGTAGCACACAGGTAAGTAAGGCTTCTTTGGTCATCTGCTGGTGCAGCAACTTACATTGCTTTACATGCATTTAAAGAAATGCAAAGCAAAATTTGTCAATTATTTTCTGTTTTACTATGCACAGTTGAATTGTTAAGCAATATGGAAACACAAGTCAGATATAAAAATGGGTTTTTACTTGCTAGTACAGCTAGAAGTATACATTTTTCCTGTCCTTTTTTACAGGTATTTTTTCTTAATAAAGGTGATAAATGTCTTAACAGCATTTCAGAAATAAAAATGAAATGCCTTTAATATATCATAGTTTTAGAGGTTCTGTTCAGTGCCATGCACAATAAATAAAGACTAATACCCAAATACTTTCTTTCTTTTTTTTTTTTTTTAAGTTATTTTATTGCATACTAGTTAAACAGTAGTACGTTTACTCCTGAGACTTGATACTTGTGGTACTGGTGTTTTGAATATCCCATCTGATTTTGTCAGAGAAACAAATTAGTACCTTGAGGATTGCGGAATTATTAGTGATTTTTCTTTTCATCTTCCAGTTTGAGTTCTCAGACTGAATAAGTTAGTTATCATCCTGCTACCTGGCAGAAAGTTTAAGGCAATCCTACTCCATTTATATCCGAGGCATGACTAAAAATTGTTTGGTTATTCCCAAGGAGCAGATAAAATGTGCTGTCTCGTTTCATAAGTAGAGCTAAATCCAGATCTCTTTTTAGTGCTTGGGCATGCACTGACTAGCTGAAAATCCCGTAATGAAGAATCACATCATTCGTTTAATTGGTGTTCTGCATGATAGAAACAAGGGCAGATGCAACTCTTTGCTCTCGCCAGTAAATCCAGGCCTGTGGAACATACTTTGAAGTGGTGACAGTTTTATGTTCTCTGGAGTGGAAATGAATTACTCTTTCCAGACCAGATGAATTAGAGTTTAGAAGGTAATGCAGGCTGCCTCTGAAGCCCAAAAGTCAGCAATCGGAAAACTTAAATGATGTAGAACTCTTAATTTTCTGCAATCTTTCTTTCTGTTGATCCCACTGATAATTAAATCTGAACCTTTTGGCAGTTCTCGGAACATTTTTATCAAACTCTACAGTGACGGATTGAAGTTCTCCATGTCCAGAGGTGAATGGGGTTTTTATCATAACTCTGCCTGAGCAGGTTGAATACGCTTTGCTAACATTATTCTCAAGGGTAAAAGATGATTTCTTTCTTTTACTAACAGAAATATTTTGCAGGTCTTTGACAAACCTAAACTTGGAGGCCCTTGATAAATTGTTTGAGCTTGGTCTACTCTGGCAAACCTTTTTGATTTGATGCCTTTCATTTTGGCAAATGCTTCTATTGCAGCCATTTTTTCAAACTGTCAAATTATCCTTCTGAGCAAATATAGTAGTGTTATAATACATGAGGATGAGGGAGTCAGTAAACATTTGATTTTTTTCCACTTCCTGACATGTTTTGTCTGAAATAGGAAAGCACTTTTCATATCTAGCCTTAACTGAGCTAGCAATTGCTCTGGTCAATGGTGAAGAACATACTTTGCAATGAATACTGGAAATACCATCCTGAGCTGCAGAACTGGTACCTCAATGAAGTACCACATAATTCTTTAGTGATGTACACTTGAAAATAACCTAATATACAAGGTGTTCTCACTTGTGTGGCTGCTTATGCAAATGAAATCCATTCGTTCACACAAGTCTGAGTCATTTGGGGTTGGGACCAAATCCAGATACAGCTAGAACAGGGACGCCCCACAAACTCTGCTGCATCTGATGCTCAAAGTATAAAATATATAGGCAAAATCCATGTGCTGTCCAAACATGCTCCCTGGATCACTGAAATCCAGTAACTAATGGTCTGGTTTTGTCCTTCAGTGAGCATGCAGTTTAAAGATGCACAAACGTCAGTAAAGTCAGAGCTCGAAAAGACTGCTTAGCAATGAACGACATAGAGGGAACTTCTTGATGTTGAGTGTGGAATAAAATTTCCTAATTTCTTCAAAATATTGGTTGCTATTTAAATATCCCCATCTTTTTAGAGAAGCTTATTGCCCAGCTGTCAAGAAATGGTATGCGGGTGGTGACAGTAGCTATAAAATAGATTATTTTCTTGGTTTTCTGATGTTTGATCAACATTAAAGTAATGTAGAAATGAGAGGGCTCGCAGTTTAGAGTGCTGTTCCCTGCTAAGATGTTGGCTGAAATACTACATCTCACACATACAGGCAGTTACAAAGAGACTTTTTATGTTTTCTAGTGCTGTAGTGTGTGGTAGTATGGTGACTTACATAGCTAAAGTTTGTTATCGCATGGTTTCTGAAACAACATTAGCAAAACTAACTTGAAGATTCTTTAGAACAAAGGGTGGTTTAATCAAAAAGAAGAAACTTTGTGTCTTTTTCAAATAGCAAGCATCTTTGTTTTCCTTTTTGAAACCATTTTGTTTTGTGGGTTTTTTTTATATCAACAGAAATTCATACGTTTGCTTAGCTTGCCACAGGCAGATCTTTTTGGCCATGCCAGAATTGATTTCTCTCTTGCATAAAGAATGGTTTATGAAGGAGGTTTTGAAAAAAATTTTATACTCTCTGCTGGATAACATCATTGCCTGATAGTGGTAAGTTAGAGATTTCCTAATACATGGAGAGGATCTCCTGCTGTGTTTTGGACTAGACAATATGCTGTTCAAATGCAAATTGTGTATATTATTTTAATATATTGGAAATCCTCTTAGCAACGCTACCGCTAAGTTAGTGGTAGAACAATGATACAAAATGAATGAATTGCTATTGGAAGCGGAGACATTATCTGTGTGCTCTTCATATAGGCTCAGTTTCTGAAGAAAGACTAAATAAGATCCCAGTCCTGCAGGATTACTTGCGTGAATAGAGTGCCTTCTATGTAAATCTTTTCAGGGTAAGGGCCTTTGTAATTTCCAAGGCAGGAGCCATATCTGTCCGCTTTGTGATGCGCCTCCAGTATGAATACATAACTAATAATACTGAATTTTAAATCCCTGCAAAAGCAGTGACTGCAGCTCCAGCCATGAGTTAAATCCAGAATAAACGGGCAGCAAGCGTTGCAGAGGCTCTTAGCACATTGGTGGCATTCTCTTTTGCACTGTGAGTTTGCCTTGTCTACAGCTTGGGTTTGCGATGGACTCGCCTGTAGAAAGCCAAGAGCTTGGATCTTCACTGCTCACGGATCTAGCTTCCCCTGCTGGCACACCTCAACATCTAACGAAGCAGCCTGCAGCTAGCAGAAGGTGGTGAGATGTTGATGTCATTAACCAGAGCAATTTTACGCGTAGTTTTCCCCGTCCGTTGCTGTAGCTCTGATCAGTGCAGGGCTGCGCTGCTCAGCATTGTGCTGCTGTTACAGGGAGAGAGGGAGTAGCGAGGGTTATGTGGAGCTACGAGATTGTTTTTAGCCTAATTGGAGTCTTAACTCACTATCTGTAATCAAAATACGGCTGCTACGCTGGTGCGGCTCCATCGTTGGAGTCAGTAATACAGTGAAGACGCGGGACTTTCTAGGACCTGTTCCCTTCTCTGGTGTTGCCCTCATCCTTTCGGCAGCTTCTGGCTCTGGTGTCTGTCCAGGCAGCCCGGTGGTGTCCGTCCTTCTGGAGGAGAACCGCAGGGGCAGGCGAATGAGGTTACGACGCCTCATTAGCACGCTGGTGCTGGGACGGGTTTCATGCTAACGGTGGGGCTCCCTTACTGCCTCCTCGTAAATCCACTTGGAGATATTTTTACAAGTTTTCTAGCACAGTTGGCTTACTTGCATTTTCTTCGTTGATTCCCAGTTCCACATTATACTTGTTTTTCTGTTTGCTACTGCTAAAATGGGTTTTACCTGACTCACTCCTT
Source organism: Aviceda cuculoides (assembly GCA_035590195.1). Taxonomy (NCBI): domain Eukaryota; kingdom Metazoa; phylum Chordata; class Aves; order Accipitriformes; family Accipitridae; genus Aviceda; species Aviceda cuculoides. The sequence continues at coordinate 31,487,324 of JAVJGG010000005.1, forward strand.
TAGACTGTGATTAGTATTTGCAGGCTGATGCCTCTGGTATTTTCCTGTGCCTGTGCTGCACAACACTTAGGTTTTATTCTAGGGCTGTAGAGAGTTTTGTGATTTTTCCGTGATCCTACAGTTAATAGTCTACGCAGAAGTTCAGGGTTGGGTTTTTTTTCATAGTCTTTGGACAAGGGAAGGAGATTTGGAATGAAAGACCTTTCTGAATATTGACCTTGCATCTGATTAACTGACGTTTTTTATACCAGTGCAGACTTTCCTGTGAATGCACTCATATTTTAAGTGAATCTAAGCCTGGCTTCCAGGAATTGAGCTTAGTTAGGTTAACATGACAGCTTACAGAAAGCTGGTGTGACTTTTACAACAGCTCCAGCCTGAAGGAGACTTGATGATGAGGTCTTCTGCCCAGCAGGCGTACTAAAATAATTTTTGTAAGAGAGTTTTGAACAAAATCCCGTCTGCTCCATGCAGCTGTGACTGCGGACTGCAGAGCCAGGAAAGGCAAATGCACCAGGCGAGTGTCAGGAGTCCCTCCTGGTGATGGCCGGCGTTTTACGTTAGCTGGTAGGGAGCCGGTACCCAGTCCTCTCTCTTGTCTTAAGGATCCATCCAGACTAGGGTAAATAGATTCAGATAAATGGGTGCTCTGAGAGCGACACAGGTTGCCTGGGGGAAGGTGGGGTGGGCATCCTCGGCTCCGTGTCTGCATCACAGACCTTGGGTGGAAGAAATTAAACTTACATCTGGGTTTTTCTTGTTGGTTTCCGATGCTGAGGTAAAGCTCTTTCTGGATTAAAGAGTAAAAGTGACACCCTGGTTTTCAGGATTGGAAGATGACAACTTAAATGTCACCTTAAATGTCACGTTTGTTCACTTTTACTGCTGATCATTTTAGTCAAAATATCCACTGTGCGGCTCTTGCTTGGTAGAGGTGGATATTGTACAGATAGTAGCTGGAAAATGCTTAGTGAGGTGAGCAGTCTATTCCCTTGCTTATGCAAATTTTCCCCAGGCAGATAATAAAGTATACATTAAAACTTCAGTGATCGCCCTTCTAAAAATGTCTTTGTTAAAAAA
>JAVJGG010000005.1:31488484-31502373 GCA_035590195.1 Aviceda cuculoides
TTAGGAAGCTCATCCGTGCAGTATGTGCATAGGGGTTTTTTTGGGGGGGGTTGTCTGTTTGGTTTGGTTTGTTTTTTACTTTCTGGTTGCTGATTCTTAAAGTTTTTCTCTTTAATAGTAATTGCACAAAAAATTAAAATTATACCCATTAAAAGAAGGCAAGTTGGGTCAGCATACTTCACCAAACAATATTTATAGCTCTACTTAAAGTTTCTTCAAGAAATACTGTTTTTTGAAACAGGGGTTGTTGAAATGGAAATAATTTCAATATTCTCAGAATTGTATATACCAGCTGATTAACCTGTTTGTTTTCCTTAGTGTGCATTTTTTTTCTTTATAACAGTTTTGCATCTCTTGGACCTCCTGTCCCTTTTCAGAGTAAGGAAACCCTGATTGCAGAATGCGTGTAAGTCAGCAAAAATATGTTTGCATGGCAATGACATGTTAGGCGTATATGTGTGACTCCCAGTTGCTTCAAGATTTCTGTTTGAAATAATACACCCTTTAATCAAGCACATTGCCATAGCCTCTTAAACAACTGTTAAGTTTGAGGAACTGATTTTTGAAACTTTCAGGAAAAATTTTCTGAATTAAAGTACTACTTCCTTTTTATGTCTTTTTTTTTTTTTTTTTTAAAAACTGATGACAATAGTCAATTTACAAGCATTCATTTATTGTAAAAGAATGGGGGATTCAGTACAAGGGATTGTGTAAGTTGGACTTGTGTGCATATTAAATAGATTATCAAAATGCCATTTCAGACATATTAGAAGATCACATGGGTATTTAAAGGTGGAAGAGAAGATTTTCTAAGAAACAGAGGTTTCTAGAACTTCCTGGAAAAGATGAATGAGGTCTTTGGAAGCTGACTTGGTTAAATTTCCAACTTTGCTGACCTCTCCTACTTGTCTGTTTTTCTGGAAGAGTCACCGCTTGCTTGTTCCAAACAAAACCTGCATACAAGAAATCCTGCCATCAGTGAAATCATTTGCAGGCCGATTTCCTCTGGCAGGGCCAAGAGACTCTTTTCATGTTCCCGTTTCTGTTGTTCTTCAGCAAATTCTGAAAATGCCCTTTAAGACACGCAGCCTCCATGGAGCAGTATTGCAAAAGGTTGTTTTGACTCCTTATGACAGGTGGATGTATTATCGTTACAAATTCACCAGCATTCAGTAAAAACCTAAATTCAGGTGGAAAAAATTAACATGAGAAATGACATGAGAAGCCGTGGTGGCTGCCCGTGCAGTGACGGCAAGCAGACAGAAATGTTTCTCCCCGAGGGCCAGGTCTCTGCTGCCGGCAGCGCAGGAGCGGTGCCTCCTTCCTTGGAAAGCCGAAGAAGCTCCCACGGAGCGGGTTTAGGGGAGATGGGGTGACCCAGGGCTTGGGGTGATGGTTTAGGCAAGGTGTGCCTCGTTGGGTCGTTCCATCTCCTGCCCCAGCGCTTCCACACTGCTGCCTCTCTGGCCTGCCTCTGGAGCTGGGATTGGACTGGGAGAGGTTTGCAGGCTCTCAGGCTGATGGGGAAACCTGTTTGGGGTTTTCCAGTGCTACCTCTGTAGCGTTCCCAGAAACATCACCGACAGTAGGAGTCTCTGTGTTCTATATTTTTTGTTTTTTTTCTCTTTTATATGAGGCAAGCATTTGCTAAAGCAGCTTCCTGACATACAAATTTAAGAAAAGAAAAGATAAAGAAGAAAAAAGGAATAAGGTCTGAGCTTGCATTGCAAATTGCTTAAAGGATGGGAACTAAAGTTAGACAGCTGATGTAAAATTCAATTACCATCTAAACCAACCATTTAATTTATAATTTTCCAACAATGTGAGATGAATTTAGTGTGCTTTTGACTGGTGTGGCAGCTACGATTTTTCAGGTATGTGTCTGACATTACTACCCAAACTGTAACTTAAGAGGGCAAAAAAGGAAGATTTCTTAAATACTGCTCTGTTTCTGTTTTCAAACCACAAAACTGGATCTCTTATCTAGTGTTCTGTACCATTTTTGCATTGATCGTAACTCTTGCATTGTACTGGAGCTATATTCTTCCTGGCACTATGAAACTATGTTCTTGGTTATTGTTTGTGTAGGTCAAGGAATATTCATTCTGACTTCTGTGGTTTAGTAATGCCTAGAAAGGGCAAGAATTTGCTTTACCTTTTTTTTTTTTTTTTTTTTTGAAAGATACGGAAGATCTTTTATACATTTTTGAATACAGCTTCTCATTCACTGTAATTTTTGAGCTTTTTGTTAGCTTCATTTTCTATCATAAATGTACCATAAATGGTAAGAGCTAGCTGAACTTTCTAGCTATTACAAAAACAGACTTACAGAAAGAGCTAAGCTACGTAATCTTTTTTGCGGTTTTCAAGTGGGATTTATTTTTGTGAAGGACCTGTGGGAAAGGCCATATGCGTCGGAACATGAAAACAGATACTTAAAAGGATTAGGTGAAAATGCAGAGGAAGGCTTTATGGAAGGGAGGCAAATTATCACTAACAGCTTTGACAAAAGCTACTAGAAAAATGTCAGAAGTCTTTACTGTTCTGAGTCAGTGCTTAAATCTGAATGCAATTTATGCCTTTAGAAATGCTTCGTCTAATAGTTGGTTAAGGTCATTTTTTTAGTGTGACAACCTAGCATATTGATTTTCAATTGAACCTTAATATCTCTAGGTAGATAACAGCTTTGTATCTCTTTGGAGCTCGGAAAATCTAAGCTCCCTGACATGCATAAAAAGCATTGCATTTTGTATTTGCACAGGACTCTGCATACTGTATTCTCATCCGGAAGCCATTCCGAAGTAGATAATAGATATACGAGTGTCTTTCTGATATAAACAAAATAATCATCTTTCAGTTTGGTAGAGTTCTCATTTTCCCCATGTTTCCTTTCCATGGGTGATGTTTTGGATGACATACTCCTCCTATAGTGTCCTCCGCAATTGATTCATATATATAATAAGTATTACAAAAAAAAGCTTTTCTCTGAGTGGAGGCTGATTTATAAAAACCCTTTTTTGCCATTGCTGTGCATGTCCGGAGGCTGATGCTGAACTGATGATGGGTCCTTCTGATTAGCAAAGACTGAAAGTGGCTTTTTCAAGAGCTACTTGTGATGGCTTAGGCATTATTGAGTTCAGCAGTAACCTTTCTCCATCACAGCTCTCTCTCTTGCCTCACACTCTGATTGAGGCTGAAGAAGTGAATTTAGATCTGCAAAGATGATCTAAGATTCCGTGTGGTTTTCTATAAATTTTCATGTATGGAGATTCAAGCAAATTACTTCATTATCTTTTACAGCTCACTGTGAACGGGAAAAGTGGGATAAAATTGCAAAAAAAATCTTCTGCCTGTCTTCATTATGTTATGAGCTGAAATAATCAAATCACATTTTCGTAACATCTGCTGCGATATTGTCTGTCCTCGTGAAACAAAAAACCAGGTGGAAGTACCACCACGTATATGCCTGTCTCTCTTATTTGTGGGCTATAGGCCTGCAGAGCTCTTTCACTTTTAGACCGCTCTGAATCTGTGTTTAGTTTTCCTGGTGTGGTTTTTTTCTCTCTCGTTTAAGTCGTGTAGGGTACAGCAGAGCAAGAATCCTTCTTCCCCTTTCCTACATTCTCTCCATAAGCATCCAGTGCTCGCCGTTGTCCAGCCCAATATACCGAGCTAGGACCCCTCCTCTCACCCTGAGTCCGTGTACTGTATCCTTCAGCAGATTAGTTTAAAAATTATGATGCTACTATGCTAACTGTATAAGCCAGAAGGATTTATATTCTGTTTTAAACTTGCAAGGATAAACATATTTAATTTGCAGTTTCCCAGGCTGTTCCTGGGTATTTCATCTTTCCCCCTGATAACAGCACCGTTCTAGATACTCTGTGTTCTGTTGTAACTCAAAATGACACAGTTCTGTGCCCTGTAGTTTTTCTGTAGTCCCCCTAAATTTCACACTTGGAAAATGCATTTCTATTTCCCTAATGCCCATGGTCTGTCTTTTTATTTTAGCAGCTGGCTCGGTTTGACAGGCTTTTCCGTAATATGTAGATTACTAAAGGTAAAGTTAAAACTTCCAGAGGTGAAATACTCACAAATGATGGAATAGTAATATCCAGAGTTACTGATGAAAGGGAAGGAAGGTGTTAACAGCTACTGCAGTTTATCTCTAATCAAGTGTTGCCCTGTTGAGGACAAAATTAATGTCTGTTGATTTCTTTAACCTCTTTTTGCTTCCTACATTGCACAGTAGTCATAAGCTTCAGTTGAAAGAAACGAGTGTAAAGCTACTAACAAGTAGTGCAGAGTTTGGTGTAACACAAATGGACCTTGGCAAATAATACATAGAAAGTCATAGAAAGACTATTGTATAGTGCTGTTAGGGTGTTTCACTGAATATGGTAGGGAATAGTTCTCAAGCCTTTACTTTAGAAAAATACATAGTTAACTGAGGGAACTTCAATAAGAAATTGGCATTCTTCAAATAATTGCCGCTTCAGAAAACATTGAGAACCTTGAGGTTGGTTTTTTTTCTGTGTTCAATTTTATATTCCACCCCCCAGCTAATACATTATGATGCAAACATGTAAACCTTCATATTAAGTGTTGGAAAAATGACAGGATATATTGCATTATGCTGATGATGTAGTCAATAACTTGTTACTCCAAGAACTTCCCACTTGAGACAAATGTGTTGCCTGCAAACCAGTTTTCAGAGTTACTAGGACTTATGACCATGCGAATATGTACTCAGCAAGGGAGTGAACAGAGGCTAAAATTTAGGCATGACAAAGTGAGTCCTTTTGTGTATGTGGCTCTGTAAGATTAGTTCAAATTATTTTTGTCCACAGACTCTCTTGAGTAGTTTACAAGGAGGTAGAAGTAATAGAAATGTTCTTTGTAGATGGGGAATATTTGGATATTCTGTTCAGGTCAGCAGTAGTAGAAGGATTAAGCCCCAATGTCTTAACATGTGCATTTAGTTATTTTATAAGAGGGAGAAGGGATGAGCCTGGAAGTACAGTCGACATCTTTTTCTCCTCCCAGCACAGTGAAAGGACCGTGACATTAAACTTCTAGAGATGAGGCGCCGCAAGAAAGTTGTGTCTCTTTACATAGACGTGCAGCGTGTGGAAAGAAATAGAATTACAGAACTTGATGCAGCCTTATGAGAAATTATTACATTTCCAATCTTGTAAATGGTCATTAAATCACTGAAGGGCAGATCTGATTTTGCGTTGCAGTAAATCAGAGCACAAGAGGAAACGAGTAGTGAGCACACCTTCGCTAAGCTACCTACAAAGTAGTATGTAGCTTTGGAGCCAGAGTGCTTGGGTCTTTTATGTCACCCATGGAACTAGCAATTGGACCTTGTATATCTAAAAAGTTCCTTACCTCACATTTACATACTTAAATCATTGTCCATGTGGCTATTAACACAACTTAAAAATCCTTTCTATAATAGGGATGAACTACAGTTACAAAAGGAAATAGAGGCAGGGGAGTGAGCTGGAAATCTGTTAGTTGATGTAGGCAACTTCTGAAGTGAGTACCTTGTATTATATGATGTGTTTGGGTTGCACTAGATCTTGGAAGCGTTTGAAAAATTGCAAGTAGTGCCAGTGTAGCATAGTTCCTACCGTGGATCCACTGATCCAGATGTATAGTGGATATTACACCCAAACTGCTAAGAGAGGAAATGGAGATTTGGGTGTAGTTTGACAGTATCTACAGCTATGAATCAGAGAAGGGGTTTGGGAAGAAGAAAACAAAGCTGAAGTTGAGTAAAGATATTTGAATCTTTCTGGAAGGGCATGCCAAAAGTTGCTGGATGGAGACAGATAAAAGGAGGGATCAGAAGAGATACTATAAGTGGAAGAATGAAATGTGTTAGAGAAAGCAAGAGTTTGATGACGGTGTATCATCATGTATCTGAGCAGGCATCTCAGGGTAATTTACTGCAGGAGAGAGCTCTAGGATCAAGTTTTTCTGATAAGTTATTAATGACTTTAAAAACCGCTAAATGTGCACCCAAGCTTATTTTTAAAGGCAGTCTATAATAGCTTGTATATCAAGTAATCGGAGAAAAATAAAACCATACAAGCTCACTTTGCTTTTAAAGTTTAATTTTGGATTCTATTAATATGTCTTATCTTTATGCAAGACAGTGACTAACTGGAAACGCACATGTTTATGAATTGCGGGAAACATCTGGGAAAAGCTGATTTTAACAGAATGTTATGAAAGTATGCATAACACATTGTAACAGAACTGGTAATTGAAAAATTGAGAGTTGAGCAAACAACTGAACCCTGTCTTTATTCAATTCTAGATACTGTCTCTGGATCTGCATTGAAACAGAGTCCACCTTATTAGAGGTTGGTGACTTTTCTTTTTTCAGTTCTTACATCCAGTTTTAAAATACTTATTTATTACCATGTTTAGGTAATGGGGTGAAAGATAACGAGCTTCTTAGTAGCAAATAATTAGTCCCAGAGCAATGGAAAAAGTCATAAAAACATTGTTAATTCAGAAATCTATGCTGAACTAATGCACAGAAGCAGTGTTGTGCTTTTGACCTCATCAGTGTGATTAGTTTTTAAATGGTAGTTATGTTGAAATACAACATTTTAGCAGTAGGTCCACTGGCAAGGTTTTTTGATTCAAATACTTTTCTGGTTTGAGTTGATATTTGATATGTATATCCGTCAGTTCCTATTTAAAGGTTGGAGTAGTAGTCTGTACTTCTGAGACGGTATCCGCCATGAAAGCCACACTAAATAAGCTTTTTGTGTGTATAATACAGAAGCATAGGACCTGATCTGTATTTTCATTGACCGTTCAGAAATGACCTATTGGGTTCCAAAATGTATATGTGTTTGAAACTTGGAAGGTGGTATCCGGCGATCAGGTTAGAGCAGGCTAAAGCGCTTCCTGGCTTGGTTCTGTATATGCGTATCGCTGGGCAGCAGGAAGCCCGTAGCTCAGTGATAACTATATTCACTATATGAAGGTGGACTAACTTTGGGCTACTTATAAAGTCATCTTACACTGGAATAAGCAACATTATGTGCCTCTGATTAAGCTAGTCTGGTGGGATGGACAGTTGAATTAACAGTGGCAGCTCAGCTGGGCATAGTGATTTTTAATCCATCTAGCTGCCTATAGGAAGGAGTACACTTAGATTTTCATTAGGGGTATGCAAGCATGATTTTTCCCCTCCCAAAGATCTCTTAAAGATTGCATTAAGTCAGTGTGTATTCCTAAGACTATCATTCAAGTAAGAACATAAATGAGACGTTTTAATACAATTTTGGAAACAGTTTTCAGTATATGGTTTTAAATGCTTGAAGTGAAATCCACTATTCTGTTGTAGAACAGGACCAGGGGAAGTCATGGCTCCTAATGGCAAAACATGGTTCTTTGGCTTAAAGTTATTTAGTATTGATACGTTTGACTTCTGTGTCTTTTAACTTCTATAATGTCATTAATTCTCTGCTGCTGGACAAGGAAAGCACCAGCTCAGAGTAGTGCTGTAGTGAATCCTGTCGGTACCTACCTCTAGCCCAAATCTTTCTGTGAGTCTGAACCTTGGTGTCCTTGACCGATATATTGAAAAACTGTTTTGTTGAATATTTGTGTAGTACTGAACCCAAGGGATCTGTGCAATATAAGCAAATAACAGTAATTCTTCTTATGCAGTGGTTTGAGGTTTTTTGTGAAATACCTCCTTGTATTTCTATGTTACATACTGCTACAGTTAATTTTAATTTAATGAACAAATTAATGTAGAACAGACTTAATTCTGTAGTCACTGTTAGCTAACATGTCTGAAAAATAGTCCAAGATCTCAATTTTTACAGATTAATTAATTCTTGCGGAGTCAAATATTTATCTGGCTGTTTTGCTTGTTTCCAGATTACAATGACATGACTTTTTGTATACTATATTGCTCAATACTAGCGAAATGGCATATGTTGTAGGCATAATTTCAGTCTTTAGACCTTGATTTATCACGTAACCTCTGCAGAGAGGTAACTCTTCTGTTCAGCTGGTTTTATTTATGTTCTAGAAACCTGATTTCTACACTAACAAAGACATAAATGCAGCTTAGTAGTAGTTATTTGTGATTCCAGTTGCCTGATAAGAGTTTCTGGATGTCAGTGGGTATATTTCCATTTGGATGATGAGTATGAGATAAAGCTTACTTACATCTTACTGAGTACAGGATACTATTGCACTGTGCTTAGCATCATATTAGACTGTAATAGTTGTGGTCCCTACAAAATCTGTGCTTAGGCTCTTATTTTGATTTACAGGTATAAGTGAAGCTTCTTATCAGCCAGATCTGATGGAGCTAATAGCTGACCTTGCGTGGTGCCGCGGGAGGAGCGTGTGCTTCTCCAACCTGTAGCAATGCGTGCTGCTGCAAGCAGATTTCATAGCAGTTATGTCCTCTGCGCTTATAAATGCACCTTATTATATCTTTTTTTTTCCCTGGGACAAGTGTTCATGAGACAGATCTTTCATTCCTGAAACCTGTTTCGTATCCGAGATGAGGTCCATCAAATCACTCTCACACACCTTTTCTGTTTGAGAAAGATTTTTATCCACCTTTGTTGCAACTGTTCCTCATGCTCAATTTTTCATGTACATGTCATCATACTTTCCTTACCAATAAGCTCATAATTGGCATGGCACATGCTGTTACTCTGTTATTAAAGGACGACCATTCCCCTGCTTATTGTTCTGTACCAAGAAGTTGGTGATCCCAGCAGCAGCTGGATATACCTGATGCTTTTTGTCTTCATTCAAAATGGCCACAATCTCCTGCTGTTTCTGATTTATAACCGCCATCAGTAACGATGAGTGTTACTTTTATTCTTTGGCTGAAAAAAAGGCAAAATGAAGGACAGAGGTCCTTCCGGAGGAGGTGGGAGCGCAGGAGTCCGCGCTCCCCTGCCGTGGCAGTTGGCGCTGCCGCTTCTCCTGCGGGGACGGGACACCTGCCTGCGCGACCGTCGGGTAGTGCCGTGGGTCTGCAGCACGCCCGCAGCTCCGGTGTAACGTCTTCTGTGCAATTCCCCCTCCAGTACGTTTCCCCGGGGAAGGAAGCAGCTGGGAGTAAGCCGCCTGTCTCCTGCACGGCTCTCTCCTGAGCTCCTGGGATGCGGAGAGGGAGCAGGCCACATGCGAAGCGTATATATAGCTCTGATCACCCTCTCGCGACAGCGCCTGTCACGTAGGATGACAGGGAGGCCGGGGGGAGGGCAGCGCAGCTGTAATGCGACGTTGCGGCCTGCCTTTCACTCTGACCTTATGGGATTAGGCAGCCTCCCGTAGGATCTGCCAGTCGTTTGCGTCTCGTTCGGGATGGGAGAGGTGCTGAGCCGTGCTGGGCTGCAGCGGAGGAGCGCTCTCCGGTAGGACTCATCGCCCCGAAGGACGGCGCGTGGCGGCAGGCAGGCGGCACGAGGTGCCCGTTGTGAGCCTCTGCCGCCGTCTGACTCGCAGACAGGGTTCTGTGATGTGACCAAGCACAGTGGCTCTCAGCTCTTCGAAGAGAAGGTCGAGACGCAAGAGTAATGGTGTTGCGTTGTGTTAATTACTGCATAAGCTGTAGCATCTCATCTAACAAAGCTCTTTCAAGCGAATTAAATATCCAGACATTCGAAAGTAATGCTTCCCGTATATAGTTGTAGTTTGGTGATGCAATGCAGTCTCTTCTCATTAAAATTAAGCAGGGCAGTGCCCCGAAGTATGAAAGAGTTAGATCTGTGTTTGGATGTAACAGTTGCTTCAGACTAAATGCTTCTCAGTGATTTTGTAGAATTCAATTTGAATATGCTCAAAGGAGCAGAAACAGTTCAAATCAACATTTTCCTGGAAAGGCCTTCATAGGATACATTCTGATCATTATACATTAATTTCTATAACTATGCAGCTACCTTTTATATTGGAGGCATTGTTTTTGAGTTACTGAAGTATTTTAAGAGGGGTGCTCTTGGTAAAGGCATAAACAAAGTACAAAGGCCAGTCTGTTTTCCACATAGTAGATTGTTGTTGAAGAGTTTGTGCCAGCCAGCACAGAGTGCAATCGTGTCTTACTCCTCTCAAGAGAGATGAATTACTCAACTGCCTCGGCTCCTGCTGCTCCACATTCTTGTTCTTGAGCTGTATTGTTGGAACGATCTGCTCCTCTTCATGGAGAAGCCAGTGTAACTGGCAGAAATGTAAATGTATAGCATTGTTGTCTTTGTGAAAGGTCTTCACCTGTGAGCTGTTTTGGATGTGCACCAGCTTTCCTGACAGTGTAGTTAATTGTGCTTTTGAGATTTTTGTTTTTGAAAGAAAACCAACAGATTTTTTTCAAACAATAGCGCTGTGCATAGCAGTATCTATTAAAACTGCTGTAGATTTGCAGAGACGGCGTTATTGATTGATAAACTGATAACGTTGCGGCAGCCCAGGTAATTTATCTTGCCATTTTTCTGTTCAGAAAATTTTGTTCAAGGTTGTAATTTCCTGTGGTGGTTGACACAATAGGGACTGTGAGAAGACAAGGTATGTCCAACTAAGACGCCTGATTCAAGTGTATTTCTATCTTCAGCTCATTTTACTGTGAAGTAAAGGCACTGAGTGCCTTCAGCAATTAATCTTTTTTTTTTTTTTTTTTAAAAGCTTATGTTTGCAGCTATGTACATGTTTTAATATGGTTACCGCTGCAGTTTCTTAACATGCCTCACTACTGTCATACCCCCTTGGTGTTAAAATGTGACTGGCATGCTACTGAAAGCCACTTCCCGAGTGCTACTGCCACTGGCAATAAAACCCTTTGACTTTCTTAGGGACAATATTGAAGCATATATGTAGCTCTTGCAAAGCATTGAATAGAATCATTATCAAACCAGCACCAAATACTGAGGGTCAAGCATAGACGTTTCCTAATTGGGGGTGTGCAGAGAAGTCCTTGCCAGACTGGGTCACGAAAGCTGCTAGCCTTGGAGGAAATACAGTAACTGAAGTGACAGAGACCGTGTATAGAAGTCCCCAAATAACCCATAGCCCTTCATTTGTGAAGGCAAATTAAGCTCGTATTTTGCTCATAACTACTTGTTGCATAAACCACACAATTTATTGTAGATTAGGAGTGGTATCCTCGCAGATGCTCAGATCGTTTCCCTTGTTCACGTGTCAGCGCTCCGCTCTCCCTAGGCAGGACCAGCGGGAGGAAGATTATCCAGAAGTTTGGTTAGCCAGCTGCTGGTGTTGATGCTGGGCTCGAGTCACGGGTATCGCCTCTTCTGCTTGAGGAAGGAAGGTTCTGCGTCAGGCACTTACATTGCAAGTGTGTTGAAAGCTATTTGAGTCAAGGCAAGACATGTTGCCGGCTTTCACAAGTAAATACGGAGAGATTCATGTGGATGAAAAGAGAGTATACCAAATAGCCTTGCAGGACTCTTGACATCTTGGATATGTGACTTTTCACTGTGCATCAAGGACAGTGTCTGTTTTTCATTAAAAACAGACTAACTCTGCAAAAAATTGCTTACTGGAGCATCCAAGAATCATGCAAAGCAGTAGTTATTCATAGATTTTAAGACACAAAAGCAATTTCTCAACAATGCAAACCACAGAACCTTTGCCCAATACAGGCATTAATTTGAACTGCATGGGTCTTTTTTTTTAAAGACATCTCAGCAGGATTCTCTGGTTGTTGATACTTGGCACTGTTAGAAATGCTCATTAACTATGAAGGGACTTCAGATGAAGAGATCAGAGATTAATATTTACATTACAGACTTTTAATGATAGGCTGAACGAATCCCACCCTGTGTTAAAATATATTTAAAACTAAAGTAAAATAAACATTAAAACATTATAGATAGTATGAAATCTGTTATTGCCTGCTGGTATTTGTGGAATGTGCTATTTCATCTTAGCTTTCTTTTGGATAAACCAGATAGGCTGAAGTTCTTTAGGTCTTGCCTGAGGCAAGTTTCACAAGTGTGACTATATAACTTCTCTAGACATTTTTCTTTTGTCTTAAACATCCTTTTGAGGTGTTGATTCAAGGACTAAATGCAGAATACGAGTAACGACTTTGCTAACACCATGTACCAGTCCTAATTATACCAAATACAAAAGCATAACTTACATATTAATTCTAAGGATAATTATGTATTAGTGTATAATTCTCCTGCTTATCTCTTCAGGGATGGCTAAAACTTCACACTAGAAGTGCATGTTCAGCTGGTTTCCTGGTCCTTGCTGAGTTTGCTTCAAAGCTTTTTGGGATACAGCACTCCATTTTATTATAAAATTTAATGCTAATTCTTTAAAATGATACCATTCTAAAATTGAAAAAGGATAGCAGAAACATATTACTTTGTAACTGAGAGCTGGATAAAAATTTGATCCAAATATGAATTACAAATGTTTCGCTAGTGCCTACCTGATTTTGCAGATGGGCGTCTAACAAATTGCTGAGTTGTACGTGCTCTGCTAGTCCTGAATCATGGTAATTTAAACAGCAGTGTTGCGAACTGTTCTTATCTCTTTTTTTCTGTCATCTGCGTACATTGACATGTCTATACACACAAACGTTCATGCATATACATGAGCAAGGTATATTTTAATTGTATTGGTCTCTTCTGGATGATACGTGGTTTAGTTACTCTAGTGGACACAGTAGTTTTAGTGATTTTGTTTTTTTTTTTTTTTTTTTTCTGTCCAGAGTAAGCTTCGGAGATTCTTAATAATCTCCTCTAAAGTATTTGGCTAATACGCAGTGTATGTTGGCTACTGTTCTAACCTTTGGAAGTCTCTCCAAAACTTACTAGCATCTCCCTCTAAGTGAAGAGCATTGCAAATGCCAAAGCAACATTAAGATTTCAGTGATTACTTCCGCAAATTAGATTAGGAATCACTGTGCTGCCGCTGAAGTAACATAGAAAAACCTAGTATTAGCCGGAATGATGGTGTTACGAGTTCAGCTTCTGGATGCGCATCAGGAGTCGACAGGAGAGAGGCCATCTGCCGTCTGCTCTGGGCTGTTCTCCCGGTGAGAAGAGCTGTTGGCAGCGGACTGGAAAGCAGTGAGTCTTTTGGCAGCAGCCAGGTTGGCTGTTTGTCCTCCCAGGAGATCAGCTGCGGGGGGGTTAATGGGTCAGAAAGGTGGCTTCCACGGCTGGGGGTTAGACTTGTGCGAGCTGGATCATCTGATGTTCGTGATAGATTTGAGTCGGCCATCACCAGAGACTCTTAACTGCAGAGTGGTTCTGGAGAGCTGGACACATTTTTCATCTGGGTCGTGGCACAGGAAATTTGCTTGGCCAAAGAAATGTTGTCAGAAGTGGTCTTTGCTCTGCAGAAGCATGGGGGGGTGGGGGAGTGGCCTGCAGGGACTGCTTGTTTTTACTAGAGGTAACTTCATTTTGAAACTTAAATTTATGTCTAGAGCTCTGTCAAGAATAGATATTCAAAGCATGAAATTGTGCAAGATGATGTATGTATGCTGCTGTGGGATACAGACTGATCTGGATGGTACAAGTGTTTCCTATCTCTATTTTTCTGTTGGAATGTCTTGTTTCATTCTCCTCCTTTCCATATTAGCTCATTTTTTCTCTCTCTCACTGTTACCTTCTTTCTGGAGTCATCGTTTCCACTGAAATCCAGTGCTCATTAACCTGACATTAGAAACAGGATTTTAGGCAGGATCTTTCTCGTCCCTCCTGCTAGCAGTTATTCTCTTCTCTTGGGCTTGCCTAAAGAAGGCAAAGAAGACTGAAGGTATGAGCTCTTTCACCACATCTGCCCCTTGCAGTTTTGATGGGTTCCCACCATCCCGTTCATAACCCCAGCCAAAAAAAAAAAAAAAAGCCTAATGC
>JAVJGG010000005.1:31502383-31541088 GCA_035590195.1 Aviceda cuculoides
CAGTAATCCTGTAAGCAGTGAGTAATTTTCCTGTGTAAAAAGTCACGGGCGTGAAGCACTGATGGTGACAAGCCCACCAGCTGCCCCGTCTCTCTACCAGGTCAGCACAGGGAAAGGAGAAAATGGCAGCAGACGCCAGCACGCTGCTTTAAGGCCACAGACCAGATTGCATCTTGAAAATGTTCCTCCTTCTGTTTCATGACAGAGCTTGAAGATGAAAATATTCTTCTAAATGAAAATATTCTCCTGTAGCCACAACACGCATGGGAGTTAATAAAGAATTTAATCTTAAATTAAAACCTAGTAGAGAACCGGAGCAATGGTGTATGTTTTGTTTTATGGTGGTTAAGGAGACACAGCTTTATTTGTCATCCTTCCTGACAACCAGTTCTCACAAAAATTGTTTTGAGGATCAGATTTAAGGTGTGGGATGCAACCTGTCTGTTTCTGAGCTCTTTTCCCCTCATTTTAGAGAACAACGGAAAACCATACTTTTCAAAGTGAGTGATGTTTGTGCAGGCTGGGAATACGTCTGTGTCGGTTCTGTGAGCAGCATCTCTGTCACAACCTGTTTTGACAGGAGGCTTTCATTTAGCTCTGTATATTCATTTCGTAAGAGGCATTTGCATGTAATAGCCAAACTGCGTCTGGGAAATGGTGACAGGAGCAATCACACTGTGGGTGACTTTACGGGTAAAACAAGCAGCTCCACTCTGGATGGTGCCGCTCGGAGCAGGGCTGGGGGGGGAAGCGTGGCCATTCCCCACGAGGAGCACAGAGACCAGAAGGGTGCCGGAGGGCTTCTCGGGGGTTTGCCGTGACTGGAAGCCAAGTGAAGCAAATGAGGAGAGTTGTTTGTCCAAAGTGCTCAAACCAAACCCTGGACTTGTTACTCCTCAGGGGTCTGGCTAAGAAAGGAATAAACAGTCATGTGAATTTTAGGAAGAAAATATTCAAGCAACTCTGGGTCTTAAAGAGCAGAAGTTCAGAGACTTGTGATTCAGGCCAAAGCCAGCCCACCCTTGGGGAAGGCATGGAAGAGACAGCAGTAGGGTGGGTGAGACACGAATCCTCTTTGGCCTTTGCTTTCAATACGGAGTAAAACTAAAGCTTATTTATATTCATTATAAAGTTTAAGAAAGAAGTAAAACCCGTGAAGAAACTCAGTACCGAGTAGCTAATAGGATGGGTCTCACAGCTGGCTTGCGAACCGCTCCGCTCCTTGCTCTGCCTGGGTTAGGCAGAGTCCTGGGGCCGCGTTCAGATGTAGCTGTGGGACCAACCACAGTCAGTTCGTACTCAAGCTGCGGAGACTTGGACGTGTGCGAGGACCAAAGTATCTCATCACCTGTTCAGGTTGGTCTCTCTTTTGATGAGGGCCTACAGTTAAAAAAAAAACCAAACAAACCAAAACAAAAAAACATCAATGCAGTTCAAAGACTGTTGGGGTTTTATTTCACACTTTATACAGTTACATACTCATATACACAATTTATATAAAAACTGTAGTGTGTAGGGTACATGTAAAATTCAAAATATGCATTTAAAAATACACTTTTAATATATACTTAACTATATTGTGCCAGCCATTTATGTTACCTACCTCAATACATTTAATAGGCTGCTGAAATTTTCATAGAGCTTGTGTTGCCAGCACCACTAATGTAATGGAGCTTTAATTTGGTGTAACAGTTTACTGTTTCCTAAGGAAAGGAGGTTTGTGCAATCACTTTCTGTCTGTCAGTCCTCTGTATCAGGTTTTGAACTGCTGATCTAGCTTCCGCAACATGGCAAGGAAGTCTTCTGCGAGTCTTAAAGATAATTAAGTTCTGAGTTTCACGATGGCCGTGGCTCAGTAAAGAGGAAGAACCCAGATCAGTGCCCTAATGAGTGGAAGGCTGTTGTATATTCTCCTTGGCAGCAATCAACATATACGTACCTCCAGGCTAAAGCCCAGCAGGTGCTGTCTCCCACCCAGAAGAGATGTCAGGAAGTAAATGTGGTGGGAGAGAAGCTGAAATTATTTCGGTTAAGGGGTGGGA
This sequence comes from Aviceda cuculoides, assembly GCA_035590195.1. Classification (NCBI taxonomy): domain Eukaryota; kingdom Metazoa; phylum Chordata; class Aves; order Accipitriformes; family Accipitridae; genus Aviceda; species Aviceda cuculoides. Next base: position 31,504,426 of record JAVJGG010000005.1, read on the forward strand.
GAGAAGTAGGACTCAAGTCTGTAGGAAATCGTGTTTCACTACATCTGTTGGTTGCAGAACAACTCATTACTTTTTTTTTTTTTTTCACCATTCATATTTCAGTTTTCAAGTAATGTAATTACTGAATTCACCAAATATGCAGTTTTAGAGATAAGATGCCTCTGAGATGAGAATAAGTGGGAAATAGAGAGTCTTTGTACATTATGCTTAGTGCACCTAAGGCTATTTTTCTTCATACTTTATCTTTAGAATTATTAGCGATGAACCATTTTTTGGTTTTGTTCTCTGACACTAGTCTGACTTGCAGCTTCAGAAATCTCTTTCTCTGGTCTTTGAACAGATTAGTATTAGTGTTCACGGAAATATGGTAAGCATGTCACTCCAGAAGACCATTTTTAAAAAGTCAGATTTCAGTATGGAGTCACAGTGAATTTGAATACTTAGCTATCGGTATTATTCTGAGAGCTAGTAATTTATGTTCTTATTTTCATTAATACCAATATACATACTGTACTGTGACAAAAAGATTTGAGTACTATAAATAATTTCTAAAAAAAATAAAAAAACCCCCATACAGTTAGTTCAGAAGTCTTGCTTTTATAAAACCTTGAATGGCCTTGGGCATCAAACTAACCAAAACAAAAAGTGGAAAAGAAAAATAGTGCACCTTCTGCAGGCTGAGTGAACAAAGCAGCCTTTCAGAGCACTGTAAAGGTTGTTAAATTTGGCTTCCGACAGGCAGTCAGAGATACAGGTTCCCGGTGTGGGGAGACACGACTGCCACTGCCCTGCTCTCGTCCTCCTTGAGTCACCCGTGTGCCACACAGCGCAGCAGGTGGCTGCTGGTAAGGTGCAGGACACGGAAAAGCTAATACTACACCTAAACAGGAATTAGCTTTAATAAAAATAGGAATACTTTGAATGAAATGTGAAGAAACAGAGCGAAGAAGACGACCCAGGAGCAAAACCAAAGGTAGATGGCGTGGCAGCGTGAGGGCAGTTAAATTTGAGCATTATCAAGTGGAAGGAAAGATACACTGGGATGATTAATTTTAATAGGAGTCTGTGTTGCTTTCTTTTGGTAGCAATCATTGCAGAGAGCTAGAGATCATGTTAGACAACTCGGCAAAAACATTTGTTCAATATACAGTTAGAAATAAATATTTGAGTCCTATAAAGTATGGAACAGGTCAGACAATACCTTCAAAAATATGAATAGATAGATGTTTTAGAGAAATGTTTTGACACACAGGCTAATTATTTTACAAAGTAATTAGTTGATTAGGACAGTTCATTTTGCACATGAAATACTTTCAAGGAAGGTAAACTGCAGAACTACCATATGGTCAACAGAAGTTGACCAACTGTGTATAAAGTTCCACTTAATCTTTCAAATAATTAAAAAAGAAGTGACATAGTAATAGAATTATTTTTCAAGTAATTTAAAATTAATAAAAGGAAACATATTTTACTTAATAAATTATTTATTGATGTCATCACCACAGTATATTATATCTAGAGAGGTTAATAAAATTCCAAAGAACAGTCAATGATTTTTCCCTGAGAGAGGGCAAGAGGGATACGTTTCTTTGTGTTCAAGGTCATAAGCTAAGAAAAGGTTGAGGACAAAGGTGTTCACTAAGGAAATGCAAACATTCTTCTCTGTAGTCTCCTACTTGCTGCTCTTAAATACAATATTGTGTAGAGGAAGCTAAGCTCTGGATGCCTGCAGTAGGCGCGTCATCTGTGGTGCACCCCAAAATCCTGACCTTGGGGTGCGTGCACACTCCAGCAGCCCTCATCTGCCAGCCGTTTCTGTTAGAGCATCTCCTCAAGGACAACACAGCTTCTTCCCAGCCTTCATTTGAAAGGAAACTGGCGCACCTGAAGAGGAGAGCGGGAGAAGAAGAGGCAGTAAAGGGGAGTTGGCGTTCAGGTCTCATCTCGGATCAGGACACGGCTGGAATGCGGCATATACTGTCGACACATCATGACATACGGAGAATCCTGGATCCGACCTCATTGCTGCAACGCCTGTCTGTCACCACGTCCGTTTCGTGCTCCGTTCTTGCCCCCCGGCTCCGTTCGGTTACGGCTGGTATCGTACAAGCCAGCCTATGGAACGCTGCGGCACGCTGGAGGTGTCGGACACGTTCGTGCCACCGGCGCGGGAAGGGCCGTCGGTGCAGCTGCGGCGCAGCGAGCGCGGCCGGCACCGCTCGCTCTCGGGAGGCTGGCTGCAGCTCTGCTGCTTCCAGAGCTCGCTGAGCGTCTCCTCGCTGTCCTGCACCGCGTGGCGTAGAGATCAACTTCATAATCTGGGCTCTCGCCCTGTTTTTCTTTGTAAAGCGTTTGCCTCGAGTTTGGGAGCCGTGTAGAAGCGCGTATAAATAATGAAATGTTCTTCAGTGGTGATGTGGGAATTTTTTGCTTTTTATTTCATTTGGGTTCTGAGACCTCTAGGATTAACCTTCAGCCTGAATGAGTCAGGCAATCCATTTATGTTCCACCAGCAGTGCACTGTCTTTTCAGTAACTCAAATATAATTTGTTTTAATACAGTTAATGATATTTGCAATTGTATTTTCTGGTGCTGAGCTATATTTAATAGAGTTGAAATGTCATGCAACATGTAAATGATAAAATGGCCTTTACATCTTGCCTAGTTTTTGACTCCTGAATATGATGTCCTTTTGTTTTGGTGGTTTTGCATGCTCCATGTAGGCAGAGGGAGGTGGTAGGATTTGAGATGAAAAGTTTTAAGTTATGTAATGTTGAAACCCATCGACATTACTTTAGGAATGCTAATTATCTAAGCATAAAGGTGGTTGTGAAGGCTAACTAAAAATGTGTGTTACATAAATGGAGGGGGGCAGTGGAGGGAGAGATGGGCAATGCGTGTTTCCCTGAACCTTGTGTGCACTGGAGTAGAGCCTAGCATTAGCGGGCTGCTCGGGGAGAGGAGAAGTAGAAACCCACACTAAGAATTTGTTAGGTTACATTATAAAAGTGTCTGGAACGTGGACAGAGCATTTGAAATGAGGAGTTTCACATAAAATCCCATCTTATGTTTCATTCCTCATTGTGCTGAATTCATTTAGGAGAAATCTCTGTCTAGTACAGGGCAAGTGACAGCTAAGAGGCGTAGGTAGAAGTTTTGTTACAAGATACTGGTGATGAATTTATTGGACTCTATACATAAAATGAAATACTTTAAATATACATAGTGAGAATAATATTGGTCTGAAATAAGAGCAAAAATAAAAAAGTAGGAGAGCATGATCAGATGTTGTAGAATAAAGACAGCAAATGATTCATGTTGCTGTCAAAAACTGCTGAAGATCAATTTATTTGGGTTCTTCAGAATTCATTCTGCTGCAGTTAAATCCAGTTTAAATTATATTACAGAAATCAAAAGACACTCTTCCTTGACCACTACTGTTTTCATGGGTGGCGTTAAAAAAAGGAAGATACGTGCTGCCAAAAAGCCTTGTCTACATTTCAGGCTGAATACCGTGATTGTTTCTTTAAATTTTCAGTGTACTGAAGAAAGTCTTTGGTTAAAAGGGAACAAATTTCCACAGGGGACTCTGAAGAGGTGCACTGCTTCTGTTAAGCAGATGGGTAGATAGCTTTTGGGAGCCTTGACAAGCCGTGACAAGCTCCGAGCCTCTGAGGTAGCCTCTCTGCATCAGGTGAGATAAAAGGATGCCGGCAGGATCCCTTCCAGAAAGATTCCAGGGGCTTGGCACTTGGTTTGCCCATGACTGCTGCGATCAGCTCCTACGCACTCCAAAAGCAAACATCACCAAGATGTTTAATAAAATGTGTTCCTGTGTTTCTTCCTTTCCTTCTACAACTTGCAACTGAACACCCAGATACTTCACCCAGGTCTTTGTCTCTGAAGGAGCTTGTGCAACTGCTTATTGAAGAATGCGAGTAAAGAAGAAAATGCGTTTCAAAATCAGATGTGGAAGACCTGGTTCGGGGTTTAGGTTCAGGTCAGACACGTGAATCTTGGCTTTACATACCAGATGTAATTTTGTGATCATCTAGCTATTTGTTATATATTGATTTTAAGTGTGCTTGGGTCTGCAGTGGATTTTTTCCCCCAAATTGGTTCTTTGTTTTACTTGGTAGTCTCCCAGAGGAAAGTAGCACCTTGGAGAATGTATGCTAATGGTATAATATTGAGGCAAAGTTCTGGCAGGATTTCATGGATTACTTTTGTAATGCTTCTACTTGATTTTTCCATTATAGGCCGAACAAAGCCAAGATTATCTTAATCTAAGTGTGTCAGTCCTGTTCAAATCCGTTTGGTTATTTTCATGATGAAAATTAACATTTTTAAGTGCTTTGCTGGATCAGGGCCCAGATGATTGTTACCTCTTTCAAATGAGTGTTTTAAAGCTTCCTTGATCATCATAATAAGGGAATTATACCAATAATTATTAATGAATAGTATTACTCTATAAATTCCCCTGTGAATCTAACTGCATACAGGAATCAGGGCTTCAGTTCCAGTATTTCATAAATGCGCCTTAGCAATCTTAATGCAATTTATTTACTTTCTTGCCTACTTATAATATGTTTATCGCTATTTATGGTAAAGAGGACAGAGAACCACGAAAGGTGGAGATGCAAAAATTTTTTTTTTTTTTTTTTTTTTTTTTTTTTTTAATTTTTTTGCCTAAGAATGGTAGGAGTCTGAATTTTTAAAGGAAAACCCGGGCGAGCGACCTGGTTTGGTTGAAGGGCATAGGCTACCACAGAGCAATGTTCCAACTATTTGTACCGCTGTATGTCTAGACAGGTTTTTAAAGTATTCTTTTAAAAAGAACAGTGTAAGTACTTTCCAGACACCTTGTAGTACTACAGAGAGTCATAGAAGCCATATATTTTCTCCACTTTGTCTCTGGTGGTTTTGTTCTCTGGTCTTCCTGTCGTGACAAATAAAATCTTGTTCTGTGCCATCTTTCCGATAAGTCCAACACCTCAGAGCACTTGATACTGTTTATTGGTTTCCTCTAATACCAGTTTCATGCTTCTTTTCTTGGATAAGACTATATATCAAACTAAAGAAGCCATCAAGCGTACTTATGTCTTGAGAAGCGTTCCTTGGTAACAAAAAGATGGACTGATGAGCGCGAGGCTTTTTTTGTAATCTCTATATGTGACAAGCTTGTGTTTGTTTGGAGAACAGAGGTAACAGAGGTTTATCTTTTTCCTGTCTGATGACCCACTCAAATACACCAAACAGGATTTATAAGGTAGGTTTCGTTAGGACACAAATGAATAAACTGGAATGAGTATCTCATTAAACAGGAAAAACTGTAGCTAAACCACATTAAAATAAAGGGCTTTGAAAAGCAGCCAGTCCCTCTGTGTCCTTGCAGAGCTGGCTGTGTCCTCCAGTATGGTGGAGCAAGCGGTACGCAGTTCCCCCCAGTTGCCCCTGGTTTTGTAACCGCGGAGGCTTGCCTGCAGGTCTGCCCCTTACCACAGGGACGTCCCCGCTATTCCCGGGGGTTTCCTACTTGCTTTGGGCTACGGGCTCGCAGCTCGCTGTGCCCCACTCCAGCGACCAACCCCTCACTGCGTGGCAGGCTGCTTTTTGGGGGGGGGATACCCCGGGAGAGCAAGTCCCGTGGGAAGGCAGGGAGCATCCTCTGAGCTTGCTCAGCCTGGGGAGCGAAGCCGGTGGAGAAGTCGCTCTCCTTCCCTCCCGCTGAAGGTTTTCAGTCCCAGGCTCCACGTACCAGCTGACCCAACTCCCTCCTGTACAAAATAGACCATGCACATTGTTTTAGCTGGAAACATCCACATTAAAACGTTACACTGTCCTTCAAGTTACGCGTCCGTCACTGAAGCGCTAGAGGTGGAGATAGAGGAGATGGTGAAACCTCAATCGTCAAGAGAGTTATATAGGGTCTGTGCTTGACTTGTCCCTTACACAGGTTTTTGTCAGAGCAGCATACTCGCTGCCCATGACGCAATACGGTATTTACTGCTCGCTGGTGCAAACCCACCTCCTCCATCCAGCCTTGGGTGGGTGTCAGCGACAAGTATTTTTGTGTCCCATTTGGTAGCCGCAATTAAAAGTCATACTGTTTCTTTAAAGCAGCAGTGGCATTTATCGATACCTCAGCTTGTTCTGATGGAGATAGCAGGTGTCTTTGTATGTCTTTGTGATAAGCATAACTAATTACTGAGAAACAAACATTTCTCACACTTGAACAACCTTGCGGCCCTGCTGAAGGTAATAGAAACTGCCTGTAGCTCTATGGCAGAATTGGAGCCTGTAGGTTAAGAAAATGATTTTTCAAGCCCTGGCTACGGTTTATAAGCTTGCATGGGTTGTTTAAATGTCACTAATTTGTATTTCATGTTTTGTGCAGCACAGCAGCAATTTTGGTTTTTATTGGGAAATGAGAGGCAGACTCCAGTAAGAGACATCTAGCAAATTCAGTACTTCTATCGCAAAAGATTGCCAGCTTTTTAAGAGGTGATAACATATCAGTAGTCTGGAAATACACTGGTAAGATCATAATTGAATTGTCCAGAAGATTCCCTTCCCTCTTTGTTGTCAGGTTATCTCAGGACATTACTCAATCTGATAGGGGCAAAACCTTTTACATGCTTTTTGGCAGAAAGTACGCTGAAAACAGGGTGAAGAGGTGGAATATGGCCAATTCCACTCTTAAGTTCAAGATTAATCTACTTAATTCTTTCCTATTTAGAGAGCACTAACTAAATTTATATCTCATTCTGTAATGGATGAATTCTGTTCTTTGTTTTTATAGTTGTATACCCACAGTTCTCTTATTTTACATCATCCTCATGCTTGAACAGATAAATACTTTCTATGTGAAATTTGGTGAAACTTTTGTATGATGAAACTGCTGTAGAACAGGTGGTCTGTATCAATCACATTTAGTCAAATCTTAAGTGACAGATGGTATTTTACAATTGTATTTCAGGATCTGATCAGATTCGTTATTTGTTAGTACTCAGCTTGTACTGCTCTTGCAAGTAAAAGCTCTGTGTACAGAACAGAGTCCATCACTTTTTGTAAACCCTGAAAATTATAGCCCCCAAGCGTACAATTAAGCTAATATATAATATATTCTCATATTCCTTAGAAGTTAAAAACTTCACCTGGGATAACTAGGAGACTTAGATATTTGGTATTTTGGTACAGATTGTTCTTTTTGTTAATGTTGCTGCTTACCCTCACAGAGACATTACGGTGGGTTACTGTAGATGTCCATTAAGCTATAGACCACAGCTTCATTTCCTCTGAAACACGTTTTGTGTTTTTCTGTCAAAGAACTAGTCTCTGTTGCCTGTTAGTACTTCAACAGTAAAATAAATAAATACATATGTAAATAAATAAATATTAACTTTTATAAATAAACTCAGAGGCCCAAACAATTAATTTTCAATTATTTACCTGACTAGTTAGATGGGGAGCTATCAAAAGGCAGTATTGCAACTGCTACTCTTTGCTGTGGTTTAGCTCAGGTATCCCATAAGGCACAGTATTTAGTCTTATACTTTTTGTGGAACATATTTCCCATATATGTCAAGGAGCTACTGTTAGATTTGCAGACCTCAGTAATTCAAAGAAGAGCTTTCTGGAAGTTTTCTGTAATTACTGTTCATAGGACCATCCTCACTGCAGCAAAGCAACGTGAGTGTCTCTACAAGCAATGGGAGAACGTTGCGGTCCTTCAGCCATCCCATCATCTGCCTAAAAAAAAAAGGTTGGTCTTGGAACCATGGCAGAACAAAGAATTAGCCAAGGACTAGAAATACTTAAGCTATATTAAGTTGGTTAGGTCTTTTTTTTTTTTTTTTTTAATATATCTGTGAAACTGTTAGCTTAATTTTTGTGTATTAAAAAGTTGGTGCACATTTACATCTGTGTACATAAGATGTATGTATGATACTACCATCTCATTTAGATTTATTCTTCTGTTCATTTTGTTTTGTTTTGATTTCTACTACTAAAATCAAGTAAACTGTGCAACATCAGTCATTTGACCAAAAAGTGGGGTTTTTTTTCAGAAATAGATGACACCCATTCAAAGGTTTCCTTCATTTGTTATTTACATACTTAGTATTTACTCATTCCAAGACAATATTCCTGCAGTATATCCCTTACATGACAACATTTCACTTTGGAACTTGAAATTGAGCTCCTACTTCCTCAAAGACAAGTCTCTTTTGTCCCAGTTAGGAATTTGGTTTTAATAACATTGGTTTTATTTTTCCTAAAGCAAGCAAAACAGCTTGCATGCCCAGTGTAATGTTTGCAACCCTTCGTGTTTTGTAGTTCATATCATGTATTGCATTTCTCACAAAGTGCTGCCTACTATTCCTTTTATGTGTTCAGAGAAGTTTTAGGCATTAGTCTGTTCACTCAGGTTCCAGCAATAGTCAATGGAAATATCCTGTTCTCTACATGTTGGTGAAATCTGCCCTTTGTTGAAAAAAAGATTACATGAAAAACCAAAAAGTTTATGCAGATTACAGTTATGGGAGGAGGGAGTAATCCTAAAAGCCATGCAAACTGATTGCATTGGTATAGATTAGAAAATAAGAGTTAGAGGAAAGAGTGCTCTTCTCGTTTCAAATTTGAAGGGACTGACAATCCTGGTTTGGTTTAGTTTTGGATTTTCTCCTGAAGTGGTGAATTTTATAGATTTAATTGAGGTCCCACTAAATTCTCACTGACAACTCAGAGTTTTCTACTTCCATTAATTGCTAGGCTCTTCCCCCTGCAATCTATGATGCATATTTAGCACTGCGCATCTTGTATTATCTCTGTGTTTGCAGTTAATAATTTCTCACAGAACATTTCTAAGGAGAGAGCAGATGATTTAAAACATGATTGCCCTTGGACCTGGGAATGGATGTTACTGCAGGGGAAGATTCTTCCTGGAAGAACCTGAATGCCTGGTTGTTTTTATTTGGAGGAACATAGTTGTTCACAAGCTAAAAAGAACCGCTTTTGCAATTTGTATTTCCATGTTTATTTTCTCACTGGTCAGAGAGGACTCACGGTGTGTGTTGTGTGGTGAAGCATCTGTTGATTCGGAGAGCTGTGAACAAATGGAGATGACAAAGTCAAAAGCCGTGCTCTGGCAAAGAGGAGAGAGGGCTGTGCGCCGGTGGTGAGTAGCAGAGGATGATTGTCACTGACAGTGCAGGCTGTTGGTGGCAGGGAAGTAGGAGGCTTTCTGTTTATTTTATGTCACTTTTGCTTCTTTACTGGCAAGCTACTTATCTAAGTTGACCTGCATTTGAAAACACTGGGTGGTACTGACTGGCAAGTATGTTTGACATGAGGATGAAGATTAAATGCCGGCCTCCCACCTCAGTTTCGCTGTGATTTGCATGCAGCCAAATGCTGTCCCATGCTGCGTATCAGGGAACACACTGACATTTTCTTCATTCAGAAGTGTAGTGTGACATGCAGAGCTAGCAGGGAAGGGAGTAAAATCAAGTGAGCAAATGATGTATTTCTTCTAGTGTTCAGTGGGTCGTTGTGAGAGAAGGCACTCTTGTTTCTTCCATCGGTGTGGCGGGAAGGACAGCAGTCCACTCCGAAAAGTAGCTATGCAATATGCCCTCTCTGAGCAGTTTTCAGACTGAGCAGAAAACAGATAAAAATCTTGTGCAGATTACAAAGTGAGCAGGAGAAAAACCCTTCTGAGTATTGTGTACTCTGTTACGAGTATTAGTTTGCTGCAGGCCACGTAAGTTGGTGTCTTCGTGGTTTGGCATCTCGAACACTTTTTCGGGGCACTAGGTTATTACCTGTGGCCCTAAGATCTTGCTGAATCAGGACCAGGCTGTTCCCAGGTTTCTGGCGTTGGCTGCGCATGCTTCGGCAGAGCAGCCTGCCGCGGCAGGCAGAAGGGCAGAGTGGGCACGCCAGCACCGTCCGTGATTTCAGTCTCTCCCTTCTGACACGCGCCACGCTCTGGGGATGTCAAGAAAACTTTACAGGTAGGAAAAATCACCGCCACGATCGCCTGAAAACAGGAGGCAAAAGAAAATAAACTGTGTGACGCTCAGCACTGCTGCCTTGCATCCTTCTTTCTCCTTGCTTTAGCCTTGACCACCCTGTTGGCTCTCGGTCCATTGAGCTACATCCAGGCTGCCATTGCGTCTCCCCCGTTGTTCACCTCCCCCCAGTCTCATCACACCTGCGCTCCCCTGCTCGTCCTTGCCTCTGCGGTGGTCTTCCTCTCGCCATTCTGCTGATGTCGTTGACATTTTTGGTTGGCTTTTCAATTTCACATTCTTCCCGCAGCTTCTGTTCCCGTAGCTTTAGGCCGAACCTCACATCTCTTTTGCATGTTTCTTTTTGTTGCTTCCCCTCCACACCTTGCAAGTCTTCCTGGAAAATCTCATCATTTTTCCTTCCTGCTGATAGCAGGTGTCAGGATCCTGCGAGCACCGGCAGGCTGTGCGGCTCCTTCCCCCTCCCAGGAGTTAGCTCCCAGTGTTCAACCCAACTCTGAAACGGCGGAGCTGTGTAGCCTGGGATGAGATTTGTAGGAAAGCTGTGAGAAACCTTCTCCCCCTTTCCTCCAGGAGCTGCTTTTACGTCTGGCCTTGCCTGGGTCCTTGCCTGAGCTGTGTTTCGGCTGTTCACGTGTCCGTCCGGGCACCCTGCGGCCCCTGCCCCCTTCCCACCTTGGCAAGACCTCAGACCTGCCCCACCACAATGGCTTTGGCCGGTGATCCCCATCCGCGGCTGCCCCGCTTGCAGTCGGCCCGTGGCCCCCGGCTGCCCTGCCCGCAGGCAGCGGCCCCCTCCTCCCCAGCCCTTTTCAGAGCAACACCAGCAAGATCTTTGGGTGCAGCAGCTTGTCCCTTGTCTGTACGGTCAACGGCTTGTAGTGAAAGCATTGCAGTGAGCTGGAAACATTCGTTGGCTTGAATGCCCGCTTAAAGAGCTGGCAGCCCTGGACTTGTTGCTATGCTCTGCACAGGCAGTGGCCTTGAATTTCTGCTCACGGTAAGGGATATTCGGCTTTTTCTACTTTTCACCAAAACATATAAATCAGTTGATTCCTGCGGCGTTCCCTGAATTTTTGTGGTCTTTGGATGAGGATATCGGAAGGGTCTGGCTTTAAAGCCAGGCAACCCAACAGGGGATTGCTGCTGGGTCAAGTATAAGAGCTTGTTTTGCTTGTCCAGTGGTGTAAGTTGTTAGCGTGATGAATGAGGACCAGTAAACTGAATGAAGAGAGTTCTTAACCAATGATGGATAGAAAAATCAATCCGGAGGTCAGAAACATCATAGAGGAAGCACGCACAGTAGAGTGCAAAACCAGCAGTAATGAGGATATAGGAAAAGATCCCATCAAACAGATTTTTTGCTAAGCATGAGAGCTCAAAATGTATGCTGAGGTTTAGTGCTGTAGTGGGCTTGGGCTGTCGGCCCGAGGAGAATGATGTGACCAGAAAACCAGGTGAAGAGAAGACCCGATGAACAGAATTTTCCCATCAGTATTACAGACAGCCTGTAGAGGAGCAGACTGCAGCAAGTCATGCTGCACTTCGTGCTAGTTTTGGAGCAGCAGCGATCTGAAGTAAATCACTCTAAGTGTGGGAAAGCGTTTGGAGGGAAGTTTAGCGTGTTAGCTTGGATACAGCCTTTGTTGCTGTTTGAAACCAAAGGCTTAGGAGAACATGGAAGTAGTACTCTCTCCAGCTCTGCGTGCATGGCTAGTTCTTGAAAGCCGAATGACATTTTGCGTAACAACTGCCTCATGTTGAGGACCTCCACTGAAGGAGAAGAAAGGCTTGGATTTCATATAGAATACATGAACAGAGTGTCAGTTTTCTCGGGATATATGGAATCTCTTTTGCACCTGAAATACGACAGATGTATATAGTAGTGTGTGGTCTATTGTAATAATAACAATGGTTATTATATTATTTTATAACTATATAATACATAGTATGGTATTTTAAACCTGTGCTATGTAATAGAAAACAGTATAATGTATGTAGTAGGGACAAATATATTGGCATACAATTTATATAATTGTATTAAATATTTTGATTGTTTCAGAGCAATTTTTAAAGAAAGCATTTTCATATAATTAATTAGTATCTTTGATAGAACACTGACTTAAACAGTAAAGCAGAACAAGCAGTTGTTTTGTTGGGGAACATGTTTAAATATTGGTATCAAAGTGGTCCATAGAGGAACAGAATCACATTTTCAGCTTAAGTGACTGAACTGGCCCCCTTGATTTCATTCAGCCTCGTATGACTCCTCTGTAGCAACTGTGGGCTGGCACAAATTCTACTCCTGCCTCCACAGGTTCTATTAGATAACCCCTGTTAGATTCCCAGTCTCCTATGTCCTCCGGTACTGTTGATTACTGCAGGCTGAAAAGCCACAGTCAACAACCAGAGACCCCTTTGAACAAACAAAATAAAAAGTGTCCCTCTCCCCATGAGAATTACAGGTAATTATGAGTGGAAGTATAACATAAAAGGCAAAGACAGATGGGGAATTGCAAAGAAACAGTGAAAGAATATCAGCTGTGAGGAGAGATAGTCTCAGCTTTCCTGAGCTGCCTACATGCTGTCAATTTTTTAGTAATTATCACAGCAAACAAGATTTAAGAAAGGATTTGAAGGGGGGCAATGCAGTGACTTTGCAGGTGTTGCAGAGAGTTCTTCCAAAGCACAAAGTGTAATGGGAGGAAGCACAGAAGTGCTTGACTGAAAATTTAACAAGGGGCTAATGAAAAATAATTTACAGACTAATTGTAAGTTGGCTGTTCAGTACCAAGTGAGAATAATAATGAGAGCAGTCCATGGAAGGCAACATGAAGTTGCTTATATTTGAGATAGCAAAGACGGGAGTGGAGGGATGCAAGGAGAGAGGTCACATAAAGTGAGGCACCAGAAGAATGGTCTTTGCAGCAGCACTCTGATTAGGTGCTGTGTTCGTCCAGGCCAGAGGACAAGATTTTGTATTAATCTAGTCCTGAGATGATGAGGATGTGGACAAGAGTATTAATTAAGTGCATATTAAAATATGAGCAATATTATGCAGAAAGATTCTGCAAGACCTGGTCTGGGTTTGACAACCTAAGGATGATCTGGGTTGGAGATAACATTCAGGCAGGTGTCTTAACTGGTGGGCTAGATGGTGCCACCGTACGCAGTGATTCAGGAAGGATCTGGCAGGATGAGTTTCTGGGGGCAGGTAACAGAGCCCCGGATTCAGCTACATTGAGCTTAAGCTGATGGCTGAATTTACAGTGTCAGAAATATTGGCCAAGGTATCAATTTGAAAAGAGTGTGGCTAGTATTGGAGTAGAGGTGTAGTATCCAAAGAGGAGATAGTAGCTGACACTGTGTTTATAGATGAGATTGTACCAGAGGAAGGTTTTAAGAGGAAGGAAGACCAAATAATTCTCCACAGAGCGTAGAAGGCGGCATGAAGTCGTTCCTTTGAATGACATCCAGAGCAACAGTTAGGGAGATCAGGATAAGACTGTGTCAAGGAAGCCAACGCTTCAGAAGTCAAAACTCCTAGCCCTGAAAAACTGTTGCCATGTCAGGAAGAATGAAAAATGAGCCCAGTTCCTGAGGTCCGGATAACTACAAGTGCTAGAGATTTCAAGAGCTGCTACGTTGGACTGCGTAAGGTAGAAGCCAGTAGGAAAGGAAGAGAGGAACTTCAGGCAGTAGTTCTAAAGCTATATAGAGTTGAAAGAAAGCAGGAAGATGTACTGGTGGCTGCAGAAGCAAATGAGGCTAGGGAAATGCTGGGGAATTTTTTTCTTTGTGGAAGGAAAAAATGGTGAGAATGGGAAGAGAATGAAAGCAGGCAGGATGGGAAGGTGTGAGTTTCTGAAGGAAATCATGAAACTACGTGAGATGGCTGTGGCTCTAAGGGGGGTAGAACATACAGCAAGACTGAGCACAAGCATTTTCTGTGCCTCAAGGATGAGGTAGGGAAAGGAAGGGAAAATGAAGGAAGAAAAAAAGTTGCTCTTTTGTCAGATTTCTGTTGGAGAAATAGGCATGTGGAAGGAGAAGTAGAGACAGGAGGATTTGAAGTGAAGTGATTGAACTGGAGTGAAGGAGGTGACAGTCATTGTGGATGTGACAAATGGTAGAATAAGAGTTTTCTACCTAGAAAACGTGAAGGAGAACAGAATGTGTTGTGAAAGAACAGAGCTTTTGCTCAGTGTAAGAAGAGGAGCAGAAGAAAAAGATGCTAATGACGAGAGGTGGTGCTTAGGGACATGGTTTGGCGATGGACTTGATAGTGTTAGGTTAACAGTTGGACTCCATCGTAAGGGTCTTTTCCAACCTAAATGATTTTATGATTCTATGATACTATGAACCAAGGCTGGGGTTAGACTACGGTAAGGGAGAATAACAAAAGAGGTGCAGGAAACAGTGGGATTTGAACAATTAGTTACTGAAATGAAATGAAGATTTGTAAAACGTCTACAAGAAAGGTTGCATTAAATGGCTTTGTGCTCTCAGAATATACTCTGCTGGAAATGGGACCCTGTGACTGAGAGTACCTGGCAGTCCACTGTGTGGCATATCTTAAAACCTTCCCAACCCATGAGCACTTTCCCATTTCGAATTGGGTAGAAGGTTCCCAAGGTCTGGAGTTTCTCCTTTGAGAGGGTAATGTGCCAGGAGGGCTGGGAGGCTGTGTGTCTTGTACTGAAACTGATATTCATGAGGAAGGATAAATCTTTGTGTTTATGCCTTTGAGCTTCTGATTTCTACCTAGACGTAGTAAGAATGTGAATGCCTGATATGAGCATTTATATTAGAAGTGTGGAACCAGAGTAGTAAAGCAAGGAGAGCGGGGCATTTTCATTACCTGTTTTTCATCACTGGCAAATCAGGGAATGCTAAAAAATACAAATAAATACACAGAGAAGTCTAATGTTCTATCAACATGGATTGTCAGATTTCTTTGGGATACATGTCTAATGCAGTGAAATACATAGGCAGTACTTCAATGTACTGAAATGCACCGATAACAAACACTCATATTTGTGTTTGCTGACACTAGTAACTTTAACAAAACACTGATTTGCCCAGTTTCTAGACCTTAAACATCTAAATAGTAAAACTCTTCTTTGTGATCTTCCAAAGAAAGTGGCACCAGTTTCTCTTCTTATTGTCTGTGCTTCTTAGGAAGTTCTCTGATGAAAGGAAGACTTACTTTATTCCCCAAAGCTTCTAGTCTTCCTTTGAGGAACCCATCAGGATACATACAAATTCCAAAATACCAGGCAAAGATTGCAGAAATTCTAAGAATGTTTTTTTTTTCCTACATAAAATATTTAACTTGTGTATTACAATACCAATGACATCCACGTGGAGATGTTTTCCATTTCAAATTTCGAATAGGAATATCAGCTCTGAATTCAATGTGTAATTTACCTTTAGCTCTTCATGAAATGTAGAAAGTTAGTTTCTTTCTGACTTAATGATCAAAATTGGTATTCTGGATAGAACTGTCCAAAGTGGCACTTGTGTCATGGCATTTACATATTAAATGAGCTTTAAGCAATTGCTCAGAGGCTTTATGGAATCCCAAACATAGCTTGAACAGGGAGAGTAGGAGATGTCGAAGTGTACCTGTGCCCCAAATTACCATGTGTCCTGCCAGAGAAATACTCTGTTAGACCACACGCAGGGTGGATACAGTGATAGACTGAGATGTCTAAATTGAGTGGTCTATGTGTTGGTATCTACAAGTGATTCACATGTCTGCTGTCTGATGATAATCAGCAGAAACCCAGTCAGTACAGTCAATGGAGATGGGAATGATTGAACTCGCCCTTAAATAGACCACAAGAGCTGGACAGCCGAGTGGCTTCTGATTCTGACAGAGGATGGGCATCTTCCTCGCGTGTAGGCATGCACTGCTAGCTGTCCAAATTTAGACATCGTTATCTGGAGCACATTACCAGCATAGGAAGAAGTGGCAGATGTCCACTGTAACGGTAAGCGTAGGATGAGCTAGTCTGCAGTGCCTACGTGAACATTTTTGTCCCAGTAAACTTCCTACTTATAACTGATTAGAGTTAGATCAGAGCGAGCTCGTGGGGATTGCATGACCTGGGGCATGAATCTCATCTCTGTAAGGTTTCTTCCCATTCTAATCTGATTAATTAAGCAGTCAGGTTCACAACACCATGTTTTCTGATACGGCTTGTAACTTCTAGTTTCATGCTTGTCAGAGGTGGTTGTGACCCAGCACTCGGGGTATAGTAATGGGTGAAGAATCTGACATCCTAAACTGCTCGTTATGATACATCACAAAGTAGAGATTAACTGCTGTTATATTAGAGCCCTGGTGGCTGCTGAGAAAGGACATACCAGAGAGGTTCATGGTAATTTCTTGGTTACACCTTTGCCGGTGCACTGAAATGTATGAGTATGCCCTAGCATAAGAGAAAAGATCGTGGATATACTGAAACGTGATTGCTTGGGTGAGAGACAAACGAAGCAAAACTACTTCTTGATTTTCCTCTGAAAAAGCCTCTATTCAGTCTAGTTTCCAGACCATATGCCAAATCCTGCTTGCTCCGGACAATTTTCCATTAACTTACTTGAGAGGACTCTGAATGCATACAATTGATGGAGAGTCGATAGTTTACCCCAGATTCAGGTTTTCATCAATATGTGGAGTGTCTCCATTCATGTTGCAGTCCCATCAAGATTTTTGTTTTGCCAATTGTACCTTCTTCAATCCCAGGAAGAAATAATTATTACAGGTCTTAATAACCTCTTGAATTTCTTTTCAAATAAACCTCAATAACAGTTCTTTATTTTAGTGATGTATTTTAGTGATAAAAAATGAGACCCAAACTCCACCAAGGGTAACGAATAATTCCATGGATTTCAGGAAACTACAGGAAACTCTGTGGTTCACATTCCTGTAATTATGCTGTTTGTCAACACCAGAATAACCAAAGATTCTTGTTATTTTATTTTTTAAATACTGCTTTGGAGTTCCACCTCAGTCATGGCTCTAGTGTTTTCTTTTTGTCTGTTTTCCCTCTCCCATCTTTTTCTTCTGAAATGGTGGCAGTCGTAGTTTTCCTGTGTATGGAGGGAGAAGCACATGGCAGTCAAAGGCTTGGCTTGCCCAGAGGCAGCTGAAGACAGGGTCGGTAAACTGTTGGCGAAGCTTGTTGAAATGTCGGGGGTGCAAGAAAAGTGAGTGTGCTTAACAGGCTGGAAGATACTCGGATCTGTGGGAAGAACTAGTAACTTTGGGACTTGTTTTAGTTGATCCGGCAGATACAAGTTATGTGAGTTGTGCTGGACAAAAATGATGCGTATGTGCATCTCTATTCAGATAGAATATATGTATTGTAATAAAAGGACTCGAGAGTGGTCTGGTCTCCTGGTACCAACAAGGTGCAGGAATATATGGGGCAAAGAATGCGTGGTGGGATGGAAAGCTCTTCTACCTGCTCTTCGCTTTTGGAGGTTCACTGTGCTTTGGAGGTGGGGTTAGGAAAGCATACTTGCTTCTCATGCTGCGTAGAGTTAAAAGGAGAAACAGGCTGCAGGGAATACCGGCTTCAAATAAAAGGCTCAGATAATGCAGCATTTTTCGAAGGTCAAAGAAATGCAGAGTCCAGATGAAACGCTCTGCAATACGTAAATGCCACGCCACGTGTGTGGGAGTTACGCCGGAGCGGTGCAGGGGGGACGCCTGTGTCTGCATCCCGTTTTGGATGGAATATTGTTTGTTGCAGCAAAGCAAGTGCCCAGCCCCAACCGTTTTAGTGATGAGCTGATCAATATCCCATTACTGGATGTAACAGTTGCTGCAGGAAGTGCACAGAAGATTTTAATGCATGAATTATGCATGCTGTGCTCATTCTTTAGTCTCCGAGCAGAGTGACAGAGATTGTAAAGATGACTGGGGTACTTTCTTGCATAAAGTGACTGCAGTGAAATGCTTCATATTTTCATGCACACAGGCAGCATTGAGTGGGACGGCCTATTTAAGAAGATATAAATCCCCGAGCTTACAGCACAGAATGCTTGATTTGAAAGCATTGCAGCCATGTACAGAGCCAGTTTTCCTGCTGTCTAACCTGCTTTCTACTGAAGGTTGGCTGAGGGATGCTAACGGCTGTGCTGTGCTCTGAGGTCACAGTTTGAAGTCTTTTTTTTTTTTTTTTTTTTTTTTTTTTTAATTTGCTTTCTGCCGCAGGAGAGGATCTGTGAAGTTTATTGGTGCAACCACCCTTGTATTTTTCAAAGATACAAACTTAGAATAGTTATTACTATCAAAAGGACAAGCAGGAATTCACCGTCTAAGGTAAAAAAGGGGTATTTTTTATTTGTGGATTTGAGTGCGGAAGAGGGAATATGCTGAGGCAGGATTATGATGATGCAGTGTGGTTACGTTGACTCAGATTATCTGTGCTGGAATGCAGAGTCAGGATTCTCGGGTGGATATGGCTGCACGGATCCTACTAGTCTGATTGTTTTTAAATGGTTGTTTAAATATTGCTGAGAGTAAATGCTGCTGTACTTTTTGAATCCTGCAGTTTGTTCAAGAGTCTGCATTTCTGATCAATTTTTATCTGCTCTAGATGACTGCATTGTGGGGAGGGGCAGGACAGTCACGGAGATGATCAATATAACAACATGATCTATTTCATTAGAGCTCCTAACTGAATAATGGCAATGAAATTTCATTGACTTTTTCCTCCTCTATCTGTACATTTTCTGGAACATTTGCAAGCTAGAGAAAAATGTGTGTCAGGAAAACGAGTCCCAGAATCTATTGCTTGCCTGTCCTGTAAATAACTAAGATGATCAAACTGTTACATTTTGGATAAAAATCTGGGCTGTCACTCACTGAATAGACAAGCCTGTCCTTATTGTCCTTCAGAAAACTATGTACTGTCAGAGATTTTACGTGCAAAGACAGCTATTTCTAATTATGAAATTTGCTGGAAATGAAAAAAAAAATTAAAAGCATTCTACATTCTTTTCATTTGCACATTTGACAACTTAGGTTATATTGAAGAAAATCAGCTAACCAATGTAGCTGTACAGTAAAGATACCGCCTTTTAAAAGAAGAGAAGTTAAATTACATTATTCTTGCCTATTAAATTATTTGCCACAATAAATGCTTAAAAATTTCTATATCATTAATATTTTGTGCATCTGTAGATTTTTCATATTTTGGAAAACAAATGCTTTAGTTTCTGCGTTCGGTAACTTGAAGCTGTACCCATACTTTCAAAGAGACCTATTGTCACAGAGTATTGAGAAATAGCTAGTTTAATAAACCTAAAAGCTCTTTGCTGCGTGATCTGAAGGAGGAAGGTCTTGCCAGCAGGCATCTCAGGCAGTCGCAACAGGATGCTGCCATTCCTTGGGTAAACGCCGTTTCATTTTGAGTTTACATTATCATTTTATATTTACATCTAGTAACACTTGACGGGCCAGTTTCGCATCCCCGAGTCCTTACGCCACGTTGCACAGAAACACGTATGGACCCCTGCCTTAGCGAACAGTGCGCGTTTGGGTGTTAATTACCTAATAATCGGCTGGCAAGATGCCCTACCAGAGATCAGGCACTGCTAATATCGCTCGACCGAAAAATGCGATGAGGGGGCCGAAGCGGGGTTTTTGAGCCTGCGGTGCCTTGTGGTCCGGCCCCGCGGGTTCGCCGGTGCCCTCCCCCCCCGGCGGGCTGCTTCCCGCTCGCTCTGGCCCCGGGGGTCCGTCCGTCCTCCCCGCTGGCTGTCTCGGGGATAAGGAATAAGCTATTCAGCCGGCGGGGAAAGCGGTGCTGGTTTCTGGGATGGATCCTGGAATCCGGCTGGATGCTGAGTCACAGCGCAGGTCCGGAGGTGCTCTCTAGCCGTGTCAGCTCGCCTGCAGCCAGGTGAAGCCCGGGGAAGAAAAATACGCGTACGGGGGGAAAAGGAGCGTCTGGAGGGAAGAGCAAAAGAGGGAGAGGGGGCTGTTAAAAATCCTCCCTGGCAAACAGCGCGTCTCGCGTGCGGTGAGTGCAAACACGCTTCTGGGCCTGGGAACCCGGGGGGGTCGGGGGGGTGGCAGTGACATCAGTGAAGAGCTCGCTCGGTAGGAACCGGAGGGACGTATACGATCGCTGGCCGCTTGCAAATGCGCTAGTCGGTCTTGGTTTGCCGTGGAGGATTGATGATATTTTCTCTGCTTCTGCCGTGAAATATGGCCTGAAATGCATTGACTGAGCAGGCTTCCAACCGTGAAAACACATATAAAAAAGAGAATAACTAACAGCAGAAAAAACTTCCTGAGCTCCCCTCGTTTGCTTAATTAGGGAATACCTAACTTCATGTATCACAGGAACTAAGTAAAAATAATGGAAACCTGTTTCAGTGAGAGAGAGTGACAAATGTATACAGTTAAGGGTTGAACGTTCAAATACTGAATTCGGAGCATATGTGGTTTACTGAAATATGGCTCAGCTGTTTCAGTGCTTTGCTACTTCTTCCAGATGTATCAGTGAATAAACATTACTTACGTTCTTTGACTATCATAAATAAAAGGCATCACAGCTACACTCGCAGTGAGAGGGATGAATGTTAATCTTAAAACGACATCCTCTTTTTTTTTTTTCCCCCCTTGAAACTGAGGTACTTAAATTACCTGTGTTTGATGAGGAAACAGATAACACTAATAAATGGTAGAGGTGGAAGTAGTAATTTTCTCTTAAGAAATAATGGCTAGGATTTTCCAAGGCATTTGAGAGAGGTATCCAGGGTCCATTGAAATTCACTAGGGACCGTGATCTTTAGTCTCCTTGGCTGAGATTTTCCAAGGAGCTTGTATAAATATTTTAGTCACTACAGAGAAAACAGCTTGAATAGAAAGCAAGGAAAACAAAGGCAGCCCAGCAACTATTTGCAGTTAATGTAAGTAATTAGAGGCAGAGCAGAAATTTTTGTTGTTGTCTTTTCCCCAATATCCTCAGATAACTGGGTAATTATATAATTTAAAATACCAAGAAATAATCCAGGGTACTGTACAGAGAAAAGGATTTAAGAAGGGAAGGTCTTGCAAGCATCTTATTAGTAAAGGATATTGTTAGGGAAAAAAGCAGCTTAATGTGGACAGAAGTCTTCATTAATAACCTGTTGGAATATTCTCTTTCTCATTCTCATTGTAATGTCAAAGATTCAGTTACAGTACTTGGTTTTCTCAAATCGCGACTTTGCAAATTTTAACCGACTTGGACTTAGTTCTGGAAAATTGCCTTGTAATAAACATATTTGCAATCAGAGAATTGATGTCTGCTACCAGATCTTATTGATTTTTTTCTTGCTCTGGGCTGCAGAGCAGACCCATTCAGTACAGTTAATAACTGAACGGGTGACTACTTAGGCAGCTCAGAAGCTGCAAGGGCTGATGCTTAGGCATCATGTGAACTCCAATGTACACAAACCAGTTCTCCCTCCCTCCCTGTTGCGGTAAAGTGGCATCGTTGTACTTTTGAGTTATGTCCCTATGATAAATAAAAGGAGAGGTTTCTTCTTCTGGTCTGTATTGGTTTACATTTGTTGCTGGAAAGAGAAAGTGGAATTAATGCATATTAATAACGTGAATTAATAACAGGAATTAATGCATATTGAATGATCGTGCAGTTGGAATTGTTCCAAAAGTGGCAAAGCAGTAGATTAGCAGTAAAGAAATACTGTGGCCTATATCTTTGCTAACAGGAGCATGCTTCTGAGTTATTAATAACACAGTAAAAAGTGTTTTTTCCTGTAACTCACCGTGATATACACTGTTACTAGTCATTTATTTATTTTTGCATTTCCTGCTGTCGTGGAGAAGAGATCACTGAGTATAATCAGATTGCTTATGACTGATTGAATGCATCTTCAGACAGTTAAAAATTGGTAATTGCATGGAATCATTTTAAGCAAGTAACCTATGAATACTTAATCAGTGCTTATTAACAGAAAAATATGTCAGTATGTGTGTGTCTGTATGTAACACCTGCTTACTCAACAAATCTGTTCCCCGAGCTCTAGTTTTTCAGCAGTAACTGAGAATAGCCACGTTTTCCCTCTGTTAGCATTTTCCTCTAAATAACACTGAAGGGACGATGGAGGTGAGTTCTGTTAAACATCACTCGTTGATAGCACCTAAAACTCATCTGACTTAACTGAGCAGTAAGAAACTGAAACTCCTTTGTGCCATTTGCTGAAGGCATTATTCACAGTACAGTAATATTTCAGTGTGTTGGAAACAAGGTCTTTAATCTCTTAGGAGAACCTGGTAAGAGGAACCAGTGTCTCAGGATTTCTACTGGTAGCATTTTTACTAAAAAAAGGACTGGCACACTGAAGATTACTTTATAAAAATAATTATTCAGCTGCCTTTTGAGCTGGAAGCTATAAATTCATTGCTTAATGTAGGTCAGTGAAACTATTTAGAGTTTTTCAGTTGAGCTTTTTGAACTACATCTCATTCTTTATTTTAAAAATGGGTTTGGTGTCTTAAAGCGTGGATCCGGTACAGGTATTCCTTCTGCCTCCCACAGCACCAATGCACAAGGGGCATGTTAACTGGTGGAACAGTGTGGCAGAAAATAAGAGTTGTAGACAGCAGAATCTGTTCCTCAAGGTTTAGTGTTTGAAGCAGATAGACTACATTAAGATAATGGCACAGAAATCTGCAAACCTTTTGGGATGAGGAGTTCAAATAGAGGCTTTTTCTCCAGGTGCTGGAATCTGACCTAACCACAGTGTTCATCCCTCTTCAGCCCAGCAACCAATCTCCCATCCTGAATCCTTCTTCAAAGGGGCTGGGAACGATGATCTTATTCATTAGATACAAGGCTGTTCCCATTGCACCCAGTTACGGGCTGAAATTATCCTCGGGCTGTTTGTTCGTTTCTGTGTGGAGAAGCCCAGCAGACCCCAAAAGTCTCACTGGTGCTCTTGACCTCAGATGAATGCCAGCAGTTTGACATTTTTGTGTCACGAGGCTTCATACTGGTTGGTACTGACTGGAAAATGGTGTTAGAAATGAAATACAAAGTTTGATTGGATTAACTGATGGAAATGAAGACCTGTATTAATAAGCGTATCTATCTCGCTACGGTAGTGATGATCACTTTGATATCCCAGCAGTCACGTTGGGAAAGCATAGGCCATATTTCCTTATAGAAAGCCACCAACATCTAATTGAATCTTTTAACTCATTAGACCAACAAAATAATGAGCTTTACGTGTTAGAGACCGTCATCACAAAGTGCTTTACAAATTTCAGTAACTTGTATCCAGCCTGTGCCAAATTCTACCTTACACCCTGCGAGGGAGTTTCAGCTGCTTTTAGGGACCAAAGTAAGTAGCCTTTCGTGGTAGGGCTGGAACTGGGCTCCTAAACATGCCCTTTATTTAAGTTTCCAGGTCTGGAAGACTGGGCCCTTTTGTTCTTAGTGGGGGATGAGTGGGATTTCATAGCTGCAGGGAACGACTGCAGAGCGGTCAGAAATTTGGCCGGTCTTTGTCCTCCTCCTGGGGCAGAGCATGCTGTTCCCTCGTGCTCTTTGATGGGAAAACTTCAGGGCCGGCCCTGGTGAGAAGTCTCAGTCGGGAAACAGCCAAGGGCAGTGAGCTGGGAACTGGCAGACTGCTTTCTCCTGCCAAATGGGACAGAGGTATCAATAGTATTTTTACATTTTTAATTCTTTTAGGAAACCTGTTTCTTAGAGTGATTCAAGTTGACTCCTTTCTACTGCATTAACACATAGTTTAATGGGAATGAAACCAGTAGAAACTTCCACTGACGTTGTCCCTGCAGTGGCTTTCAGTGGGATGCAGGAGGAAGAGGGTTTGGGATGGAGAAGAGGAACCCTTGAAAAGAAAAGCGAGAACTTCTCCAGAGTCCCTCACATCTAACCAGGGGGTGGTCTGTGTGGAGCGTCTGGAGGATTATTTAGGTTGATATAGGGTCCGAAGCTCTCGTAAGGATCCTTTTTGTCGTGCAATGTCTGGATGTAGCGAGGCTCGTTTAGTCACGGCATTGCCAACTTTCCGTAGTGATTTAAGGTCACAGATGGGGAGTACATGAGTTTACTGATAGTATTGATTTGGATTTGATGCTGCTGATCAGATATTTGGTTATGCAGAATCACATTTATAGAAGTTATGATTTCACCAGGCAACCCAAACAATCATATCTTGATTATTACATCTCACAGAAATTAGACACTTCAAAACGAAGTTCCATATGAATAGAAATCATAGCATGGAAATGTAAACTTCTCTGCTTCCCTGCACCGGGATTCACGGGGTTGAGTATAAACTGGCAATGGCAGCCTCAGCACAAGATGTTGGTTGTTTCCTCCCCCAGCTGAGGTTTCAGATAAGCCAGCAACCACATTGTCCGTAGAGGCCATAAGCCATGTAGAGGAGCTGTGCCTGAACTGCTTATGAATTACACATAGCTCAATATCTTCGCATTGGCTACTGCTGCCAACATTAGAGCTGCTAATTTCTTTTTTTGCCTGCAGTAATACCATATTTTGGGAGTTTTTTTCATGGAAAGCAAGAGAATTTCTGATCTTAACATGCATAAATAAATGCTTTTTATATCTTAGGACCCAAAGGAATCCCCAACTGGCTTTTTAAGACATCTTTTTTTTCTCTCCTGAACTGCTTCATGGCAAAAAAAGGGGAGGACAAATGATCTGAACTTAAGAGTCATTATTATGTTCATAACAAACATACTTAAGTTTTTATCTTTCTGCTGTTTCTGTGTTTGTTTGCAGTGTCACAGAGTTGTGTCCATATACAAGTAGTTCCAAATTTGTGTTTCAGGTTCCTGAATATTTTTTCACAATATAAGAGGTCAGGAATTCCTATGACTAAATTTGTGATGGTAATGTAGCTTTGTATTAATCATAGCTGCATTTGTAGAATTACTTCTGGACTTTGTTTCATTACTGGTTTCATACTTGGCTTGAAGCAGTTATGTGTTTCCAGTTATTCCGGAAGAAAATAATACTTTTGCTCATTGGGTTCACATTTCAAATGCTTTGTCTTTTACCAGAAATGTGTGCTGCAATGGAAGTAGGAATGCTCTACTATTTACCTTTTAGAACTCCAAACCTGTTTTTTCTTTTCTTTCCTTGCTCTTCCCATACCTGATTTGAGGCCTGCAGTTGAAAGTATCTGAAGAAGGAAAACGGGACATGCGTGCTGCTAGCGTTAGAGAAATGCTTACTAGTTACTACTCATCTCTGTGACTAAATATGTGCATTGCCAGAGCACCTCGGAACACGGTGTTTATGCAAGTAAGAGGTGTGTGAACTCCTGTTTTTTCCCCCCATTTTACATCATCTTTACTAGCTAAGCGCTCGGTGCTTTCCAACAGGGCATGCATGGGTCGATTCCATTTTACCTGCTGGGAGAGCCTGCTGTGGGCATGGAAATACGCTCCAGCAGAGCTAAGTCACCATGAAAAAGCAGCACGTCGGTTCCTGCTGAGTTTTCTCTCTCCTCCTTCCTCTGCCTCCTCTCTCAAGTCCTAGCCCTAGAGCTAGCTTGCTCTCCCTGCTCCGTCTTTTCTGCTCCCCTCTTCCAGGGGTCACGTAGTGATGCCGAACCTCAGCCCCCAAAGCACCCCGAGCATCAGTGCTGGGGCCATGACACTTCATCCCCGCTTTCTCCAGGAAATGCCAACCCTTGAGCTTGGGTTCTTCATGCTCTTAT
This sequence comes from Aviceda cuculoides, assembly GCA_035590195.1. Classification (NCBI taxonomy): domain Eukaryota; kingdom Metazoa; phylum Chordata; class Aves; order Accipitriformes; family Accipitridae; genus Aviceda; species Aviceda cuculoides. The sequence goes on from JAVJGG010000005.1 coordinate 31,530,207, forward strand.
TAGGCGGCTTCGACACGCTGGGGAGGAGTGTTACCCCCTCCCCTTCTCCCTTCCTCCCAGCCTGCAGAGCTGCTCTGAAACCTACTGGTAGCTTTCCCATTGGAAACGTTAGACTTAGCTAATTAATAATTTGACACCAATGATGTTTGACACTCTCCTATGTATTTTCTCTTCATGATGTTAGTGGTAAGAAGCATGGAAAAATCCAGAAAGATAAATTTATCTTTCGGTCTATTTTTGGCCTCCCAAGGGTTTCACGTGCACTATATGGAATTGTAGTTTATTGGTTAATTCACTAAATAAGGGAGGAGAGAGCAGGTTCTCATCCTGATGGGAAGGAGCTGAAAGGACACTGTTGCCTATCAGTGTCACTAAAGGCAGGACTGCAGCACTTCAGAGCAAACTCCTCTAAAACGCGTGCGTCTTCAACCTGGCGGCAATGGCACAAGGGGCTGAAACTTCTAACACAGCTTCAAAGTGGAGACCAGTTAATTTACGAGGAAACCCATGTAAAGAACGTTTTTCTATGGAGCCTCACACGTTCTCTCATGATCCTAGGACAACAAGAGAATACAACAGTCTTCTGCACTGGGAATACTCCATGAGTAGACATTTCTGCCTGCCAAGAGAAGGATACTTTTCCTTCAGTGCCTGGGACTCACCCTAGTTCTACGAGCAGAATTTCAGCTGTACCTGCAGAGGTGGGGCAGGATCTACCTCAAAAATAGCAGCTCGCTGCTGAATGCAAGGCATTGAATTCAGCCTTTTCCAGCTGTCCTTTGGTTAAGTCCTCCAGATTTGTTTGGTTCCCCAACTTGGGACTGACACTGATAGCAGCTGAGTGAGTGTATAGGTACATTTTGTAAAAAGCAGCATAATTTTAGTGGACTTTTTGTGTACTTGAGTAAGTGCATAGTTTTGGTTCTTGTGCACCGTAGCGCTTTCTTCCTGAATTTCTCGCATATAGAGCAAATAATTCTCATTTTACTTTTAGAATATATAAGTGTCCATCTGCATATTTATAGCAAGCACCAAAAAGAAATGTGTGCTTGATTTTACCATGTGTCATTTTCTGTATTCCAGTTGTTCAATCTAGCCTGTTTAGTTTTTTGGTATTGCTGAGAAGAGACAGCCTGACGTGACGTTGCAAGAAATAAGAAACAGGAAAAATTTTGTTGTGAAGTGTAATATCCGGAATCATAAAAACATATGAAATAGCACAGATGTAAAGTAAGTGTCTTCAGTCTTGGAAAGAGATGTCTGAGCAGAGTGAGGAGAGCTCTATAGTATTACGAAGGGTGTGCAGAAGGTGAATGGGAATCACTGTCACTGTTTCGTGTAATGTTTTCATTAAAATCTCCCTTGTTCAGTACTGAGAAAAGGTTCAGAATAGACAAAAGAATTTATTTTTCATGTGAGGAATGGTTAAACTGTTGGCGTGATTGCTACAGGGTGTATAGGTGCAAAATGTTCTCCCACGGGCTGAGCAATGAGACAAGTTTGCGGAAGAGTGATCCAGCAAAGGCTATTAGGCAGCAAGGTGCTACCTCCCATGTGGGAAGTCCCCAAATCCCAAAGTTCTGGAAGAAGAGGGTGTTTGGGGGAAGTAGCAGGGTTCCAGCATTCCAGCCAGATTCCCTGACAGTGCAGGACTGCCAGGGTGACTGTCCCTGGCATTGGTGATGGATTTGTACCTTCCGTCACTTAGTAGCATGACAGTGCAGGTTTGTCTTCATCATTTTGAGGTTTGCCTTTTTGGTATTATCTTGGTTTGGTTTTTTAAAGCTCAGTTTGCTATAATCTTTTAGAATAAGTAATGAGAAATCCTTTTAGACTTTGTATGTTCTGTAAAATAAATGGACATGTGTTCACACATGGAGTCAGAAAAAAATAAACCAGTACAAATTGGAACAGACACACACCCCCTTGTGCATGGAAGTATAATACATACACTAGAGGAGCTGCAATGAAGCTGTATCTAGCATCGCATACTGAGAAGATGGAAACACCCTTCTCCCCTCCTCCTCAACATCTGCTCCTCTGAATCTCCATTTGGGACACATTTAAAAATAAAACAGACTACATCAATTTTCACCTGAAATGCAATCAGTAATGAGCTAACACATTAAACAAGGAGATGCCAGACAGTTGAGTACCATCTGGCATAAAATATAATCCCCCTTTACCTGTTGTGTTAGAAAGATCTGCCTGGGCTACAGCAACCAAGTCCATTGGCAGCCTGGTAACCATCCAGACCATGGAGATGTTTGGTTTGTTTTTTTAAACGGGCTTTTGTTGAGAAAAAAGAGAACTATAATTTTCCAGAGGCTGGTAAAGAACCTTTTCCAAGGACTGGGTCCAAGTAAGCATTTAGCAGTATTCAGAGAACTGATAACATTGGGTTACTTTTCTGCCGTGCTTCCTACAGAGCATCCGTACCTTTATGAGAGGCCCAGGACTGGCCCGTTGCGTGGGATAATTTGGACGAAAATGGATATGGTAGGATAAGGAAGGCCATACCGGACCAGAGCACCCTGCCTCGAGCGGTTGCTAACAACAAACGTTTCCCCTGCTTTACCTTCCCAGCTTCCAGCCTTCCACTGCTCAGAGAATCCCTGATCCGGAGCCAGCTGGTGGGTGTTTAATAGCCGCTGATTAACCCGTCCACCAGGAATTTGTTTAATCTCTTTTTGAACTGGTTTATCTCTTCAAATGCTCATAAAAGTGTTTTCATGACACTTTGCGTTTGTAATATCTTCTCGTTTTCAGCCCGAGGGGAGTTTAGACAATCGTGTCAAAACTTCCTCAAACAGGGAAAGTATGAGGATAAAAGAATTTAAAAATGGAAATATGTGCTTTCCCAGAGAAACTTCATTCTCTTAACTACCACAGTGTGTCTTGGATGCTGTAATGTGCTGCTGCTTTGTTCCCCACAGTGAAGACGAATGCTGTGCCTCAGTACTTTTCAAGGTGACTCTTTCAAGAGTTTTTCTCTTTTATTGTACCTCTGCTGTGACTGCAGAGGCTTCACAGGTGACTTTGTTTTCCTGGTTCTGGTGTGCGACTTGTCATGAATTACAGACTTCCTTAGACTGCCAGCTATTTATAATGGAGTCCAGAGAAAAAGAAAAAGAGAAGTAAATGTATGTTGTTCATTTCTATACTTGCCATGTTTATTTTCTTTCTTAGCCTGATAGAAGTATGTGCAATTGAGGCCTATATAAACGTTACAGTTTTGCAGTTATTATTCATTTATTAAATGCTGTTAAACTCTGAAAGATAAGACGGGACTTAGGAAAAAAAACAGTAGAGATTGTTTCTTCAGGCGTGAAAGGAAAAATGAAATGCATTAGTTTCCATTTGTTGTTCCGTTTTATCCTTAGCCTGATTTTTGTGCACATCCAAAACCTTTCACTTATATTAAATGAAATTTCAGCCATAACTTCTGATGGAGCAGGTACCATTAAGATGGCTCTTTCTTGAGTGAGGCTTTATCATGGGGAGTAAATACAAGGAATTAGCTCTGCTGTTGGTTGCAACGAAGGACAAATCAAAAAGGCTAAGCGTCTTGCTTTACCCGAGTTCATCATGTGTAATGCGGGAATAGCAATGCTTCTTTCTTCCCATTTTTATTCATCTTGTTTATTTGGAATAAAAATATTTGGGGAGCTCAATTATTTTTTTGTCGTACCCAGAAGAGCAGCCTTTGAGCCTTTGCTGGGAATGTTAAGACTCTCCTGTAGCCCAGGTGATAACCGTGTATGATTTTAATGACTTTCTCCAGCTTTCTCCAGCACTGGAAGATGTCAGAAGTCTTTCTGTGAATATTCTGTATATCTTTGTCAGTATTTCTTGCTGTGTGGAGCTCAGCTGGCAACGGCTGCTGCATATAACCCACTCACTGTACCTAATTATTCAGAGAGATTTCTGCAGTAATGTCTGTGCTGGAACATACCTGATGGAGTATATAAACCACAGGCTAAGGTGCAGTTGTTCATTGAAGCCAAATGAACAAGGAATAAGTAAATAACTTATTTACTTATTTATAATAAATTATAAATAACTAATAAGTAAAATAAGAGGGAGAGAGGTGATGTCTTTGGGGTAGCAGACTGAGACGAGGGATTTCTAAGCTGAATTGAAAGCTTAAAAGTAAAGGTTAAATTTCAGGGTGTGGACATTTTTGCTGGTTTGATCCAATTTCTGTCCTCTCATAAACGAATAGCGAGTAGCCGGATTTGAAAGAAGTTCTGTTGAGTCCCTTCATTTTCATCCAGTAGCCACAGGCCAGTTTTGCGGGTTGGAAACCCAGTTGGATGTGCTGGGGGGGTCACAGCTGGCAGACAGCTGTGCCCAGTGGCGTGCTCCATCCCTGGAGCAAGAGACTCCGGGAATGCCACCGGGGCCTGGAACAGCTGGAGCATCTGAAAGGTGGTAAGGTGACGGGATTGGCATCCTCTTCATTATCAAACCATGAAACGTGCTTGTGTGTGACCTTTGAGTGGACAAAAGCACAACTCATCGTCACGTTGTGTTGGTTTGAGTTGTGTTCCCTTGAAAACATACTTAGAAATTCTCAATAGTCGAGTCCCTGTCATATTTTAAAGTAAGTGTCTTATAGGCAAACTCTGCAGGAAAGCATGAGGCAAACTGGTTCATCTAAGACCTTCCCCTGTGTTCCAGTCAGATTTTCTTATTGGTTCATATGTGTTTATAACGGGTAAAAACAGCCTAAAGAATAGAAATGTATAAACGTTTTTTCTTTGACAGTTCAGAAATGGTTCAAGTTAGGTGATTATTGGTTAATTTTAAAATTATTAACACTTTGATAGTTTGGCATAAATTCAGTTTAAAACTTCAAGTGTAGCTTTTAGATTTTCCCTGCTAATTTCTGTAGAAAATATTCTTACTCTACAAGCAGCATCCATACAATGTTGATCAGTCTACTTAAAAATAATATAGTCTGTTGGTTTTTATAAGTTATTTATGATGAGGCCAAGAATAAAATGCTGAACATCTTAAAGGATTTATACCATGAGAATCACAATTTGTGCTCTGTTAAGTTTTTTTGATGTGTAAGTAATGAAACTTGGGCTGATTTCATATTCAGCAAGGAATTCTCTTCCTTCTCTCCCAAAAAAGGGTGAAGGATGGGATTTATGCACTAAGTTTAGACATCCTCTTCTCCAGCACTTAGTTTTAAAATTATATTTAGATTGTAAATTTAGCCGGTTTCAATAAAAAAGTGTTAAGATGTTGAAATGAAAATGAAATATTTTGTCTAAGGGGTCCAGAAAAAAAAAAAACAAACTGAAAAATTTAATTTGTTGTTTTCTCTGAGAAGTGGTTAACTACAAATATTTATATTTTTCTCAGCTCTAAATGTACTTTCTGGAAAAGGAATAGCTGTAGATCAATTAATTAACAAGTCCTGCTCCTGAACCATCACTTAACTACTTTGCAGTGGCCTAGTATGCCACCTAGATAAATTTTCTGATGTTGTTAGGTTGTCCTACACGCTTGCTATAATTAAGATAAATTAGTTCCTTAGAAGATGTTCCAGCAGGTTGGCTGTGTCCATGTACTTTATATTGCACCAGTATATTGAGAAAACAACCCAAAGTATTCAACTGAAAGTAAGGATGTTTGTACCACTCTTTTTTTTTTTTTTTAATCAATGGGTAATCTCGATTATGCTAAATCTTGTGGAAATTTTTCCCAAGATAATATTTCTCTATGTCTGCACTTTATTAACCTGTGCCAAAAGCGTGTCCTGTGGCTGCGTGTGCGCTGCGCAGCCAGGATGGAGAAGCAGGAGACCAGCCACGGGAAGGATTTAAAGCAGAAATCCACGTTGATTTGTAGCCCTGAAATGTAGAAGAGCAACCCCTTTGGTTGCTTCCCGGGCTGATCCCTCCACGCTGCCATCATCTACGAAAAGACACAGAGATGAACCTCGCAGATTTGCCTCTGTCCCATCTTCCCCATCCGCCAGTTTGACTGCGGGAAGGCACGGTCAGATTCTCGTGATTAATCTTGCATTATGATTATTTGAAGAATGATGGCATTACATTTCATTATGACATGAATAATTTCCTTAGGCCTCTCAGACCTTTGATGCATGACAAGCTGGTCTTAATCTAAAGTTGAACACGTCCATGTAATTACTCGAATAGCAGGTAAGGATGGAGTTTGACGCAGTCATCTGGAAAACAGCGGGTGCCTGTGTAAGGGCTTAAGGTAGTCAAAGCCCAGAAACATTAAATGCTGCGGTATTCAAATCGTTACTTCTTTACTTGTGAATTCATTTTTTTTGAACATGGTATTTTTTGAACATGGTATTTTCTAGTGCTTTAATATAATAGATTTATTTAAAAATAGAGGATCGTAGAACAAGGAAAGGCCTCCTGCTGCCAGAAAGCACTGTGTTCTTTAACTTGGTTCAAAAAGATCTCCATTTTTAAGAACAGTTGTTGGCTCCCACTCCTTCTTTGGAAGGTTGTTCCAGAATCCTCCTCCCTTGATAGCTATAAATTTCATTCTAGGCAAATGTGCTTTATTCTTCTAAAACCCTGAAACAAATACTTTTCTGAAGAGTTATCTGTGAAATCTGGTTTCTAGCGACCATCCCTGTTGTCATCAGGTGCTTGTGCATTTTTCATTGCCTTTTATCATATGCCCAGGAGTGGAAATTTTGCTGCTTTTCAGTTTTTTTACTACCACTGTACATTAAATCCGACTTGAAAACGCAGCGTGCGCAGGCTTCAGACCAGGTCTTTCCTTCTGCCTTGTCCCTCAGACATATTATTGTTGTCCTCAGGTGCACGCACGTGCCATACCCACACGGTTTGAATGTGCTCTTACAGACGACTGTGTTGTTTAGTGCAGGATGGCGAGTTTGGTGACTGAGACTTTCTCTGGGCCCTTCTATCCCTGCCCCTCTGTAGGGGCATGGGAGCCTACGGGGGAATTTATTAGGGATAGCTCGTCTTTAGAGATTTCAGTTAAGAGAAGTTGTAAGTAACCTTTCTGCCCCGTCTTTATTTGTCGGGACCAGAAGTAACTCTGCTGAAGTCCGTAGCATTATATCAGCGTAAAACTAGCAGCTCTTCCTGCCCTTAATTTTTGTTCTCACAGCTTCCAGCCCTCCTGGAGTCATTATTCTAAAGCACAAGCTGGGACAAGTCTGGCTTTCGCTGCTTGTTCTCCTGACACAAGGTTGATGAGAAAGCACGTGGTGTAATGTGCCATGGTAATTACGGGTGAAAAAATGTCCTCAAGACAGTGACGTCAACTCGAGTATTTGTCAGGTTTAGTCTGAGTAAAAGTCAGGAAACAATCTCATGGGATACTTTTTCTTAAGGCTTTTCTGTTGAGGTTCAGATGACTCCGGTGATGTTAGGCATGCATCAGTGAAGAGGCTTGTGCAAACCTACCCGCTGTGTCACGGTTCTGAAAGCTCATCAAGCATGTTTAGTGATGAATGGGCAAAAACCCCATCTGGTGGAGCCCTCTCTGTGGTATTTTGCTTCGTCACAGTTCTGGAGTCCAGAACAGATGGCACCAGAAAGTGCCCTCCGGCCTCTGAGCCGGAGGAGAATTAAAATCCCGTGGGCTACAGATTCCTCTGGAGGCTCTAAGTCTAGGACAGTCTTAAAGTCGCTCTTGTTTCATTCCTTCAGAACCGAGCAAGTTAGGCCATCTTGTTTGTACTGAAATGGCACAGTACTGGTTTTTTTCTTCCATTTCAATTCGCTCAACCTTCCGAAGCTTTCTGTCCAGCGTGGATACAACGGTGTCCTTTCCTGGTGCCCGGCTTATTCAACCACCACCGCAGTTCAGTCATTAAACTCAAGGAAGTCATCCTTTGATTGAACTGTTTGTTTAGTGAGGCTAGCCAGTTTCTTCTAAAAATCCAGATTTTGCTGCTCAGCCTTCTTCAGAAAAAAAAAGACCAAACCAAAAACCAGTTCCAGATTTATATAGAGTTAACCCAGGTCTAGTGGCCTCCTTAGCTGGGCAGGCATAAAATGAGTGTGGGGCAGGAAACCCGACAGCAGGAAACCTCTTAATTGTTTTTCTGCGGGATGCAGAATCTGCTCTTCATCCGAGCCCCTTGGCGATGAGATGGGCATGGCCTTTCAGTAGGATTTCTTGGGTTTGGGCATGGCCTTTCAGTAGGATTTCTCGGGTTATCAGGACTGCTGGCCCAGCCAAGCACAGCAGTAATGCGCTGTGTGGTGGCTGCAGTGGCAAACATCATATTTGGTACAAGCAGATGAAGCCTGTGAAAAGCTGATGAGAAAGAAATGGAATTCCTTTTCAGCTTTGAGCTACTTGTTATTAGCATTTACTTGGAATAAGAGGTTAGGAATATGAGGAGGAGGTGATCAAACCGCATTTTTTCTTGACTTAGAGAAAAAAAATAGCTGGACTGGGAGGACTCAGAGGGATTTAAGGGACATTGGGGAGTAAATCACAGCATATAGATGGAACTTATTCTACATTTCAGTTTAAAAAAAAAAACACAGGAAAAAGTTGAAAATTAGCTAAAATTAATTTAAAATGCATACTTTTTCTGGCATGTCTTTAAAACATTTCCGTTTTGATGCTAGTTCTAGCAACCTTAGATTGCAGTGGTCAGAAAGGCTTTTTTGCGGTAACATTTATGCCTAATTAAACATTAATAGAAATATTCATTTATGATAGTGAATCAAACTAATATACTTATCAGGATTCAAATAATAAGTGATGAATCAGAATCGGAGAATAGGTGAAGCACTCTTTAATTTTTATATTCATCTTCTAGATTTGTGGTACTGAAGAGTTTGTATAAATATATGTACATACACACACGCATACATGAGTTATTTGGGGACTTTGCCTTCACTTTGTATCTTACTTTTCAACAAACTGTTCTCAGATTGATTAGACTTTTTAAAGTTCCAAGAGCTATAAAATTCTCTTGAGATGTAGGAATACAATAATTAGGGGTTGAATTATTTTGTTTCACAAATTGGAGCAGTTTACAGAAGTGTTTTTGACTACATCAGCTAAACTCAGAGGCCATATTAAAAGAAAACACTCCACCCCACCCTTTGTTATATTTTTAAATCATGGGTACAAAAAAATATTGAAGACCTTTAAGAGGATTTCGGTAGCAAGCCCTAGCATAGAACAAGGCAACAGAGATTAATCTAGCATCGAAAGTGCTGCTTAAAAAAATCTCCCTGGACTCATTGGTAAATATTGTGATAGGCCAAATGCGGGTGGCCTTACTCAAGGAGATTCATCGGTGAGGGCTCATCGATAGAACAGACACTACAGATGTGCAGAGTCACAAGCAGGCCATGGAAAAAGAAACGGGTAGGGCAGGACCAAAGAGAAGTTTAATTCAAAACAAATGAAAACATTAGAGTACAGCTGCCAGGCACTCCATGCTGGAGCAGGATGAGGCCAAAAAAAAAGAGCTTCAGGCATTTGGAACCTCCTCCAACCCATCTGCTTTCTACAAATATTAGTCGGTGCTTAGCCATTAAGCGTTTCGGGCACGCCTACACCACACGTCGCCAAATGGCACGGCGGTACAGCCCGGCGAGCCGGCGATGCGGCATGGACAGACCCCGTGCCAGTCTCGGCGGCCACGCCGTCGCCTGCGTGGGTTCTCTGGGCTCGAGTCCGGCGGTGCCGCGTCCCACACCTGCGGAGCCTCGGGTGATCGTCTGCAAATAGGTGTTCGGGTGAGGGCGTTTTCCCCTCTGGTCTCAAGTTATAATTCCCAAAATTGCAGCCTAGGTGGGTTATAAATTGCTCTAAGAGTAATGTGTGCAGGTTCTTGATGCTAAAATTTTGAGGAGTTAAAAAATGTTACTGAACTTAAATAAATCATCCCTATTTTAAAATTATAACTTAAAGATTCGTTTTCCGTTACACACAAATCTAACAACACTGCCAAAACCACACAGTAAAGTGTAAGACTAGTTAATTAGAAAATCAACAGACTGGAAGCGTTAGATGTAAAATGGAAGCCTTGCAGTGATGGATGTCTCCAAGGTAAATGTCAGTGGATTTGCTGTGTCACCTTTAGACCTTTAGAGGTTGGAACAGTGTCCTTGAGATCGTATTTGTATCATTTGCAAATAGAAGGTGCAAGAAACTTTTCTGGGCCTCTGAAGTTAGCTTCTGAGCTCCCTAAGCTAAATAAATGTGATCAAGCTTTCAAAAATGCTGACAAGCTAATTCAAATCAACTCCAAATAGATATGTAGATGCATGACATGTCTGAATGCAAGCCATTTTTATTTAGAAGACCATATGTGAATTTTAAATCTACCTTTAAGAACCGAGGTTTACAAAAACATGAGCTACAAGTTGTACCTGATACTGGATCACGTATGAGCTCTCCTTGCAGACATTCCCACTTTGCCAGCCCCTGATGTTTCCTTTCCTTAAATGATTCCTTCTTAACAGAAATATTTTTACCTCTGGTCTTCATTCAGAGCTGAAATGAGTTTGTCATTCTTTGATAATAACAAGACTGAAAAATCATATTTTTTCTTATAAACATCTGAGTGGTAAAGCGACTGACTGTAGGTGGAACAATAGATTAGAAATTCTGAAGGAGTGGGCTCTTAGCTGAGGAAATGATTTTCAGTGTCCTGGTAAAAAAGGTTTCACGTGATTGACTTACTGGCTTTGAAATCACCTGCGTGAACAGCATTCCTTTTTGGTTTTTTTGCTCCTCCAACAGACAAAATATGTATCTTAGAAAGATGTTGTCCGTAGAGGGCAAATTTCATTGTAAGATGCTGTCCTGGTTTCAGCTGGGATAGAGTTAATTGTCTTCCTAGTAGCTGGTACAGTGCTGTGTTTTGAGTTCAGTA
>JAVJGG010000005.1:31542728-31654416 GCA_035590195.1 Aviceda cuculoides
TTCTTGGTTTTTTTTGCCTTTTTTTTTTTTGTTTTTCTTTTTTTCTTGGTTTTTTTTTTCCCTTGGGTTTTTTTTTGTTTTTTTTTTCCTTGGGGTTTTTTTTGTTGTTTTTTTGGGTTTTTTTTTGTTGGTTTTTTTTGCCTTTTTTTTTTTTTTTTTTCTTTTTTTCTTGGTTTTTTTTTTCCCTTGGGTTTTTTTTTCTTTTTTTTTTCCCTTGGGTTTTTTTTTTGTTGGTTTTTTTTTTTGCTTGGGGTTTTTTTAATGTTTTTTTTTTCTTGTTGTTTTATTTATCTATTTATTTATTTATTTAATTTTTTTCCTTGGGGTTTTAAACCTTTAAAACCTAATGGTATTAAACCAGTACTTTTCCTCTTGAACCGCTGAGCTTCCGTCTTTTACCTTCTCAACGATTACACTGCCGTCGGTGCTTCTCCTTCTCTTTCTTATCTTGCCTAGCTGTAGGTCACGTAGCGTCTCACGCTTTCTGGCCCCACAGACAGCCGAGTCGCAGTGCGGGGCACACTGCCGGCCATGCGGGATCGGTCCTGGCACCCCGCTAGAGCTCCGGTCGAATTGAAACACCCGAGGCGTGCGTAGTGTGGGTGCTGGGTCCTCCGCGCCGGTTCCTCCGTGCCGCTCCTGGTGCGGGGCAGCATCCCTCCCCAGTGCCCTTCCACCTACGGCGTTTTGGGGAGGGGGAGGATGAAGAGACCAGACCCGTCTGCAGTGCCTAAGCTGGGGACGTCAGGCGTCTGTAGAATGGCACGGTGACATTTTCTGGCATTTTGTGTTTCTTTCCCAGTAACACTTAGCAAAATTTATTTTATTTGTTTTTTTTTTGCTGTTAATGAGCAGTGAGTTGACTTTCTTGCTGGCTCCCTCAGAGAACTCCCGCAGAGCTGGGAGGCATCGTTGCCTGCTAAAAATCCCAACTAATCTTCACTGATACATCACACTTAACATATTACAAGAACATATATGCAGTTTTAAGTTACCATTCCGTAGAAGATTTCATTTTTAAAAGAATTACTGCCTTTTCTCATAACATACATAAATACCTTAATTTCTTTAGTATTTTTAACTAAAAAGGATTCTGTTACCTACTGTGTTCAATTCCTAATAATTAATTTACTGTTACTAAAAATGTAGTATCAATGACTGCAAAAGAATATAGAATACATAAGGAATATGAAAACGCTGCAGTTTTTAGTCTGTGCACAAAGAAATGTTACAGAGAAATATCTTACTAAGTCTCAGCTGTGCCTTGACTACTAAACGTAAACAGTGTAAAATAGTGTATTTTAATGCATTTGTATTAATTTGTTATGGTAGATTTATTAGACATAATGCATATAAATGAACTATGGTGTATCAAATCAATTATTATTCTTAATCGTGAGGCTCAAGTTATTTATTCCCAGCCCACAAGCAATTCAGTAGATTTTGAGGAGTTTTTACAAAGCTACAGTGTTTTGTGGCCTAAGTTTACAAAATACTAGAGAAAATTATTTAAAAAAAATAATCTTTTGAATTATTAATTGTAATATTATTGTAATTAAAAGCATAAAACTTAAGTGAAAAGCAATAAAACCAAATTATTATAATTTATTTTTCTTCCCCTTCTTCCTTCTGGGGACATCGGAGCAGCTGTAATTACTGTATGCAAGCTTTTACGCTTGCCAGGGAAAAGCTAAATGCATGTAATTGATAGCAACAGCTCCGTTTCTCAAGTGAGGAGAATGAGTGCTTGTGCTTACATCCAGTAATTGCAGCCAGTTTTCCCTTCCCAATCTGCAGCAAGTGACCTTGCCGTGGCTGCGGTGAAAGGTAGCTGTTCCACTCTTGGGGGAGTAGAAAATGGAGAAATCCCAAAGAATGTGGAGCTTACGGAAATTGGAGTGACCATTTTCTAAATTAGGAAGCGGAAGCCGAAAGAGCGCTGTCGTCTCAAGAATATCTCTCTGTCCCTGCATGCTGGGTTTGCCTCTGGAAGACGGACGTCCAGAAGAGCGTGAGCTCGATGTAGGGAGAAGGTTCCTGCGTTTGTTACGTAGCACGTTCTTTCCAGTTTCTGGGAATAGCAAGATGATAGTACGTGTCCTCTTTAAAATCTCTTTTGCAGATTGCAGACCAGCAAGAACACAGATCCTGGCTTAGCTCTACTGGTTTGAGAAGGGAAGTTGGGACAAGAGAGCCAGAAGTAGGGCGCAGACCCAGCATGGATCCCTCCTGTGCATCTTGCTGCAACCAGCAGATCTGAGGCATTGTGAACGGGAGGTCGCGTCTGAACCATCATTTTCCGTATCCCCCCAAAATCTAAATATCTGTTTACACTTTTGGCTTCCTCTACATTCTGTGGCAATAAGTTGCCTAATTATCTGTTTCTTTAAAATCCAGTGCCTGACGATATCACTGGTTATGTTGCAAGATACAGTGGATAAGCACTCTCTTCATTTTTTCTACCTCATTCACAAGGTTATATGGACTTCCTAACATTATCAGTCACTGCTTTTATGAAACAAGGAGTACAGGTTTTTGCAGTTCTTGTGTGGAAGATGTTCCATACCCCTAGTCCTCTTTCTTCTCCATCTCTGTAATTTCTCAACTTTTGCTTTTTTTCGTTTTGAGTATAAGTGGCCACAATGGCAGCTGGATAAAAAAGGTGGGCAGAGCACAGACTCACAGAGCGGCATAATGATTTTTTCTGTTCTCCTGAATTAGAAACATCAGTCATGGAGGCTGAATGCAAGCTGAGAGCAGTTGTTTTGAGTTCAACTTCAGTGTTTAAATCAGACTAGCTGGGAGAACAAAGGTTTGTAGCCTGTGGTGCAGGGTGGGAGTACTTACAGAAAAGGGATGACGTCACTAGTTGTAACGAGAAAGAGAAGCAATTTATCGCCTCAAGAAAACAGCAGTGTTTGCTAGAAGCTAGCTGGGAATTTAATATAGCCCAAAAAACTAATAACCCTATTGAGTCCAAAGTATTAGCATATGAGCTTTTGTTCTGAGGTTTATCTTTAAAAGGCATTGGGTAGATCTCCTCAGGTCGTCAACACTGAGATGTCGGAGAAGAAGCCGTTGTTTTCGAAGAAGTGTTTTCCCACTGATGACCAGGTGTTTCTGTCCTTTATCAAGGGTAGAGGTTGTTCTGATGCAGAACGGTTGCTTAGTGTTAGCCGCGTAGGCGCGCGCGATAAGGACGTTTGGTACATTTCATCAAACGTATGGCCGGCTCTGCAGGTACGGGGCTCTGGGTGCTTCGCGTAGGAGCGGCACTTTTCGTTCGCTGCTCGTGGAGATGGTCGCCGAGCATTACGTTCGCTGCCCTGGGGTGACCTGGTTCCAGTGGCAGCGTATGTTTGTCTGAGGAGTGTCCGCTCCTAACGAGGAGCTTAACGAAGCCGAGGGATTGCTTGAGCAGTAGGAGCAGATGTCGTGGAAGAAAATACATGAGGTAGGATCGTTTTTCCATGTGGGTTATCATTCTTAGATGATTTTTCTGTATAGCTTCCCTGGGAAGGCTGTATGTGGCATCTGTGGATATATGACAGTGTGAGGCTTCTTTCTCCATCAAAGCAAGTTTGCATATGGCATTTGGAAAGCTTATTTAAAGCTGCCCATTAAAGTTAGCATACTTAACATTCCCTATCTGCTCAACAAGGTGTAACAACGTGACATGGTTAAGTTGAACTCAACATTATTGTTCTCAGCTTGTAGTAAGCTTTGAAGGCTGCCGCTACTGCTAAGAGCTGAGGAAGAGTCGGAAAGTCTGATGCTTTTTAGTTTTTTCCACCTATATGAGATACCACTGGTTACAGAAGTACCATTGCCTTTATCTAGAAGTCATTACAGCTACAAAATGACCAGTAGTATTAGCAAATCTAGTTCCCTTTTTGACCACTGCTGAGAACTGGATTTATATTTTAGAGACCTTATTCAGGCTAAAATGGGGGGGGTTTGAGTGGTAATGACTGATTTAGACTCTGTTTTTCTGTATGTACAGTTATTTTTCCCAGTGTTAATCCCTTTCTATTATCGGAACTGAATTTCATCTGTTATTTTACCATTTTACGATCAGATACTTGGTATCATGATCTCCTGTATTTCTTCACAGATAGCTTAGACCTTACTGCCTTGAAAAGCATTGTATCTTCATCAGTCTTCATCACTCAGTATTCTGCCCCTTTCCCTTTCCTTTGTGGATCTGTTGAACAGCAAAAGATCTGAGGGATCCCTCTGGTAGCCTTGTTCCATTGTCAAAACCAACTCGTTACACCTACACTTCGTTTTCCTTCTTTTAATGCTTATTAATCTGCAAAAAGAGAATCTGGGAGGAGAGAATATTTGCCCTGCAACCACTCTGTGAGCTGTGGGTAGAGGCTGCAGGGCACGTCGTTACCATCCATTGCTTTGCTAGTTTTGGGGTTTGGTTTCTTCACAGAGTCTGAGACAGTTGAGAAGGATGCTTCAATACAATGCTTATATGACTAGGCTGTTTTTTCCCTTCTTTCTAGATTTGCTACTGGACAAATAAATAATCTGAAGAGCATAAAGATACCGTTTTCATTATAGCTGTATCCCACATAGGTGAAAATAAGGTTGTATCGTGACTGAATTCTGAAGCAAGATAACAGTAAATGCACGAATTTTGATGGTTTCCAGCTTTAGCTATTGGGACACGTCTCTTGTAAACTTGCTATTTAGATTTGTGGTAAGTGCGTATCCCATTTTACCTGGCCAGTAAAATTTATGGTGTGGTAAAACATGAAGGTGCTAGCATACAATAAGGAAGTTTTCAAGTCTGGGTTGAGTAGACACAAGAGTAAATACAGCAGATGATATTCCAGGAGGCCTGATATACCTACTTTAAAGCAAAACAAAACATGATGTTAGGATTAGGCTAATTGCAGCGGTAGGGTTGCTAGCTGTAAAATTGTATTTTCTTCCTTCACTTCTTTAAGTGTTATTGAGGCTTACTGAACAATTTCAACTTCTGAAGTAAGTTGGAAAGATGGTAAAAATGAAAGGCAAGCATGAGGGTATGTCTAACTCCCAGTACTGCCATTTCCAAGCTGTGCAGCCTGATAAATGCACGTGCAGTGGCTTTTCTTTGAAGCACCAGTGACATCCAGCGGAATCATCCAGTTAGACCACCCCCAATCTGTCAACTCGTAGACTATCCAAAGATCTTCCGTACTCAGCCATTTGAAGTTGGCAACTTGGGATTGTTTTACTTCCTGACCCAATTCAGCTTATCTCTGTTTTATTGTTTTCATTTTGCTAGAACAGGATTTCTTTTATTGCTGCATTGACAATGAGGTTCAATGAATGCCTCCAGCTGGCGTTGCCTTTTTTGTTGCTCTGCGTGATGTCCTAATTGACATCGTAGTCTGGAATCTGCTTGAGATTATGAACTGTACACTTTAGCAAAAGACTCTAGGATCATTAAGATTGCATAGTTGACTTCCTGCAGTGCTTATTAGGGAGGAATTCATGTTTATTTGTAGTGTTGACAACAGAAGCTGAAACCACCTATCCTTCTACTTTATGTAATAGAAAGCTTAAATCTCAGCTGGTTACACACTGTTATTCCTATGTTAAATTCCTCTTCAGGTTTGTAACGGGTTGTGCTCAATTTTGTCTCTTGGTACTCAGTGTTAGCACAAGACAGATGCAGTTAGGATGTTAATTGTTACACTTACTAAAAGATAATTTCATGGCAATAACACCTGTCTGGCATTTAGCTGCCCTCTAGATGTATTATATCAATTAGAAGGACTAACTTGTTTTTGAACGCATACATTTTCAAAAATAATTGAAGCAGTTCATGAGGTTGCTCTTTCCTGTTGGAGATGTAAATGAGAGCAGGATCTGTTTCAGTTAAATGGTAGCTTCTTCTTTCAGTAATTGAGTGTTGTTGGGTCTGTACTTTCAACAGAAGTGAGAATATTGGGTTTTGGTAGGTTTTTCATATAAAAAAAACACTGAAAGTAGCAGATCAAACAGAAATTATGGGGCTTTATTTGCATTTTCACCTGCGATACAGTCTTTCTGAGATATTCAGTTCTGCAAAGTGAGAAGTCATGTCTTTATTCCCATTTTTCAACATCATTGCTTTGTTGAATGCCATCTTCTTTTCTGAGAGGGACCATAACTGAGACTCTGTAGAGAGCTACTAAGTATCAGAGAAGATGAAACTGAAAACCAGGCCCTGTCACTAAATCAGAAATAGTTTGAGAATTATGCTTTTTTATAAGCTCTTTGTCTAACACTCTGCAGGTTTGCTCTTGAAAAGTGTAAAGATACAGATCCCATTTTTTTTTACTATGGCAAAACGTTAAGAGCTGGGGACCAGGCTCATCACATCTAACTTTATACATCTGAGTGAGGTGCATGAGCGAGGTATATCGTCTGCTTTGCCCCTCTAGGAGCGGGCAAGTGAAAGGCCACAATCAGGTACCTACTAAGATGTTTAGATCTTGGGTAAGCTGACCTGTTTTTTAGATGGGTAGATCTCTACTCCAACTATAGACGGTGTCTTGAATGACTCTGCTCGTAAGTTTGTCGTATTGGCGCTTCAGGATGTGCTTCAGAGTATTGGCCTTTGCTTCTGGATTATGCAACAATAAAAAAGAATGTATTTGAAAAATCATCCATTAAAATATGATTTCACAAGCATTAACTTGATTAGTTTGTAAAAAAAAAAAAAAAAAAGCCTGTTTAAAACCATTAGCTGGTTTTAATTACATTTTCAAACCATGAATGCTTTTTTTCGAATAGATACTTTAACGTAGTGCTTATTTTCCACTGAGTCCATAGAGCATGTAAATAGCTACTATAAACTATAGGACATTACAGCTTCTGCAGCAAATCTTGGGGTTTGTGCTGATTGTTTATAGCACAATTATAGTGATAACCAGTGTCCTATATATTTTCTAATGAAGCAGAACAAACACTCCCTGACTAAGAGGACTTTCAGGCCTAAACCCCACAAATTAGGACCCTGTAGTGATGTACGTAGCTTTCTAAATTATTTGTCAAACTCTCAGTGTTGTTACCTCTGTTAGTTCTGTTAGATTAAATAGTCTTAACAGTAACAATTTAGCGGAGAAATCTGGTGGCACAGAAAAAAATATCAAAGCAAAAAGTAAGCTAAATACCTTTATTGATGAAATAGAAGTCATTTGTAACAACACTCAAGTCTGCTCATATTCCCAATTCCAATATGGCAGAAAAGATCCCAGCTCTAATCATAACATCACTTGGAGGAAAAGGCCCCAAAGAGCAATTTTTCAAATATCTTTGCCTTCAAATGTGCTGATTTACATTTATTAGCTATTTATATTATATGTATGACTGCACTGCAAACCCGAGAACCAGTATGCCTTTGATTTAATGTAACTTACTTTGTATTTCTATCTCAATTACATGAAAAAATATAATGTTTCATTATATATGAAACATATGTAAGGTGAAATATATGAAATTGAAAAAAAAAAAAACAAAACCAAAGCAAGTTTTGTTAGGAAATCTTACCACGTTTTCCTCTACTTAAAACATGTTCCAAATCCTAACAGGTTAGTGCCCTGCAAGCATTAGTACTTTAGCTGAGAGAAGACAGCCATTCTCCATACCAAGGGCAAAAAATCTTCTATATGCTCACTGTAACAATTTCTAATTCTGTAGGTCTTCTCCTTTTCAGTCCCACGGTCTTCTGTCCATTTCAACAGAATTAATAAACCTTAAAACCTTACATGCAGGCAGCTCTTCTGGAGCACAAAGGCAAGTTGGCTTAACTTTATTAGCAATAAATAGCTTTTGTCTGACTGTTGCCAGGATAAGAGCTATTATGTACGAATAGCAAAGTAGGGGAAGAAAGATGCTGGGGTTTTGGAGATTAAGAGTTTATTCATTCTTTATGGAAATAGGTAGGTTTTCTCTCAAAGAAGAGATGTAAAATTTAAAAATGGTATTTGCGTACAGAGATTGTAGTTCTAAGGAAAAATTAAAGCACCAGACTCACCAGCAAAGATAGGCTCTTTAAAATTGTCTTTCCTTTCCCCTCTTGGGTCAGTTAAATGTATTCCTTACAAGTGTCATTTACTATAGCATTTACCGTGTCTTTTCAGTCATTCATCAAAAGCTCACGTTATGACCAGATACCTGTTAAAATTAAAGCAATCAAATCATTTACAGCGACAAAGGACTTTTAATGTTAGAAGGTGCTGAACATCTGTGACTACTACTGACACCCGCTGGAATGAAACATCAGGTTATGAGCATCGCTGAAAGTTGCGGTTTGGTAGGAATAGCAGAGGTTCAGCACCTCTCTGGTGGCTTAATCGATTTCAGGAAAAATTGCATTCTGTATTGCGTTATTAAAATTCAGGCTGTCTTAATGAGTAAGGAGTGCAAATCTTCCCAGAGCTTTAGGGAGAAGCTGTGAGATTTGCTGTTTGTCTCCCTTTACCTTTAAGCTTCTTCAGCAAGAAGTAAAAGGTGTTTAATAGACAGCCTATGGCACTTAAGTAATGTTTGGTACCCTACAGTTCGTATAGTGTATGTTATGTTTTTTCCACACAGACCCTTAAGGAAATTTCTATTTCATAATAGTTAATTATTGAAGTACCTTTTGCTACTCTTCAGTCTCATCTCTCTCAAACATTTGCAGTGGTGCTTTCTAGAATAAAAGAGGTAATTGCCCAACAGTTACATTCTGCTGAAATTACTGTTTGCACCAAAATTATTTGCAAGAACACAGGAATGAGTTATTGGATGCTGCTGAGCAATGGCACTAATACAGTTACTGAAAATCAAAGTAATGGACTCCATGCTTCGCTCCTGGAACTGTTCATCCTCCAGCTTAAATGAACAAAGCTCTATTCAGATCAATTTGGCTATGACTCAGTGTCCGAATTCAGGCTAAATGATTATGCATAAGGATCACCGTAAGGTGCCAATTTTGTGTAACTGTGCCAACGATAATAAAATAGAATAAAAGTCCAAATGTGACTACCTGTGAATAATTGAAGGGAATAACGCTGAGGCGTGGAAAGACTGGGGGTGCTTTCAGTTAGTGACATAGTGAAGTGTGATACCATTTCTAGTAGCCCGTTAATCTATACCATGTAAATGGAAAAGGCTCCCGTCCTAGAAAACACTATTTCAGTTATCTGATGTTGTTGGCTACAGTAGATGGTCCGCTTTGCCGATGATCTTCTCTTATTTAGGAGATACTAAGAGGTGATTAGGGTGGAATTGCCATCAGTGTTCCTTCTGCTACTTTTAACCCACTCAGGACTTTGGTTTCTGGTGCTGTCTAGCACATTTCGTAAGTTCCCTCTTCATGCTTACAGTGTGTTTAAAAGCAAAATCTGCTTGTAATTAGCATTGCTAAGGTGGCCTGCAGGTCCAGCAAACCTCAGTAGGTGGACATGGGCAGACTTTCGCCATCACTGAACAACCCAGCAGACTGGAGAAGCGTGACCTTCGCTGGAATGCCCGAGTATCTTACCTTTAAGGTCCTGCAAAGAGACCAGCACCATCCTGTCTGATGTACTATTGCAGCAAAGAAGTTGGCTGCAGAGGTGCCACAGCTCTCTCCCCCTTGGGAAGAGGTAGGTTATACTGCAACAGGAGTAGAAGGCATTTTTTGTCCCCTTTTGGATGGCCAGGCTCCGGGGCTTTCTTCCTATCGAAAATGCCCTTTCAGGACAGCATCCTACATTGGCTCACAACTGCCCCAGTCAATTCCTGGCAGAACAGTGAGGACTTCTCTCATGGAAATTAAATATTTGAGGCAGGCACAGGCCGGTCAGGGCTTGGCAGCTCTGACAGGGTAAGTCTGGTTACTTCATCCTGGAGCTTGTTCTGGTGGTGGGCGAAGGAAATATTTCTTGTCTCTTACTGCCGGAGACCAGAACAAAACAGACCGTAGGATCTAGCTTCCATCACTAGTGTATTTTTTGTCTTATTTGTTTGGGGGTTGTTTTGGCATTTGTAACGCAGATGATCGTCCTGAACAGAATGTTAATTTCTCCCTGCAAAAATTAACAGCTTGTTTTTGTGAGACAGTTTGTGCCTTCGTGTGAATCTTTCATTGTATTGAAGAAGGATATATATGTCCTAAGGCAAGTTATCTTTGGGGAATTATGTGACCTTGCACACTTCATGAAATGGATAGAGTTCTGATTTAATCCCGTGATGGCATTTTATTTTGAACTGTAGAGACAGACCTTTTTATTGTGCTTTTGCAAAATAAGCAGTTGCTCTTCTGAGACGTTTGAAAGGAAGCATGTGCAGGAAATCCTTCACTACAGTCTGAATGACAAGGAAAAATCAGAGGCTCAAGAGGGAACTAAAAGGCCTTGTACCAGTTATCTATACGGAAATATGTTTCCTCTTTTTATTACCTTACCACTAAATAAAGGTTCATGTTAATGCGGTTACTTTCCTAGTAAAGCAGTCGGCCGGTCTTCAGGCTTAACCAGTCTGATTCGGTGTCAAAGAAGGGGGGACATAATGTTGGTGGTGATGCATGGGATGATAATCCAAAGAACCTTGAGATAGAGAAGTGTGGCTGCTCAATTTTTGGTTATTCCTGAAAAGACAGGGATTGCAGCAGGATTTTTAAAGTGATGTAACATTTTGGAGTAAAATACAGCATAGAGCTCTATGAGGATTTTCAGTCAGCCTAAGCCACGTAGAAAACTTTAGGTTTGGAAGAAAGAAGAGGCAGGACCACTAAATGAATCATCTGCACCTGAATGAACGTCACTGTGGATGCATATTTTTTCTTGAACTAAGTACTACAAATATTTATTAGCATTTTAAAATAATTCGCTTATTAAGTACAAGTATCATTCTAATTCCTGCAAGTATGGAAACCATAAGATTAGTTGGTAGATAGTGGAACGCTTTCTATCAGTCTGTACAGAATAATGACAATTAAATATTGGCAGAACATCACCTAAAAGAGGATGGACTTTTCTCACCATCATTGTTTTCCCTTAATTTTTTTAAACTTGTAAAAAAAGAGTAATTCTGCATGTTAGTATGAGTAAAGCTAGAATATTTTTAACACTTTCATTGCCAGATACAGTGATGTAATTTTTACAAGCAAGATTGGCATTAAGTAAGCAAAGTACAAATATTTTTCATGCATCTGTTTTATTGTACGTATGCTTTTGCCTCGTTCATTATATATATACTTTTACAGGCAGTTCAACAGTAGAGCTATTGTAGAATGTCTTGTATACGAGCAGTAGACAACATCAAGTCATGAATATCTCTGAAATGAAATTATGAACAGCTGCCTTTGTGATGAAAATCATCTTCACTTGTAAATGGTTGGTAGGTCAACACAGGCTACTAGAGATGAACCCATTGCAGAAAGGTGGGAAACAAAGCGTGCATGTCGGCTTTATTTTGCTCTAACTTACTAAAACTGGGACAAACAAGCTTGGCATTGGGGCATTTGGAACTGAGCAGTCCCCAGCTGCTTTCATGACGTAGGAAGCTTGCCACCCAGCTACAAAAGCATGGATAATGCCCCAGTGATCGTCCTGGAGTTCTTCTCTGGCTCTGCAAATGGAACTTGGAAGTTTGGCTGGCAGTGAACAGTAATAATTCTCTGGCTGGACGCTTACATACACAGAGCACAGCAAAGTTTCAAACTCTTAATTTCATTTTATTTCCTGAAGATAGGCACAGGATGGAAGTGTCTCCTTGGTGTGAAAATTAGCCGGTTGTCTCCAGAAAACACAATCTTAACTTAAACATACTAAACCGTTGGCTGCAGTAAATTCAGAATGGCTCTCCACGACCTCATCATATCAGATGCAGATTGTTATGATCTATAAAAATTACCTATTCTGAGTCCTCTTCCCCTCGTGTGGGAGCTCAGCTCTTAGTTGGAAGGCAACCAACTTAGTTGGAAGACCACCCCCCGCCCTTTGCTCCCACCATTCCCCAGCGGGACACGCGCCACGCGTCGACTCCTTGCAGTCCCCGTTGGCACACGCAGCCTGCCGCGACGGCCTTCCTCGCTGTCTGCGGGAAGCATCCATTTGGAGCGTGGCGCATCCGTCTGGAGCGTGGCAGGAATCAGACTAATGCCGTGTGACTGAGCAATTTACTCTAAGCTTCCCAATGGCCAACTTGTCACAGTAGTCATCTAAGGATGCCTACGTTCCGTGAGGTCCCTTCAGTCCTCAGCCCCCCAGTAAATATTCTATAAATGTAAGCTTTACAGTCAAATCAGTTCTGAGGTCTAGGAGTGGGTATGCTTCTAGTTTTCTTTGATATTAGTGTTAATACAATCTTTTGAACTTTGAGATACATTGATAAAACCAAATCTTCTATCTTAATATCATAGCTGAAATCAGGTGAATTTTAGAGTACCAAATAGTCTGTACAGACCCCATTTATAAAAATAAAACATTGGCTTTCTTCCAACTAACCTGCAGCCATATGATAAGAACATAATTAATGCTTTTAAGAGCATCTTCAGTTTTTATATTGTATTACTTATCTTTACTTCGATACTTTGTTACTGTTTAGTTACACTAAGACTTAGTTCCTCATAGGCTTTCATGCAGTATAATTACTTGTTTCTTCTTCAAAATATGAATAAAATGCCATGAAAGTAACATGTTTAAAACCTTTAATATTCCTTTTCTGTGATACAGGTTCTCGCTGACTATCTAAAATGGTGAAAGAGATGTAATTTTGTTTAGATGCTAACTAAATTCTTTGGAGGGAGGGAATTTTCTGCTGAAAACCCATGTGGCCAATGTTATTCTACATCTACATCATTAATTAGGATTTAAATAAAAGTTAATCCATTAATGCAGAGCAAAAAAAAAAGTACATGTGTAATCAATATTGATGATAAAATCTAATGAAAATTTTTTTGTGAGATAAATTCAAAATAATTTCTTATACTTTGGCATAGATTTCCTGGAATTAGAGTTCTTCTCCTAACCTTCTCGTTGGCCTACGCAGAAAACGTCTGTAACCTTAACTTTGCAGAGACCTCTTATGCCTGGTAGTTCTCGGCTGTGAAACTTTTTTCCAAAGCGCCGGCTGCGTGGTTTTGCAGGGCACAGGTATGAACCTAGCGTGGGACTGGGTCCAGTGCGGTAGCATGGACAATAAATATTTCCTCATTAGTTTTGTTATCCTGAGAAGTGAAATGGAGGTGAGAAAACAAGCAGACCTGTGAGCAGCAGATGTGTGTGTGCTGTGTTGGCGTTACCTGACCCACGCTGAAGTGCCGGCCCCCAAAAAGCTTCTCCCGGGGCTGCGACATTCCAGAGTGACCGCCGTCCCGGGCAGGTTCTCCGCTGCCCTGGCTGCCTGCCATTCCTGCCGTTCCCTTGGGGGGATGCTTCCCAGGCCTGTCTTCTGTGCCCAGGCAGACGTTTTCATGACGCTTTTACTAAATTAACTTACATCCTGCAGATTTCTGTCGGATTTCATTAAAATAGGCCGGCGAAGGTAGAAGTTAACCAGGAGGAGGAAACTGGCAGAGACGCGCATGCAAGCAGTATGATTGCTTACAGCTCCGTTCCTTAGGGACCAAAAAAGAAGGTAGCTTTTTTGCACAGATTAATTCATTTTTTTACAGATGTTCTAGCCAGAGACTGGTGTGGCAGGCCAGCATTTCCTGTGGGCTGAGACCAGATGTGAAACGCAGGGCAAAAAGAGAAAGAAACTTGACCAAGAACCTCAGCATTTCGGTCATGCACAGGAGATTGGGGCGTCACGTTAATTGTACCTGGCCTGACGAGTGGAGGAGGAAGTACCAAGACCTCATGGAAAGTATACGAAGGGAAGCGTTTTCATGGTACCTGGCAGGCAGAAGGCTACTAACAATCTAATCTTTTCTATCTCTCCCCTTTTCTTCTTTTTTTTGGCTTGTTCTTCCGCCAGGAGGTCGCGTGAGCTCTTGGAATTGGGGACTGCTTGCTTTCATTTCTTATATTTTTTGTGAGCTTGTTCAGTACTAGCTGTTGTTCTTTACTTCTAACAATTTTCTGTATAACTGTTCTGGAGGGAAGACAGCAGAACACCTTGGGTATTTTTATTTCTCCCCCTTTCGTGACAGTAAGTGAGTGCCAGCCCTGTGTTTCCTGTGCTAAAGAATAAGAATACTGGTGTAACCTTCTGTTTTTACTTGAAATTAAGTTTTAGGGGAAGCTTTTAAAAAGTGCTTTGAGATCTGGTAGAGAGCAGTTTATTTTATTTCTAGTGGAATATTTTGAAAAAGGCTGGTGTGGCAGGAAGCAGTATTCCAGGCATGTCAGGAGTTGTGAACGTTGACATTTGTCTGAGGATCTGCTTCTGTGTAATCTGGGTAATATAAGCCCCTCTTCCCTGATAGAAGGTATTTGTGTTACAGATCTCCAAATCTGCTGTTATTTACTGTCAGCTGCAGAGGCAGGAAACTTGCTGGGATGGAGGTTGAAGAACAGGATCCAGAGGAGCCCGTGAATATGTTGTCTGAGCTGCCGGTCGTTCGACCCCAGCACAGGCTGGCCCTCGGTGGCACCACGCATTCCCTTTTCCAAAGGACTCACATTTTTATACCCATTCCAACAAGCAGATAAGCAGCCGACAGAAAATCGGTGATTTCGGATAATGTTTCCCTCCACTGCATTTTTACCTGTAGATCAGATCAAATCAAATCAAGTGCCTTACGCTGCGAATTACAAAACCAGTAACGTACTGGCACGTTTTCCGCAAACTCTGAAGGAAAGGAACACGTAAGCGTTGCGGGAGGACCGTGGTCTGTAAGTCGGTCTGCTCTAAGCTGTTACGTGTGGTCAAAATCGCGGCAGAGATCTTCGTCACCTGCCCGTGGTTGTCCACCCAGCTGGGGGCCGGTTAAGGAGCAGGCGCCAGTGGAGGAGATGCCGCGTGCTGAGGCTCGCTGGCGGCGCTGCGCGATAGTCGGCTTCGTGCTAAAGCTGTATCCTTCTCCGAAACCCAAGGTTATGGGATGGCAGGAAACAGCTCTCTCGTTTGGCACAAGGCAGTGTAAAGCAAAGCTTGGGAAACCTTTGCAGGATATGAACTGTGTCTAATCCAGTTTGATATAGTAGGCAGCATATTATTAAGCCAAGTCACCATGTTTATCCCTTTTTTTCTTTGCACGCTTGTCCCTGAGGCCAGTACCCTTCCCTCCTCCGGGCAAGCTGGGGAGGGTTTTGTAATTGGGGGGATCAGCAAACCTTCCCTCTGTCCCCTCCCCTCTTCCACCTGCGCAGCCTCCCCAGTTCACCCCAGTACTTACTGCTGAATAAGATGCAGCACTCCATTAAAACCCAAATCACTCCAATAATGAACTGGAATGACTTGCCAGGGGCAAAGTGTGTTTTGTTAAGATACCAGAAAAGATCCGTAGACCAAGTCCACAGGGTCTTTGCATTTACTCCCATCAAATGCAAAAGAAAAGAAAGGAAAAGAGCAGGACTACTAGGGGCTATCCTAATTTTATTTTGAGGCTTCTCTTATTTTCAGCATTAAACCCACTTTTCCTTTTCATCCAGGTTGCGGGTATTTTTTCTGTCATCTTTCTGTCACCTTCTGTCATGTTTCTTCTTCCTTGCTTTTCTTTTCAAGTGATGCTGGTCAGCTGAAATGGTAATTGGCTACTGTCCTAGTTTCAGCTGGGATAGAGTTAATTGTCTCCCTGTCAGGCCAGCTCAAGGATTTGCAATTATTTTTGCCTGTCACCTGTTGAAAAAGGACTGGAGATTCCTTTTCTGCCAACAGAGGAATCCATTAGTAACACAAAAGCAGCAGCTGCATCCTGGCAGGGATGCACAGTAGTTATATGTATACATCACTTACTCTTTATCTGCTTCGAGACATTAGGACAGATTTTTGCCTTAAATTCTCTACCTGGAAAAAAAAGAGTCCATATAGTGCTTAAAATCAGCTGCTCTCTTTTTTAACTCCTGAATGACGTGTCTTATCCCACAAAACCTTCTTGAAAAATGATTTAAAAACAAACAGAAGATTGTAGAGTGAAGACATAGTCCTGGTTCAGTGCTGCATTGCTTCAATTTTTAAGTCGTATAACCTTATCCAGCAGGTGTAGTAAAAGAATGGTAAATCAGGCGGCTTCTTGAGACCGTCTTTTAAAATCTGAGATTCACTTAGGCTGACTTGGCTGAGAATTCAGGTTATAGTCTGAAGCTATAATGGTCTTATTGATGCAGAAAAAGCAGCAGCAGCCAACGTATTGGTCATTTCTTTCCTTATTCCTCCACTTGTTATATTGCAGCCAGAAACATTGCGAATATAAATGGTTGTGTTGTATTTCAATTTTCATTAAAAGGAGGGAGAACTAATAAAAATAAAAGCTGTAAGATTTATAAGTTGATTACAGCCAAGAAATCTGAAGAATGCTGTGGTAATTTCTTAAGCTTTTTTTATTCTGTGCTTTTCATGCAGCATCACAGTGACCTTTGGCAGGATACTCCCTATTGAGAGAGTGTTTTTGCGTTCTGCTAGTCTCCTTTAGTCTTTGCCAAGAGCTGGTAGTGATGAGTTTTCAAACACCCTTTCTAGTGATGGAATTTCATATACCCTTTTCCTTTGCTTTTAGTCCTTTCAGAAAAAAAGTACTTTCTGTCCTGGTAACCTGGTAACATCAGCAGTGCATGCAATGCGGTATGTTGAACTAATTGGCAATTAAATAATAGGGAAGGCCAAGATCTAACAGAAAATCATTGTGCACACTTCATTAACTGCATTTCACAGAACCAAAATCATGCCACGCCATTTTTAAAAACAGGTTTAAGGAATGAACAGTTTCTTCCTTCACACTGAATAGCTACAGTGCAGAGCAGAATGGAAAGATATTCAGACTAGCAGTTCCTGAGGTTTCCAGTTCTCCCCCCGGCCCTGGTAGGTATCTGTACAATTCAGTAATTTCCATGGATTAGTTTATCTTCTCCGTGAGGTGGATGGCTTTAAAAAAGACATGGCTTCTCAGAGACAATCAGTATCTTAGTGCTATCTGTAAGTATGCCTTCTCTGACGTTCAGTTACAGTAAACTAGGAAATACTGAATAAGATTAAGGAAAACACTGTAGATGCCTTTCAGGCAGATTTTAAAATATCTGAGTGGCTTCACAAAAAAATCATGAGAATAATGAAAGTATGAGAAAGCATGCCTTACGGTAAGGGGCGCATGCCACAGAGTACTTAGCTTACAGAGATTCAGCTAGTACCGACAAGCAGTGGTGGAGTGCTATAAGAGGAAGCTTTTATTAAGTAAATAAAGGTATAACAAAGCTGGGTCTTGATGCTGCTGGTTCCTGGTGCCAGACAGTTTCAGACAAGAAATGGGATGGGTGTGCATGTGTTCATCTGAGTGTGCTTGAATATAGGCAAAAATGGCCCCAAATAAAAAATGAGCCATAAGAAGTGAGTTGTGTTTGGGGAAGGAGTGGAAGTGTAGGAGGTCTGAGAATGAGCAGTGTTTCATCTAGAGCAGTGGGGTTTGTAATGTCAGTGCTAAATGCATTGGTGGGAACAGGTAAAATACTTAGAAAAAAGGAGAGGAGGGAGGGCCCAAAATAGAATTTAAAAATTATAATTTTTATAATAGATCTAGAAGATTATCTTGAAAATCTTTACCTTTAACATTTGAAGTATCAAGATGAAAATTTCTTAAAATAAGCTCTTGGACATATGGTCTATTGCATAAACTTAAAAAGTACCATGAAGGGTTTTTTTTAAGAGAGCAGCAGTGACACCTAGCCATAATACATTGAGATCTATTTTTAATCTTGCTGCTGATGGAGTGGTGAGTGGCTGCTGGTTATAAAGATCTTTTTCATGCAGGTGGTTTATTTCTGTGTGAATGGAATGTCTTTGCAGATAATTCATAAACCAATACAATCTCAAGACCTTTTGCTATTGGTGAAGCTCTTACCAAGAAGGTTTTTTACAATCAGTTCTTTCTGTATTTTTGATCTCTTGGTCACAGCTTTGTTTGCAGTTTCCACAGCTGTTTGTAGTATTCAAACATGAAGTAGGTTGGAGGTTTTTTGCTTGTTAGGAGTGATAAAAATTGCTGCTCACTAGAAAATTTTCTACTTTGAACCTCACTGGAGCTTAGCAATTTAATTTGTGGTCTAACAGTGGCCTTTCCTGAAAGCACTAAAAGGAGGTGCTGTAAAATGGAGTACAACTGGAGGCCCTGGCTTTGGGAACAGGTAACAAGGCTGTGCTTCTCAAGAAAGTATTTAGTAGTTACTGAAGACCTCAAGAACTGGGAATGTCACTGTATTCTTTGCTAAAATTTCACCCGTCTAAATCACTCCAGAATCATTTTCCAGCTTTTTGGTTTTATTACGCCTTTCTCTAATAGATTAAAGGACCCTTGTGTCTCTAGTATTTTCATATATGTCCTGTAGCCAGCATATTCCTTGGTCATCTCCTTGGTATGCCAGACAGGTTGAACAAGGAAAGTTCTTGCCATAAGGCAATTTTCCCGCTCCTTTTGTCTATAGATGCATATTTTACATCTCTCCACGCTCTTTTATTTCCGTCTTCTTTAATAAATATCATCCAGCATCATAATTATTTACAGCGTTCCAATATGAGTCATGCTAGTTCCAAGCAAATCTGCATATTTCTAATGAGCAAATACACAGGATAACTGTGCTTCTTAGTCATTTAATCCCTAAGGGTCACGCAGTTCTTTTAGCCACAGCATTGTCCTGGAAACCCCAGCTAAATTACTTGTCCACTCTATCCCCTAGATGCTTTTCAGAGTCGCTGCTGTCCAGAGCGCACCCATTCTGGTTTGTGACCTCTGTAATTTATTCCCTTCTGCACTGAATGCCGTGGTTTTCTAAGCATCGAAGAACACTGTGGCTGCTTTGTTCTTATTGTTAATTGTGGGGTTTTTTTAAAACCAGACTTTTTTCATTTGCAAGTATAGCAGGAGTGATTTTACATTTACTTCCAAATAACAGATATTATCAAGCTGAACAGGTCAAAAAGCTCCTGTGAAATGTAATTTCCTTTTCCATGTCCTTCCTTTGGTGTTATTAGATGGGAAATACCCGAGACTTCAGAGCTTTGATTTTAGCATGCAGCTGTGTGCCTGCCTGGTAGCACGAACGTCAATAAAGTTGTGAAAGGGAAGACATCAGAAAGGAGGTTTCCTGCATCAAAAAGACCCTAAAATATAGTCTCAAAAAGATATTCTTTAAAGTGTCTTCTTGAATGGAAGGATACTTTTACAATGCCTGCTGTAAGAGGCTAACAAGAGCTGTCAGACTTCTGCCACCTGAGTGTTCTTTTGAGATCTATCCCGTGTCTGTTGGGAATTAGGAGGAGCAGTGGGTTATATACCACATGGAAAAGGAAAAATTAAATCTGCAAAATCACTAACAACAAGTTTGTGGTTTAAACACTAAATAACCCTTTAGAACCATCTTCAAGATACAGATTCAGTTTTGAATACAAAGTCATTTAAAATATCTTCAAAATATATACAGATTTTAGTAAAATTCCTTAAATTGTTTCACAACAGCTGATAATCACTTCCAGATAACCCCTCTTAGGATTTAAAAGAATTGATTACTTGATAATACGATGCCAATGTGAAGACTTAACAGATTTGATTGATTTTGACACTAGCTTGTTTATATAGCTTTAGTTTGCAGATATATTGCTTTGCTCTTAGTTTAGTATTAATAACTGTAGATTTTTTTTTTTTTTTTACATTTTATGTTAGCTAAATGGTTTAAATCAAATTTATGAGACATAGGATGAGTCACATTTATTTCGGAACATAGTGGAGATCCAGACCTCTTGATATTGATTACTTAGGACTATCACCTGACCATTTCTCTCTCTATTTACTTCAAATGTGTTTGGTTTTCATCGTAGGTTCACACTCTTGGCAGGATAAATCCAATTCGCTAAATGCAAGCATTTTCATTGAAAACATTAATGATGTGTTAGAACAAATAATCTTTAGATGTACCATGAAGCATAAAATAGTGGTGGTAAAAAAGTATGAGCAATTAATGAAATCATCTGACCCGTATTATAGACATAGCATTATATTACTTTGTAAATAGTGATCTTGTACATTAGTAACTGGTTTCTTCAAACTGTATACTGCAAAATGCACATCAAGGCAGAGGAAGATCAATGGTAAACAAAGGAAGGAAAATCTGCTTACTCTGTTTTTTTCTCCTCGGTCTAATTGCTTTTCTTCTGATAAGAAACATAGGCAAGTATAAAGTGTATTGTGCACATGATTTACTGGAAGAGTATAGCAGCGTGCCTTAAATAATCTCCTCAACTGTAATTTCAAGTGTCAAATATGATAGCAGAGATGAAGAGAGTTTTTCTTTTTTTGTCTATATCAACAAATCCACTCTTGACCGTGTTACAGTAG
Source organism: Aviceda cuculoides (assembly GCA_035590195.1). NCBI lineage: Eukaryota > Metazoa > Chordata > Aves > Accipitriformes > Accipitridae > Aviceda > Aviceda cuculoides. The sequence goes on from JAVJGG010000005.1 coordinate 31,563,169, forward strand.
TTACAGGCAAAGGGGGGGGGGTTGCCATGTCAAACGGGAGAAATTTAGCGTTTATTCAATTATCACGTACAACAATGAGGTAAATTAACGTACATTATGTATTGCTTTATTGCTGATGCTTGGACTGTCGTTTGCTCTTTTCCATCCATGATAAACATCCATAGACTTCAGCTCATAAATGATTGATTAGTCCGCGCACACCAAGCGAACGTGCCCTGCAGTGCTGTAGCAGAGGAGGAGGCAGGAGGCGTCGTTGGTAGGGCAGGTCCGAAAGCCGTCTTTGGTACGCGCTCCAGCAGGGGCGCGGAGGTTGCTGCGTGTCTCCTGAAGGTCGTCTTTTCACGAAAATCACATGGCACTTCATTCCCCTAGAAGACCTAACGCACCTCTCAAACATTTCGCTTTCAACACTTGTTTATGTCCCAGTATCTGATCCTAATTCAGTTTCTACTCTAAGAAAGTGTAAAGCTGGAGTTAAATTTGAAAAGTAGCGGCTTTGAAATGCACAGGTCAAAATGATTACACAGAAATTATTCCTGATTTCCTGGTCCTGAGGTCTTAAACCTTCATATTATTCCCTTTGTTCCACTGTGCTTCTACTTAAATCCTTCGGTCCCCGTATGCCGGACTGACAAAGGACTGTGTGCTCCTGTCTGTCATCTTGTTTCTGCTTAAGAGTTGTACCGTCAGCACGGAAGCTATCTGTGCAGTGACCTAGAGGTATTCTGTGTTAATGAGAAGAAAAAGGTGATATATAAAGCTGCGTTGCAAAATGCCTGGTGAGTTTAATTATGCATGTCAAATATTTTGCAGGCATTGCCCCCATTAGAAGTTTTTTTTCATATTGTTGATACTGTAATGAGAATTAGAAAATTTTCTTACCAAAAGGAGACCTCCAGAGTTCTCAGAATGTTTCAGAACATAATTAATATTACAGTACAAATATTGCACATTTTAAAAATGATTTATTGTAATGTTTTGAGAAATAGAAAGACCAAATTACCAAATTGGTATTGCCATAATGATTCATTTGACAGATGCATTAGCAGACCACAGAATGTGATATACAGCAGTTTTGGTAGTTATAAATAGCAGCATCTTTCACATTCATTGCCTTTTAAAACGTACTAATAATGCATGCTGGACTATGTTCTCGTTGTATCTCCATCAATATAAAAGTACAGAGATGCCAGTGAAGATAATGATATTTCAATTTCTGATGTTGGTTAGTGTGAGTAATATTTTGTGTGTTCTTCTCTCGTCATTTCAGCTGTATATCAGGGAGGTAATTTTATCAATTTTTTTTCCAGTTAAATTGAATGTGAAAGGTACCTTACATGCCATTCCAGTTAAATTAGTTCAATTGAATATTTGAGGCACTTAAGAAAAAGTTGAGCACTTTGGGGAAGAGATCGGGAAAGAACAATGAAGGCAAGCATGGTAGAAAGTATGTGTAAAAGTTACTAGATTAAAGCATCTATAATTGATTTTCTTTAAAGATGTTAATGTGTGGATGTTCCTAATTTGTAGATGCACTAACATATCACTTAAGATATCAGACTATATACCGATTACTTGGCTTTTACTGGGTAGAACAAAGTCTGCAGGTGATGATGTGCTCTTCCTTTTCCTTACATATTGAATATATTACCATTCACTTGTGGGATCAGGCAATGAAAAATCAGAACAGTTAATATTGTGTGAGTACTTAACAATACGATTTGAATGACCAGCCTTGTCTGTTGTGTACTTTTGGTCATAAATAACCCCCCAATAATCCTAAATTAATTGAAAAATTAAAATGTAATAATAATTCTATTCTTTTACCCAAAAGTTGGGCATCAAGAATTAGGAAGTATTACTCTTTGGGCAAAGTACGAAAAATTTAGGACATTATAGGGGATAATATTAGCATTTCACGACAGTTTCACAAAGTCTGTGCAAGTTTTAGTAAGCAACGACAATGGACATTGTAACGTTTGAACTCTCTTTAGCGCTGAAAAACAGGAGTAGTAAGCACATGAACCCCCACACTACTGCATACTACATCTCATACTTTCAAATTAGAGATTTAATCAAAACAGGTAGGACGCATGTTTTGAAAGGATTTTCTCTTTCAGATGTACTTTCCTGCAGTTTTCATGACACTTGTTTTGTCAGGAGCTCCTAAACAGGGAAAGCACCCGTGTCGGAGACCACGTGTTCCTTGGTGTGAACACCTCCAGGTCCGTACTGGAAATGCAGAAAATTCAGAATAGCTGTGCGGGACCTGTAAGCAGTTATTTATCAGAGTCTGTAGGGACTCTGGTTTATTTCTTGCAAGAATGTGGAGTTGCTGCAAGATGTTACGGCATTACTTTGCAATCAACACCTTCTAAATGAGAAGGTTATCTTGATTTCTTGGCTTACTGCATGCTGAAATAGCATCTGTGAACGAATACGCTTGTATGTTACGTTCAACAGAATAGTTATCAACTAAAACATTTGTAATTATTTGAAATTAGTCTAGTGGAATGGAATTACTTACTAATGCAACTTTGATAGCTAAAGAGAAATGTCTTTTTTGGGGCTGACTTGCCTAAGCTGTGTTTCTCTACATATCCAAATGTTTGGGATTTTTTCACAACAATATGAAACTTGGAACAAGATCTCTAAAATGCAGTTTTCTAGGCTTCAGTCCTGCAAACTGATGAGTGCCTCCTGTGATTTTGCTGTATGTGTTCATCCTATACGTAAATATTTGCAGAGACTTCAGTTGATCAGGCCTTTGGCTCTCATATACCTGTTTGGTTTTTTATTTAACTTTTTTCTCCTTGATATTTAGAATAAAAACCAAAGCAGAACGATTTGGATGTAGAAAATCAAGTGCGTCTTCTCTTTTGGCTTTATTTATAGACCTGTTAATCGCTTAGAAGCAATCTGATGTGGTTCTCTGGGTTCGGTCATTAAAGTGATTAGTCATACTTTTTATAATGTAATTCTCATACTTTAATTTCTATAGGAATAAACATTATTGTATTACAAAGATAAAAGATTGGCATTTTCAGATGCACGGCCTCACAAAGATAAAACACTCACGCACTCCCGGAGCCAATCCTGCCCATCGCTGGAGAAGTTCAGGGTCAGACGCGAACTTTTTGGTTGTTTTTGTTGGGGGTTGCCAAATCCCCGTCGCCCGAGAGAGGTGAGGCTGCAGCGGCTCCCCGTGCCCAGGACCAGCCCGCGGCGATGCTCAGCACCTCGCACGCTGCGTCCGTACATCCCATCGCGGCCGGCCGCGGACGCATAGCTCAACGGAGCGCAGCAGCGGTCGCGAAACAGAAAACAGCCCCCACGGCCTCGTCCTGTCTGGCCGATCAGGATGAAAGCGGGTGTCCGTCCGTAAACGTGGACCCCTCCAGTAGCTGGCCTTAGGCACTGGGGCTGCCCGGGACCTGGCCCCGGGTCCCCAGGTGTCCCCCGCTGCCGGCAGCACTGGTTCCAGTACCTGTCCCCAAGCCTCTTGCCGTAATCGATGCCTGGTGCGGCTCGGGGTCCGCTGGCGATCACACGCTGACATACCTGCTCCAGTTTCTGCGGTCGCTGGCAGCCTGGGTACGTGGGACCCTGCCACCCGTGGCTCCTCGTCCCGTTGCCACCGCTCGGACCCCTCACAGGCTCCGGTCTCTCCGGGTGCCGCTGCCACGGGCACCCGGGGCCCTTGGGCTTATGGTCCCACCCCGGTGGTGGCACTCGTGCCTCTGTACACACACGCAGGACAGGGAGCCCCTCGCCCAGCAAATTGGTCGGAGATGGAGTTTAATGGGAAAAGAGGACACGCTTTGGTGATCAGGCCAGACAAGTGTAGTGACCACCCACTGCTGATAGGCAGCCAGGCCCTCTCGTCCCCTTGGCCCTCCATTTTCCCACCTTTATTCCTCCCCAGTCCTCCTTGATTTAATTGTAAGTGCAATCACGACATCCATATTCTTTCTGATTAGCATGGGAAGGTGTGTTTTCCGGTGTCTCCCAGGTGCAGCGCTTTTGACACCGGGATTCATCCGAAGGCTGTTCAGATGGTGCACGTCCATGCATCCCCCCTTGCTGACTAAGCATTAAGAGATATTTCTGTAGATGCTGTGTGTCTCTGAGGCTGTACTGGAATTGATAAAGAATACGTGCATGAAAAGTATCAACTGGTAGTTAGCAGGCAATAAACTAAGCTTCCAAAAAAAGGGTTGGTTTTCTATTGTTGGGTTTTGTTGTTTTGGTTTTTTTTCCCAAAAAATCTGAAGACTACAGAAACAATGCTTCAGTTGTAGGTAACGAAACCAATCGTAACCATAATTTGTCTTTTAAAATCTTTGGAATACAACTAAGCTTACCTCATGAGTAATTATCCTTGAAAAGCAGTCTTTCAAACAGAGGATCTTTGAAATGGCGGATGGCCGCTCAAACCTGTAAAAAATGCCCATGGATCTCACCAATAGCTATTCTGAAATGTGTAAGCTTAAAACCAAAAGGCACAAATAACATATTATTCCAAAATCCACCAGCAAATTCTAGTAAACATCGAATTGATTTTCCTTTTTTTCTCCTTTTTGCAGCTGCTAGTCTGATTCGAACTGTTTATTCACAGGATGAAAGAGATGTTTTTAAGCATTCTCAACAGTTCCAAGTGATTGATGTAAATTTAAAAAAAGCTACTCTGATTTAAAGAGAGTTGCTAGGAAACATGCAGTTTGAAGATGAAATCTCCCACTGAGCTTGTCTTCGGCTGTACAATAGAAAGTATGTTATACGGTATCTGAGTTACAGATTATATGGATAAACTGTTAAATTTTTATGTATATAAATACATCTGTTATGAACTTATTGAATACACATGATTCATTCCCATATCTTCATTTACTGACGAATAACAAGGTATTACTAAGTTCAAGAAAATGTAAAAATCAGAGGGAAAATGCCAAGAGTGTGATAAAGATTTTCATATAATCTTGTTTTGTTTTCCAAAATACCAAATGATTTTTTCTTAGAAATGGATCTATTTAAGATTTAATTTCAAGATGATCTGAGCCATCTGTTCTTTTCTTTTATGAACTTGAACAAAATTGAAACTCCAAAAGATAACAGCAATTATACACTTAATTTTACTGGAGAAGTTAACGGGTTTTATCCCTTGAAAGTTGGCCAAAGTAACCAAAAACTCCTCTTTATTGTACGAAAGAATGCCCGGTTTTAATAATGGATATTTGTTTGTATTCATAGCTGATTTTTTTTCATGCTGGTTTTGGAGCCTTGGGTGTGTTTGGTTATCTTGGAGTCAAAGTTAAACTAATTAGGCTTTAAGAGACAAATGGAAGCTACCTGTAAGTATAGGAAAAGAGAAGTATGCTGTTCTGCATGATGCTCGGTACTTGGCAGGAGGTTTATTGATTTTTGTTTGCTGAAATTTTTTACCAGGCAATCTTTAAGCAGCAAAGCCCTTACAGCGTGCTTTCGGAAAAGCGTGAGTAATGCCTGTGAGCTGTGGTAGCAGTAAGTGATCTTTTTCTTATTTATTACCTTAGCAGAAAGAACAGCCAGTTGCTGATAGAGCAAACGGTGTGAGCAGGGACTTGGAGGACTGGCTGCCTGACCCTTTGATGATGATAAAAGACAGTGTTTAAGTACCGCTAAGCGACACTTCATTATCTGAAGGTATTTCAAAACAAAAGCGTTTTGCAGTTCAATGACTCAAGAAAAGTAACCAAACTGTATTCATAATTAATAGTAAAGCTGAGTTGTTGAACTTACCGCAAATTAGAAGATGCCTAACCTTCCTAAAAAAACATGTTTATAATAGCAGTACTAAATGACCGTTGGTTACAGAGTCGTTGATTAACTGCAAGATGAGATAGATGTGTGACCGCCGTAAAACCCTTGTAGGGAAAGGAATTAATGCTGATTCATAATGAATCTGTGGATGCAAATAAGAAAGAGAAGACATCTCATTAGTTGCGTGAACTATCTGATAAAATAACAGAAAGCCAAAACAAAGAGTGAAAAAAATGTAAATGGGAAGAAATGATGTAGCAGGCAAGCAAAGAAAAGGCTTCTTAATTGCCTAACAAAAGAGCAAAAGTGCCTACTGAGCAACTGACTGAAGAAGTTACTGATTCTCCAGGTCTGAATTCTTTGATGTGTAAATATAAAGGAAACAGGAGAGTTAAATTCACAGTGTGATTAACTACCAGCGTGTTGTCCTGCTTGAAAAAATGGTGCATTAGAAAATTGCCACAGAAAACAGACATCTTGTAACAGCAAGGTTGCCATTCAGATCCCCGGTACCTTCTATATCTTATAGCAATCTTCTGCAATTATATTTGACTTTTTTGTTTCTTGTTATAGGTGCTATGGTCTCTTGCTTTGTAGAATAGGTGCTATTGCTTTCAAGTGCAAAAGGCATGGCTCAAAACACATCTAAAGAAGGAATTAATTGTCTTTTTGGTGCTTGATTCTTGGAGAGAAGTCACAGCTTCCCAAGAAGGGGGCAGGGAGGGGAGAGAAAGGGTAACTCTGAGCCAGAGTATGTTGCGGATCATCAGTGTGCCAGGACGTTAGTTATTTTAAGACCATCGACCTGAGAGTTTAAGTGGAAAAGAAGGCATGAAGAGTAAATTCGTAAGTACATGTAAAAGGATGGAAGTTAAGGTTTCCCATTGAAACTTGGGCCAAGCCCTGTAACAACCTGGAGTCCTCATCACCTCCGAGACATTGGTTCTTTGTGTTTCCAAGTCAGTGTTCATTAAGCAAAAATACAGAGCTGGTTGACTTGTCCACTAGTGATAGAAACACTTATTAATTTAGCCTGTCTAAATGTATTAATGAACTGATCCTGGTTTGGGGTTTTTTTTAATTTATTTATTTAGCACCTGTATTTTTGAGTAATCAGTGGGACGGGATTAGACTGCTCTTTGATCCAACTTCGTGGTTGTTTATGTTATTGCATGTTGTCCTTGAAAGTGTAAATTCTGTTCAAGAAGAGTATCTTATTTATGGGCCATCAAATTGATCGGCTGCTTAGTTGGCTTTCATTCACATGAAATAGAGAGAGTAGCTATATTCTTTAAATAGGATGTGGAAAATACTAGAAGCACAACAGTTGGTGACAGACTCTTTGGGCCAGTGGACAGTATTGGGGGCAGTGGCTTTGAACTTCCATTTCCACTTGAACAAATCTGGCAAAACCAAAGAGTATAGTTATAGAAATCAAAGATGAGCAAAAGGAAATGAGGTGTTTCTACAAGCCTTTTTGAAGGGAACTAAAGCCACCTTTGGACTCTTACGAGATAGTCAGCTAACATCTAAAATCTTTTGTAGATGCAGCAGTGCTATAAGAGCAGGGCTGGCTTGGAAGTTTACTTACAGTAATCCTGGACCACTGTAATGAGATAAATCTGGGCAGTGGCAAGGAACTTGACTCTCATCACCTTTCTGGTAACAGAGAAGGCTGGGAAATGCTCGTGGCTAAGGTGTTGGTTTCAGAAGTAAATAAAGGGGTTGTGGGTGAAAGTTGAGGAGCCAGACTTTTGAATAAGATGTAGTGCCCTTTCTAATGGCACAGTCTAACCTAGAATGCCAAAACTTGTTGGATGATCACAAAATTAAATTGCAAAGACCAAAAGAATAGACAAGGGTAAAGGATGATACAATGAATAATATACAGTGTACGTCATTATTTTTGTTAAATTCAGAAGTTTCTTGGTAATTCTAAATATTGAGCAAATAATAAGATTTATGAGGAGTTAGTTATCACAGCAAAAAATGCCAACTCTTTTAAGAAAATCAAGATAACGAGCAATTAGATGCTTACTAAAATTACTAAAAGAGCCTGAAGTAAAAACAAATACAAAACACTGATTAGGTTGAAGTATTGTGGGGCTTCTAAAAGGCTTTGATTATAACTTGCCACTGTGTTAATTCACTAGTGAATTATTGCAATTATATACATTCATGTTTTGAAAAAGGGTGGAGAACGAGAGATTTCTTCTAGATTGTTGTATCTATTTATAGTCTAATCTGGACGGAATCTCTACCGATCCTAAAACTTGAATGTGAATAATTACCGTGACGTACCAGGAAATGAGGATTGTAACAAGCATCTTGATTTACCTCCCCTAGCTGAGCGTGCCGAGCCAGGGCTGTCCTCTGCCCCCGCTCTGCCCCGTCAGCACTTGGGGTCCCCGAGGGGACCCTCGCGCCGGCGTCGGGGCTGCTGGGGCGATGGCGCTGCTCCCGTCCCGAAAGCCTCCTCAAGGGAGGTCGAGGGAAGATCTTGCCGCGGTGAATGTTGAGCTTTACTGACGGGGGCGACAGCTGGTCCTCGTGCTCCTTCGTCTACCTAAATCTCCATCTCCTCCGCTTTCCCTCTCCGCCTTGCGTTCCGACTGCCCTTTTGGGTTGGTTGTTTGCTTCCGTCCTCCCACACATCGCTTACATGTCCCACGTGCCATCCTTCCCCTCCGCAGTGCCGAGTTCTGTCTCTTTGCTTCCTCTTCATGCTGTTAACATCCCCCACTGTTGCTCTGCTTTCCCTTGTCTATCCCCACCCCTTCTTGGTTTCAAATCTAGTAGATTGTGTAGCCTATTTGCGCTGCTTTTGCTCTTAGGATCTTCGTTCAACTGACTTCCATTACTTGCTGTTTGTCATTTCTTTTTGTGTCTGCATTATGAATGCTTGACGTCCTTGCGAAATGATGATGTCATCTACATGTTCGGATTAAGTAGGGAAGTGATGGAAAACACTGGCTATTTTCATAGCTGTAAAATAAGTATCTTTTTCTCCTTAATGAAGGCCAAAGCGTGCAGTGAAGACCTGAAGAAAGCCACACAGAATATGGAAGAAAATGTAGACGTTTTCCTGCAGTGCGTTTTGAGAGATTAAAAAATCCTTACAACTGGGTAGTATAGAGAGGCAGGTCTAACCTTGTGTGCTGGGAACACCTCTCATCCTAATGAAGCTTCACAAGACACCGCAAGCCTCCTGAAGCGTTCTGGGAGGTCCCTGCGTTCAAAATTGAACGTGCTTCCTATTCAGCAGCCAACGTCCCAGTTTCCCCCCACCTCCTTTGGGAGGATTGCACTCCAGACAGCTCACCAGAAGGAGTTCTCTTGAATCTAGCAAGGCAAAGACCCTGTAGTGGTGACTGGCTCTTTTGGGAAACGGAACAGTCAAAAGGGACCTAAATCTGTTAATGAGCATTAGATAGTAATTAAGCTTGACACAGTTGCCGTTAAATGCCTGCTCATCCTATTACACATTTTAAAAATGTCTTGCTCGTTTGCTAAAATTATGATGCTTTGTTGTGAGAAAAGGATAGTGTACTGTGCAGACCGAAAGGCGTACGTCCAGCCACTCTCTGCTTTTACAGGACAGAAAAGCCAGTCGTACTAATGACTCTTGTTCAGGAATGATTTTTACTTAGGCAACAACGTCCTTCTCTGCGAAGAAAAAAAGGTTGAGAGCTGTAAAGCAAAAGAGGCAGTAGGTAATGTCGCGTGAGCACTGCAGCCCACAGCGCTGCCTCGGGCTGCTGCCTTAAATCCGCCTGGACGCGTCCATGGGCAGCTGGGTGGTAACATCACGTACAGCCAGACCGCTTCAGACAGACAGACGTAACCCGCGTGCTGTCTCATCCCATAGCGGGCACTTCTGCCAAAATTCAGCAGAGCGATGTGGAACAGCCTCACTTCTTCTCCACAAGCTGAGATAAATCAGGAGGGATGGATGTGCTATGTATACAGAACCCACTCAGCTGAAAAATGTGAGAGCAAGGAAAGGATTTTAATCCTGGCAGGGTGGATATTTTTGTATCTGAGTAAAATGAGGTATTTATAGCATTCACTGACACAATTTTTATTTACCGTAATTTGAATCAGCATTCAAACCATTTTTTCCTGAGCCAACAGAAAGGAATTTTTTGGAGAGCTAGAGGACAAGTAACTTTCCAAAATCAAACCTGGATGCTGCAAAAGAGAGGGAGGAGGGATCTTCTGTCTGCAGCCATGCCTGTAATGTCAGAGAACACAGGTTTACTCTTAACAGTTTCATCTATCAATATATTTGAACAGTTATTATCACCATGAGTTACTGTGTAATTACCGTTGTTCCCAACAGAGTTCCCGTTTCATTGCTGTTTAATTATGTGTATTATTTCAGCGCAACTATGCAATTTAACTCATGTCACTTGGAAATAAATGTTCCAGGCAAGGCAGTGTCATAACACACGAAGCTTCCTAGCCAAGATATGGTTGCTGGAAAAGTATACAAAGTCATTTGTTGATGTAGCCTACCACAGTATTTTGGAGGAATCGTATAGACGTAGTAGTTCACACCTTGGGCATTTAAGGTAGATGCCGGAGATAGTTGTGAATATCCTTCGCGTACAGAGTCTGAAGAAACTTTAGTGCCAATAGAAGTGGGAGGGTAAAGATGTTGAGTAAATTCTTCCCCTTGGATCCAGCTATAATAAGCATATGCATTTGTTGCCAACATAAGAGCCTTTTTCCAGGGAATATTTCTAAATAAATCTCAGTTCTAGGGATCGCTGTTGGATGTGTTTTGCTGAGCACTGTGTTCATGTAACAGCTATCATTTTAGGGTCATGGCAACTAATACAGTTTTGACCTGTTTGTTAAGGAAAAATGCGGAGTGCAACATCTGCTATTTCTGAGCCAAAAAGATTCTCTTGTGTTATTTCTTGCCATTTTCCTACACTGTGAGTTTAATTAAACACCCCTCTTCTAAGGAAAGCTCGCTATTGGAGGCGTGTTCAGATAAACATCTTCTTAGTGTTATTCTGAGGAGGGAGGGGATAAGCGAGGACCGGCGTCTCCGGCAGCAGCTCAGACCCGAAGCTCTGTTAATCAGAGCGGCGTTGATCCCAACCATGTGTAGGTAGTCAGGTATGTTTGTACGTGTGCTCTGAAATTCAGAACTGCCCGTTTCTTGGTGCTGGAGGTGGGAAACAGGGCAGCTTCAAAACAAGTTCTGAAACATTCAGATTTGGGGGAAAAGAGAACAATTTAGTAAAAATTTTGACCTGGAAAGAGCAAGAGTCCCGGAAAAAAGGTAGAAACTGCTATTGGAGTCATGGGTACTTGGCAAGGGAAGCTGGAGAACAGTGGCATCGAGATTACATTTTGCAAAAAGCGACAATGCCATATTAGCACACAACATGTTCTAGGATGCATGTTACTGAAGGGGATTCAAGTATGTATAAGCATATTTTATAATGAAATAGTAACAAAATTAATATACTGAGAGGAATGGATGGCACGTGCCTGAGATACAACAAAAGCTGGAAGCCTTGCTTTGTGCGAAGGGCGTAACTTAACCAGTGCTACAGCAGAACCCATCCAGAGAAGTATGAACAAGATGCAATGGATGTAAAGGATGCATTTATATATTCATGGCAAGAAATCCATTAACAAAACGGAAAATTGCACACTGCAAGCAATGATGGCGCATTGCCTTAAAGAAATAGATAACAGCCACCAGCCAGAAACAAAAAGCTAGCAAAATATTCTGATTGAAAGAGGTAAAAAAATGTTACAGAAGAAATGTATTCTGAAAAATGGTTTCTGAAATCTTAGAATATTCAAAAGAAGCTGCATGTTTCTTCTCTAGCTTGGTTTTGGTATATATAGAGGCAGAGTTTCTCGCAGAGGGAAAAGAGGAAACTTAAAATACGACATTGCAGCAACGATCATATTCAACATTTAAAGGAAACTCATAAAAATTAATGCCGCCTTTCCAGAGGATCATGAATTGTATGTTAAAAGTTTAAAAGGAATGATATGCTGGACAAAATAAATGAATCCTGAAAGAGATTAATGTATTTCAATTTCACCATAATTTTCTTTTTACAGACTTTGAAATCATTAATTGTAATGTAGTATTTACTGAGATGAAGGAGGATAGAATCTGGACTTTCCTTATTTTATTGCAAACTATGTAATATTTTAATATTTCTAATAATGTGAAGTGTTCACAGAGAGAGGATCTGGTTTAGGAAGTTTTGGTTTATGGAAGATGAGTCTAAAAGAGGATGTTCAGTATTAACATTTGCCATATTACTTACTATCATGGGAAAATCTGAGTGCTCTTAAACAGTGTGCTCTCTGAATAAAAGAGATCATTAATTTCATCCAGCAAATTTGATAATGCATTTATTATTCAAAAGACTCTATCCTATGTTAACTCTTAAGTATTCAGTTTAGACAGATAATCTGGCAAGCAAAATGCGATTTGAGATAAAGCCTGATGTCAGAATTTTTCACTCCTTTTTCTTTCTCCGTAATCAGGTATTTCTAGCACTCTGAATGGTGGTATTGCAAGGCACAATTCCTTTTGAGATAATCGCTGAACGTAAGATAACCATGTGGTTACTCATCTATCATCTTATTACACCCTGTTTCGTCTTCAGCCTCACAGGTAAGATGACCTCCCATGTTAATTCATTTAAGTAACTGTTGTCATTTAATGCATTTCAAGGTCAATTATGCTGTTCGAATGGGTTTAATTTATTTGTGCAGATACAATGAATTACTAAATGTGAATGATGAAACTGTAAGGAAGCATACTTACTAGAATGGACACCATAATTAAAAGCTGGCAAAAACACAGATCTGGACTTCAAAATTGTTTTTGTCTATTCTAATTTGGTATATGGAATTAATTCTTTCTCTAGATTATAAAAAATGTATCTACCGTCTATTTGTGCACTGGTGGTCAACATGATTAGAAGAATGCAAATATGCCCGTAAGAAGAGACACTAAACACAAAATCCTATAATATAGACACCATCTAAGATTCATAAAATTCCACCAGCACAATATAGTGGTAGTTTTCATAATACAGTGGGGCAATGTTGCATATACTGACTTTAATTTTAAATTACAAATTTTAAAACATTTCATAAGGAGAGATGGGGTCATAAATATTAAAACATTCAGGAGTAATATTTCTAACATCTGAAATTACGGAGGCGTTTGCAAGTGAAATTTTGTCTCATTCTAAGAGATAAAAGGAGCTCTTTGGAAAATTAAAATTAAGGATTAAAATATAGTTCCTGTTATAACTGTTCAAAACAACTTCGAGATTTATAAAGCTTGTTTCAGACTTCCATGCCAATTTAAATGAATGCTGGTTTTTAGTTGCTGTGATGAACTGGATTGCCAGCATAAGTAGAGCTCTTCTCAAGAAAGAAAACATTTTGCTTACATACAGACTACATGAACTGAGATCAGAAAATGTAAAAAGCAGAATAATTAAATTGTGCATGCACGAAATATTGACTGAGGTTTGAAAAGTGCAAATATTGTATACTAATGTTTCGGTTATTTTCAGAGTAGGCTTTAGATCCTTCCCTACTATGAGGGGAAAGTTAACTCATAAAACTAGTTCTACTGCGTTTCATGAAGCGTTCTTGTGTTTTGGGGAGTTCTTTGTGTCCTTAATGGGTTTGTAATTGAAGTGAGCAGTTCATAGACTTGCTTAATCTGGCCTACCATTTCAGGCATTGCCTCGATTTCACTACCATGAGACTATATTGTTTGTATTATTGAGTCAAAAAATCTGATTAATACTGTGATGTAAGATCATTGCCTTTAAGAAATTACTCCATAGCTCCCAGGACTGCTTTCTGGTTTAGTGAGAACACTACTTTATTCTATGGAGGATTTGAACACTGTTCTTTACGTGTGAGTTTGCTGGAGGATATACTGATGCCTAATAAAAATCAAGACCTTTAAAGTGTTGTGATCTCATGCTTACAATGTATTTATTATGTGTTTCAAGGGCCTTTTCTTCGTTAAGATATGAGGGTTGCTGATAGCACCAAAGTTAAAACTTAAAACTCACCATTTTAATTCAACACTGGGCTTTTCCTGGGAGGGGGGGTGGAAGTGGGCCGTCAACTGCCATCAGTAATATTATGCAAGTGCTGGACATCGGTTAATAAAAAAGTTGAGTCAGTCACTGAGAACAAATGTTCAGTTAATTTCTTGACAGGCAGGACCAGATGATTAATGCTACTACTTGTGTATTATGCACATTGCAGTTGTGCCCAGATGCCAGAAATCTTGGCAGCAGAATGCAGCTCCCGGCAGGTGCCGTGGAATGACGCGGGGAGGTTGTGCGCTATGGAGGTCATGAGCGAGTCACATAGGAAGAACAAAGATGGCTATGGTGACATTCCATACAGTTTGAGTATGCATTGATATATTCATGGCAGTGTTCATTTGATCTTGCATTTGACTGTACTTGGCCGTGGTAGATTCCTGTAAGAATAGGAGCTATTGGTGTGAAGGGTTTTGAACAGGGGCAGGTTCTAATAGTGCCGTTACCCGTTCAGAGAAAATTCCTAACTTATCTTCTGGTATGGAATAAATACTTGCTTGCATTTTTCATCAAAAGCCAAAGATAAGACCTGCCGACACCTCTAAAGATATGGCACCATCCTCCAACGTGGAAGATTTGCAGTCTTACACAATCAGAGGGAGTTCGTTATTTCTGGTGTATTGTTGCAAGGCTGAGTAGTGTGCGCGCTCTCTGCTCTTGGACCTGCTGTACTTTGCATAAATAATTAAATATCCATTTGAGTTGAGAGAAAGTCTGCTTCTGTCATCTAGGGTTTATGACACCCATCTGGATTATATAAATCTGATGTTGCAGTCTTTGCTCTGCCCCGGCCCTTGAATCTTGCTGGAGGGTTTCTCATTTCAAAATAGTGCTAGAGCTGCTGGCAGTTAGTCTTAGCAAATTTTCCATTTCAGTGTATTTCTTGGCAATGAAAATGTCATGGTATCCAGAAAATACATAGCTGCAGTAACCAAGATAAAATATAAGGGGTTGCTTGGGAGTGTTCACGGTATGGTTAAAAAGTGAGAGATAGATACTGCAGAGAAAGAAGGAGCACAATTAAAATGATCAGGCCAAGTTCTAGGAGGTGTTCTTTTACACACGATGCTATCAAGGGGAATGCTGGCAATGGCAACAGTAATGGAGAATGTGGGAATCGGGGATGGTTTTTGAGTAAAGATCATGAGTTCTCATTTCAGTAACAAGACACACCAAGCACCAGAGCGAAGAGAGAAGTTAGCCGGGAGCAGATATTGAAAGCAGAATATTTTAAAAGTTGCTTTAGCAGTTTTTAACAAAACACAGGGTTTCTTTGGAAGTGTATTTGGGTCACCTTGTCCCCTGTGGTGCTGGACCACAGCACCAGTTCTAGGTCCTTCTACCCTGTGAGTTGCCTTTGGACAAACCGATCCGTGACTCTGGAGCCACCAGTCAAGGTTTTTGCAACCCATGGCTCCTAAACAGACCTACGATATTAACTGCTCTGCAGCCAGGAAACTGATGGCTTCCAGGGTCAATGTCCTTTGACATGTCTCCGTGGTCTGTCCCAAGTTCAAAGTTATCAGCCAAAAAGCCTGAAAATATTCAGAATTCATGCACTTCATTGAGAATTGAGAGCTTTCAGACTTACCAGCTAGAAATATTTGGGAAACAAGGAGCTAGGAAGCTGAAAATCTGAAGCTACACTGACTCGAGATGTTCAGAATTTGGCCTGAAAGTGTAACAGGTATTCTGACACTCTATAAGCTAAGTGTTTTTACCTGTTTTCAAATTGATCTTTTTTCCTGCTGCAGGAAATTTTTCCCAAACCAAAATACATATTTTTTAGAAATTTGGAGTTTTTCTTGGAATAAAACCCCTGACTTTTAGCCAGTTCTGTTTTGCAGTAATCAAAGGCAGAAGCTGAGAATTGTTACAATGACTGGCTATTTCCCATCAGTGGGGCATGCGCACTTGACCGAAAGCAAATATTACATGAATTGGAAGTTTAGGCAGAGATCGTCTTCTGCAATGAGACAGGAGCAATATTTATTTTCCAGGTAAATTAGTGATTGAAATGTAGTCTTGCAGATATAAATTGATGAAAAAGCCATAAGTAATTTGGTCTTTCACTTACCGATAGAACGGACAATTTTAACAAGGGTTGTTTTTCAGAGTGCATTTTGAGCAGTGTAAGGCAAATGAGAGCAGCAAATCACTCCTCAGGGAACATTGTGATGGTTGTCAATCCACTGCCAAAAAAGTTGTTTCATGTCTGTTACTGGTAATATTTGACTCTTCTCCTCTTTCCCCCGACATCTGGGTTCTCTCCAACATACTCCTATGTTGCCTTTGACTCCCCGTTAAATTCGTATCCCGTTGCTACGTCTCAATTCTAAACTTTTCTTTCATCTAGTACATCCCATAAAAATGAACGAAAGCGTATCTTCACTTGGGATAATAACCTTGAACCAAAAGAATTAAGTCTTTTCAGCAATAGGCTTGTTTTGTTTCTTCCTCCAAAAGACTAATTAAAAGCTGCAAAGGCCCTATATTTTATTGTGCTTAATGAATACTTGATTACATTTGGCTAACAGAGGAATCAACAGCAAAAAATATTACTATTTTCTGCCGATACTTTATTTCTGATCAAACTGTTCTACTTTTGACCTTGGGATTTCATAGCGCAGAGCCAGGCGGTACCTGAGTTGGGGTCAGATCAGGCCTCAAAGGGCAGCTGAATTTCTGAGTGCGTTGCTGGAATTTCATACGCAGTTGGAAGGCTTGCGTGGGGAGGTTGTGCAGAGCAACTGCTGCGCTTTTCCTTCATCCCTAGTTTGCTGAGCACTGGCTTTCCCGCGAGATCGACATGTTAGGCTCTTAAGTCACTTTTGAAGTAACGCTTAGGTTTTTAAGGAAGAATCACCTAAATGATTTAAGTAACTGATAGGCAAATGTGAGTATGTCTAAAAGTACTGTAATTGGTATTGGCTGGCATTCCTCTTGGCAGTCTGAGAAGACAGGCAAGCTGTACGCTGTCGTTCTTAGGCTTAAGTGGAGAAACTCGCTCTGCCAAGGGTTGGAGCCTTTCATCCTTGAAACTTGCTGTAAAGGAGAAACTACATAATTAACTACATGGCTCTTCAAGGACTTCATGGCACATACGAGATAGGGGTAATTCTGCTGCTCTTTTCAGTCCAGAAAAGTAGAGGCAGACTTCCCAAAGACAATCCAGCCCTTTCATATAATATGAAGTGGGACTGTTTGAGTGGTTACTTTTTTGGTTTGACTGATGACTGGTTCTTGGAAAATGATGTCCCTTCAGCATCTTGCTGGCTTCCACTGGTACCTCTTCTCCATCAGGATGGCAATATCTTCTTTATAGACCACAAAATACTATATCATGAGTTTTGTGGATGGCCTGGTTTCAGCTGGGATAGAGTTAATTTTCTTTCTGGTAGCTGGTACAGTGCTGTGTTTTGGGTTCAGTATGAGAAGAATGTTGATAACACACTGAGGTTTTCAGCTGTTGCTGAGCAGTGTTTAGACTAAGTCAAGGACTTCTCAGCTTCTCCTGCCCAGCCAGCAAGAAGGCTGGAGGAGCACAAGAAGTTGGGAGGGGACACAGCCGGGACAGCTGACCCCAACTGGCCAAAGGGGTATTCCATACCGTGTGATGTCATTCCCAGTATATAAACTGGGGGCAGACTGCTGCTCGGGGACTGGCTGAACATTGGTCAGCAGGTGGTGAGCCATTGCACTGTGCATCTGCATCACTTGTCTTTCTTGGGTTATATTTCACTTTCTTTTTGTTATCTTCCATTATTATTATTATTAATAATAATAATAATTTTCAATTATTAAACTGTTCTTATCTCAAAAAAAAAATCCAACCCCAAACCTTAAATTATATATAGCTTGGATTTTCTCTGAACACTAGGTTCAAAAGTACATGTTACGAACTGAGAGCCAGACTCTATATTATTTAAAGCTTTTTATCACAACATATGGCATTATTTACAATTGCTAAAGAGAGATGTGTGTTTTCTTTTAAAATACAAAGTGGATGAATATACTTAATACCTGTTTACCTTGTCTGCCATGTCCCTGCTTGGGTCTTAGAAGACCATTTCAGGCTACTGCAGAGTGTCTGGCATTTATAAACAAATAATCATAATGTGTTTTGTGATTGTAATGCTCAGAAACCTGGAAGTGCCTTGTTTACTTTCCTGCGAGCCCAGCGGAGGTAATTTGGCTCATTCCCAGACCATCTTGTTTCTGACCATGAGTCCGTCAGACACTAGTAGTTCCTCATTTCTGTGACATACTGAAAACGGTACGAGATCTACTTCTAAATACCAAATAGTGTCTAGGCTTGCGATGACGATGTGGATCCTGACGACTTAATGATAGGTAAGATAATGAATGAGCCCATGGCTCTTCTGTTCAGCATCCATTAGCATTCCAGGTTAATCTAGCCATGTGCTGTGTCAACAGATCTTTGTCCCTCTCTCGTGAAAATCTGTAACAGGATACAACGCTGTCAGGTAGATCAATACCGAATGACTGTCTCCAGCAGCCACTTACGGCAATGTTAAATGCCAGGGAAATAGAGAGGTGTACAGGAAGCAGGCACAGAAAGAGAAGGAGAAGGCTCATTAGAAAAATAAAGGTGCTAATTAAAATAATTTTATCTCGGTGCGCAGCAGGAGTAATGGGATCTTAAGGTTTCCCCCCTGGTTTAGCTTCTTTCTGACGTTGACCTTTGGAAAACTTTTCGCTGTGATTTGCTATCAATATTCACATCGCAATTTGTGGTGTTTTTAGAATCGAGTTGATTCTTATCCAGCAGAAGACTTGAACATGTGCTTAATATTGCACTTATATGTAAGCTTGTTGATTTGGATCAACTTACATGCTTGAATTTTGTGATGGATCAGGTTCCTGAAAGAATGAGAGGCCTTTAATGAACTTAAACAAGCACTTTCAATGCTGTCTCATTATTATTTGCTTTAAGCAAACAGTTTTACCATTCTACGTTTCCTAAAGATGAAGTTAAAGAGCTTAATATTTCCACAGGAAGCTCTTGTAGCCATCCCTTACTAAAAGTGTTACCATCTTTCATTGAAAATATATTTTCGTTACAGTGGAATTATTAGGTGTTTATCCATCTAAAAAGTACTGCCAACCTTCTTACAATTATCTTCAAAATGAATTGTTTTGTGCAGCCATTCTAAAGGAAAATTCATACAGTTTTGCCTTTTCTTTTTTAAAGCAAAATGTTAAGTTGTTAACGTATGCAATCTGTAGGTCTTGAAGAGCATTCAAATCTTTCTCCCTTTATTTTTCAGCACTCCCTTCTAGTATATGGAGGTTCGGTCTTCTGGTCTTGGAGCTTTGGATTTTTTTGAATGGGGTTGAATGCATGTGCAACAGTGTTTGCAGGATTAGGGCCTTCGGATACATCCACTGTAGTTTCTGAACATATGGATTCATAGGCATATGTAGCCCCACGTGTTTTACTGCCAGCCCTTCACTGTATTTCAGTAATACCCACCATTATTTCCTCTCTTCATTTCTTTTGCAGATGGTACCTTACACACTCATGTTTTGCTGTTTGACACATGCAACCAAGTTGTTCTTCCTGAGCAAAAGACGTTTTTAATGGTGCTGGATCTGGGAGCCCTTTGAGAAGCCCTTTGAGTGCCCTCAGTACTGGTTAAGGGAACCCTTGCTCCCTTTTGTTTAATCAGCTGTTTCCCTTACTAATATTCAATTACTTCTCTATTTTTTTGTGATCTAATTTGAGGATTTAGTGAGATTAAGGACACTTTAGAACAAATAAGGAAAAATATACAAATAGACGTCCATTCAAAATCTCTTGCACGTGATTCACAATATGTGAAGGATTCGACTGAAGTGACTTGATCTTACATTTGACTTCCCATTTAACTTACTTTCCCAATGAATTGCCACATAACTATGTATGCACCATTTCTGGTGAATCACTTGAAATATACAACTTTCTAGAAAATTGTGCGGTAACACTGTATATCAGCCATGACAGTTTTGTTCTGAAACCAAATGTGGGTCACTTTTGTACATTCTATAAAGAAAAAGCATTAATAACTTTGTAAATAAGGAAAAAGCTAAAAGATTATTTTTACTCTTAAATAAAGAACATTCCACAGCTCCTGCATGAAATATAAATTATAACTACCCTATAAGCCAACAAGGAAACATATACCTTTTAAAGAATGTAGAAAAAGAAGGTGTACTTGCAATCTGTCTCAGTATGTCAAATTAGAAAGTGAGAGTAAATGTTAATTTGTAACATTTTTGCTTTTTCTCATACTGGCCATATGAAGATAGAATGATGCACAAGTGTTCTAACATGGTTTAGTGACCTATTTTTGAGAGACATTTGAGCAATTATAAAAGACAGTAAAATTACAGTATACTATTTCCTTTGGGAATTTTCTGTTTTCTTCTACTTCTCTGTATTCAGGTTAGATAAAGAGTTGATTATGCAAAGTGTGAGAATAAGTATATAGAAAAGACAGGTAGCAGTCTGTACAAATAATTCAATTAGATAAATTGTAAGAATGATCCATTTCAGGTTCCCTACAGAATAACGTCTCATATCAGGTATCAAGTAATTCCCTGTGTACTTGTGGCAACTGTCCATGAGCAGAAGAAAAAAGATATATTTGAATTATGGTGGTTGTTAAATGCTAACTGAGAAATAATGTGTAATTATTAATAGCTGCATCTACCAGGAAATAGAGTGGTCTTTTTTTTCCCCTTTTCCAAATTTTCTGCCACATGACGCGAAATCCTGATTAAGATCGTCAGCTCTTTCCGTTTTAGTGCACGTCCCCTGCCTGCGTGGTACGTATCAGCCTTCGATTCCCAGTGCTGAAAGTAGCAACAAAAAAAGTCAGAGGGAACGTACTGCACTGGGTTTGCTGTGCTGCACCTTGCTCCTTCAACCTGCTGTCCTGGAAAACGGTACACCAGCGGCCAATTCTCACCTCATCGGTGCCCATCCGGGAAATTCCGAACTCTCTGAACCTATCCAAGTGTAGAACCGATAGAAGAAAAGAGAAGATCATGACTGAACCTAGAAAGAGTCATTAAAAATTGGTAGTGGTGGTATGAGTCTTGACTCTTCTAAACAAAGTATTGCAGCATGAGTAACATGCCTGACTTCAGCCACCATGTGCCAGCTGCCTGGGGTTACCGTTTTCTCAGCTCTGTTATAAAACAGAAAATTGCTGAACTCATGAGCTGTCTTCAGTTTCACACATACCCGTTCATCATATCTAATGTCATATTTAATCTGAGCACTAAACTCTGCTTCATAAGCGGATTTGGGAAAGCTCTCCAGACTTTCCAGTCCCATGAGGGCAGATACCCAAGGAGGCAGTAGTTTTACCCCCAGGAACTTCATAGATTAAACCTACACTTTGAGATTTACTGTTTATAGATCCAAATGCAGTATCTGTGCCAGCAATAAATGGTATGGAGTAGTATTGCATAAAAAAAAAAAATAATTGGAAAGTTTGGAAAAGGAACTGATGAGTCATCTGGTATGGTGGAAATTATGTTCCTATATATCTTGATAAAATCACTATTTCAATACATTTCTGCATAACATTCATGGACAAAAACATACATTTCTATGACGTCCACTAGAGCATGTTCAAATTTGGCTAAAAAGGAACAGGTACACTGTTATCTTTGGACATGCAAGGATGTAAGGACAATAGTATCTCTTCGTGCTTGACCTTCTCTGTGTTCTCTGGGTGTCTGAGCCCTGCAGAACAAGTAAGAAGCAGAAAGTGCAGTTGCACTTCTAGTGCTGTACTGGAGTGAAATAATAATTTCTTTAGGGCAAAGACTGTTTTCTTACTACTGCCTGACCATGTGCTCCCTGACCTTCCACAGAGGTTTCTAGGCGCTGCTGCAAAACAAGTAAAACCACATGTATAATAATAAGTCCCTCATCAGTTGGGGGAGTGGGCCGTGCCATCACCGTACCCCCCCTCCTGAATCTTAACACTTGAGGACATGGGAGATAAATTGCTGATAGCATTCCTGTTGTTGCTAGCGATGGTGTTACAGCTAGCTCAGAAGGTTCAGCTCCTGGAGTAGGCTTTGGTTCTGGGTTCAGCTCCAGGAGTAGGCTTTGGTTCTGGGTTCAGCTCCAGGAGTAGGCTTTGGTTCTGGGTTCAGCTCCTGGAGTAGGCTTTGGTTCTAGGTTCAGCGCCAGGAGTAGGCTTTGGCTAGTGGGCTCGGCTGAGAGGCTCCAGGTCTTGTTGCACAGTCAGATAAATCCAGACTCTCTTATGGGAAGATTCATCATCAGTTTATTTTAACCATCTAAATGTCGGGTATGGGACACAGGTTTCAGCTTTCTCTGTGGCTGCTGAAGATAGAATAGGATATCTGAATTACTTGCTGGAAATGCTTGTCTGACCCCTCTAAAGAAAACCCATGTGACTAGTTTGGACGATATCCCTAAGTTTTAAAATTATGTGAGATAAATCCTATACTTAATGTCAAGAGTCTTACTTTGAATTCATTACAGTACACAAGAAAGTACACATAGTAGAAAGAAAGAGGAAAGGAGGAGTTACTATTCTTGTCATAACTTCATTTATTGAGCTTTATCTCCTCTGTGTCATCTCATTAAGATTTCAGATACTGGAGTGCCGCAAACCCAGCTTATCTGTAAGAAAAGCCTTTAAAAGCATTTTATGTTCCATGATTTGCCACACATAAAACAACCCCTAAAAACATATGTGGTATGTGCAATCTGTAGCTGAGGATGAGTAAGACAAAAGTAAACAATTAGGTTTTATTTCATTTTCTGTATTGGAAAAAATAAGCCCAAGAACTGCTGTTTTCTCCTGTGAACTAAAAAAATTGACAATAGTCTTCAATAAACTACGTATTTTTAACTTCCCTTTCTGGTTGTGTTCACACACAGAGCGGTTCCCATAATTATAAGCATCTTTACTTCATGACATTATCCTTAATCTATGAGTAAAATCGATTTTCAAAATGAATTAGATGCATGTAAGGATGGAATTAGCTGATAACAAAACAAATTGACTTGTCTGAAAGTGATTTGGATGACTGGTGTCAAAAGAAGCAAACTAATCCTGCTCTCCCTTGACAGAGGAATTTTTTGCTCAGCACTCTAACCCACTGAAATTGATGGTGTGAGTTCAATGTTTTATATTGTCTGTGGTAGTAACAGGTTGGTGTAGTTGGCTATTACTACGGAGACTGTAAATATTTATGTTTAAAGACTTCATTGCACATGAAGCGCAAGAGGAGTGGTTGTATGCAAATACTCTTGGTGCAATTTTTCCTTCTTTATTTCTTACTGAAAAGGCCATTAAAATATGAGATGAAACTCAGATCTAATATGAGAACTTTTTGTTAAAATAGCAAATTCAATGAAAAAGTCCAAATGTTGAAGATATTTAGATATTAAAATTCAGATGTTTAAAAGAGAAATCTTTTAATTGTAAGCACTGTTAGACATTGGAATGAATTTGCTAAAAGAAATTGTGAAGTCTTACTTATTGGAGGATTTGTAGAATCAGTCAAAAACACATCTTTGGGGATGATTTGATATGGTAGATCGGGTAGGATCTACCGAGATCGAGTGGGGAGAAATACCAGGTAATCAGTCACCCTTTTTTAGTGATTTTTACAATTAAGAAATCCCAGCAGGTCATTCGCTGTGTTTAAAAGGATTAAAAGTCATGTACTTGGGAAGATCAAAAGTGAAAAAATGGAAGGCATATTGCCCTGAATATTAGGAGTATGTATGTCTTGCGTCCAGACAAGCTGGGCCCCAGACATGAAAAGTCTAGATAATTAGAAATTTGACAGAAATGTGGTAATAATGTCAAACCAAGAAACTGCAGCTGATAAAGAATTTTCTGAACAACTAATACAATCAGCCAGATATTAAAACACAGAGTATTTCTTCAGAACAGGGTATTTCAAGCATTGTTTAACAGGACTGAGTGGGAAATAAGTTGGGAAGAAAGAAGCAGCTTGGCTCAGTGCGTGTATGTTCATGTGCAGGCGAGCCCTGCTCACCCTTTCCTAGACGGTGAGAATTTCCTCCACTTTTCCCCTAAGACTGTCCACACTTCTGCCAAGAAGTCATACCTGTATGATGATGTCTACACTGGAGGCTATTTTCCTGGCACCTCGTTTATATCACATGAAGGTTCCTTTTTCTCTGTTTCAGTTCCTCTGGTTCCCTCCCTAGTTGTATCCCAAGCGGTTTTCCAGTTACACCATCTCCTTTCCCTCGATACATCTATTTCTTTTCATCACAAAGCAGCCCACGATCGCTTCGCCATTCCCACAAAATAGCCATAGACCTAATGCCTGCGTCCTCCGTTTTTCACAGTGTCCCAAGCTTCATCCCTGGGATGCTCGTGCCACGTATCTTCTCCACGTCTCAGGGTCCTGATCCTCAAATCCCAAACTGACCAAGTGACCGTACCCTCCCCAGCCCTACTCAACCTTCGTCTTGTCTGCAGCAAGCCTGTACAGAGGACAGATGAGGAGACCCTCTAGCATCACCAACCGAATGAATCATTTCCCTAAATGTGTTTTTAAGTGAAGACCTGTTCACTTAGACCTGTTCATAATGTAATAGAATTATTATATTATGAAAATAAATACTGAACTAATGAAATATGCTAACAGCAACAGACAGTGATTAGGCTTTTGGAAAGAAGACACAAGAAGTGGACCTATACAGTG
The DNA here is from genome assembly GCA_035590195.1 of Aviceda cuculoides. Lineage (NCBI taxonomy): Eukaryota > Metazoa > Chordata > Aves > Accipitriformes > Accipitridae > Aviceda > Aviceda cuculoides. The sequence goes on from JAVJGG010000005.1 coordinate 31,587,840, forward strand.
ACTATTTTGAAAAGTTTTGCATTACCTTTATATTTACAGATGAGCATAATTCCCTTATCCAAGGGGAGAAGGATGTGAGAGGGAGAGCCAGGAGCAGGGTGCACAGAGGCTGCAGGGCCATGCGAGTGGGCAAATGGTTTGGACATAGAGGATGTGAGGTGAAGGGAGATCCATAGAGGACTGAGACAAGGATGATTGGCTACAATTTGGTTTTAATTGTACTTTTTATGACCTAAATATTCATTGTGGTTTAACCCCAACAGGAGTGTATATGGGATGGAAAACCTCTTTGTCTATGTTCTACATTAGTGTATACCATGCAAAATGAAGTTATTTGAAAGCTAGTTAATTTTTTAAAAATACGTTTATATGGAAAAGTTTGACATTTCCTGAATTAAATAGATACAGGATTAGAATGCACTGAATAAGCCTTTTTATTATGCCTTCCTTTTCCCTCTTCCGATAAAGTTTCTTGAGATGACTTGACAATAACTGCCTCAGCTAGTTTCTGATTGTTATTTTCAGACATCCTTTTGGTATCTTTTCTCTGGATGTGTGGATATTTTATATTATGATCTCTCACAGGCTTGTGCAGGGACATAAAGGCGTACTAATATAGTTCTGTAGCTCATCTGTAAGTAGGGGTAAGGCTTTCAGAGATACCTGTCTTGGGCAGCAGTTCTTTCCGATGCTTCAGTCAGTAAGACAAACTTTTTTCCTCTCGGAAGGTGGAAGCCTGTACCCCTGCTCCTGTTCCACCCTTTGCACTGGCACAAGTAAGTCTTCATCAGTGAACAAATGCACCTCGCTGAACTGGCAGAAAGCGAACCCAGAAAGCTAGAATTTAATAGATTTCCACTCTCTTCAGCTTTTAGCAGCTACCTAAGAAGTCAGACAAGCATGGGAGGCGTTGCAGGAATGCCCGGAGGGAAAATGACACTGCCCAGCTGGAAAGTGTCGCTCGGAGAAGGGATGACAGGGCCACCTTCCAGCAGCAATGGTTGTTATACAGGATCCGTGATCGCATCAACCGTGTAGAGATTTTCTTGACCTTTGCAAAGACTTCCTAATGTATTTTAGCACTGTTGAAAAGTCTGAATCTTGTTTGAAGAACTCACTGAAGAATGCCTCAGTCAGAATTAGGTGAGAGCTTTTGCTCCAATTTAAAACATAAATCACAGGAAATGTACCCAGAACATAGAGCAGTAAGGGTGTTTGAGAGGTCAGGTAGTCCATCCTCTTGTCTAAAGCAGGACCAGAAGAGATGAAATGTGCTTTTCTTCTCATCTTCAGTTTACCTAATGCATCCATTTCCTTCTTCCTTTCCCTGCTTTTACTTCTCCCCATTTTTTGTAGGCACAACTTCAGCGAGCTGATCTTTTTCCTTGTACTCTTGATGTGCCCTTCCTCACTCTCCAAACTTAGTCACACAGGCATGGCACTTCACTTAAAAATGGGAACATTTCTTGCTGGTCTTTTCACAAACCCTTTCTCTTCTCTTTTCTCCCCCATGCTGCTTCATATCACCGATCCACCCTCAGCTTAGGTCTGAGAACGAAAGGTTTATTGCTTGCCACACCTGACACCCAGTCTGCACATCTTTTTTTTGCTCAGCCAGACATCTGAAACCAGATTCATAATAGATTGCAGCAGAAGTGCCATTATAAAGCATATTCAATAGGTGTGAGAAGCAGACGCTCACTCAGTAAAATGAATAATGCTACCAGCATTAAAAATGCATGCCATGGAATGCCTGAGGGATCTGTAGCATCGTTTGAGTCCGAAGGTGGACGGAGTCAGCTGCATACGATACGGCTGTTTGCTGCTGGGGACGCTTGTTATTCTGTATTCATATTTAAGAACCGCATAGAAAGTGCCATCAGGTTTGTGGCTCAGTCATTCCAGGTTCTGGGCAAATACGTGATTCTTGCCTTTTCAGGCTGAAATTACTTCTTCTTTTGATCTAGCGGTAGATCTAGCAATGTAGATTTTTACATAGTGGTGTGCTTTGAATATCAAAGGAAGCAGGCCATTTTTCAAAAGCTCTGCCTTTCTTTCTAGTTGCTCTTCTTTCCTTCTTTGAAAGACTTCTCATTACGCGAATTAGTTTTTAAAAAGGAAGTCGCCCGACCGTACGTGGTGCAGCAGAACAGCGCCTTCTGGACCTGCTCCTGTCCCTAAGGGAAATGGTGATTTTTTTTCCCCAAACTTGAACTGGAAAGGTGACTTACTTTTTACCTGTAACCAATCTTCTGCTAGTGCTGTAACCCAGTGTCTATGCATATGGAATTTAGGAACAATAAAAAAGATATTTGCAGAAGGATCGTTTTATGTATATATGAAATTTTAACACTGACATAATTTACATTCTGTATTTATATAGATAGATTCTTTCTTCTCTTTTAGGTTTTCTAAAAACTGTCTAATTTAGTCTAAAATGTTTTATAACCAAAGGCAAGACTTGTAAGGGGATGAGTACAAAATTGCAATTTGATTTAAGGACATTCATCTGTTACATTGCCAGTTAATGTCTTGCTCTGTGAAGATTTTTTAAATGTAGCATTACAAGACATGTAGCAAATTTTTAGAGGCAGCACAGATACTGTTGCAAAATGTTAGTATTCTTCCATCCTTAACCATTGCTTTTGGAAATTTTTAAGCTAAAATGATTCAGCCATCTCTGAAGATCTTATTAGGAAAACTGTGTTTGTTTTGTTTTTCCTTGTATTACAAGATCCTTGCAGTCATTTTTCCAGATCTCTGACATCTCTAGGATTTGGAGCAAGACTCTGAACTTGAATGGAAAGTGAGCCTGGTAGCAGTCATGCACTACTGTTTTTCCCATGAGTTTGCTTGCAAGTGTCCATACTGTTAGTTCAGTCTCAGCAGAGACCTGTGAGAATTAGGCAGCTGTGTTATCTAAAAAATGTTATCTATACGGAGCACGCACCATCTCCTCTCAGTGCCATTCTGCACCTAGAATGCACATTTGCCATTATCACAGAAAATGCCGGTTGCAGCCTGGATTTGCCGAGCAGAGTTTTCCCAGAGCGTTCCACCTTTGCTCCTTTGCCTTTTCAGACCCCCAAGAGCAGTCTTGGACACGTGGGGAGATAAAGGAGAAGGGAATGCAGCAGGGGCAGGCAGAGCCTGCAGCCTTTACAACAGCATCAGCAAATGGAGGATAAAGATTAAAAAAAAAGAAGTTTGTTGTCAAACCCATTCGACATTTATTCACCTTTAAGTGCTTGACTTTACAAACTTAAATTAGTCTCAGTGTGGGACTTTTTTTTTTTTTAATTTTCTTTTGGAGGGGAGAAAGCTAACGTACAAATACGTGAGCTTGAAAGGAAAGACAGAAGTATGTTCTGGAAACAAGGTAATTCTCAGCTTTGATCTCCAACATAAGGGGGGTTTTGTCTGATGCAGTAAAGGTTCTTTCTGAGTATATAAAACCATTGGAGTTGATTAGGTTGTAAGGTAAGGAACACCTGATGTTTGAATAGTTGTTTTAGATCTGGACCTGTTTGATAAGAATTTGTTGGCCTCTGTGAAGTAAGTTGGTCTCACTGCATTCCTAAAGGGCATATCTTCAGTTCGTAATTATCTCCATCACATTTGGCATAAACTGTGACAAATAATCAAATGATGTGAGCAGAGCAGGTAGGGAGGGTAGTTTTACAGGAACATAGTTTGAGTTACTTCAGTTCTCAGGTGGAAGGAATGAAGCAGGAGTCGGTGAAGGAAGGCCGGCACTTCTATTATTTATTTGTACTGCTCTGGTTTTGTTGATGCATATAGAACTTGATTTGGGGGAAGTCACTATTTAGCCTTCGCATTTTGAATCTGGAAGGTGTGATATGAATTCATCTTCCCTTTGGCTACTAATTAAAAAGTAATTAACTTCAAACTCTACTATTTTTATTCAGAGGAAGGAAACAAAGGTTATGGACCTGTTTTTGAGGAGCAACCCATTGATACCATCTATCCAGAAGAATCTTCAGACGGACAAGTTTCAATGAACTGCAGAGCTCGAGCAATTCCTTTTCCGACTTACAGGTAACCTCTCTTCTTTTGATTTTCAGGTCTTCCGTATTTTATTCAGTGAGTGTTTCAGGTTGTGGTATTGAATCATTGACTGTCTTAACAGGTTGATACAAAGTCATCAAGGCAGGAAAAAATGGGGAGATTTGAATTTTTGAGTAAGAATCAACCTTGATGCAATGTGCCAGAATGTCTAGACAGTGTTGAAAACTGTATTCCTGTTGTGTTCAATGTTTTTAGCTTTTGAAAGGAATACTGATCCGGATGCAAAACAAAAAAAAAAGTGATCTTTAAAAATAATTAAGAGGCTATCTTTCTAGCTAAGGATGACTAAGGTTCAAGTCCTTATTCTTCTTGATTCAGAACAACTTTTTTATCCTATTTTACTCTGAAAGAAGGGGGACTGGCTGTTGAACCTGGATATTCTACGCCCCGTGTTGCTTTTACATCCACCATATTGTAGAGAGATGCTCAAAGTGTGTCAGCTATGCTACTGAAGACATGAAAAACTTTATTCTGGAAAAACATTTCAACTAGTTTTAGTAGAGATTCACACATGACCTCTTTCACAATAATGGTGTTGTTATTAGCAGAGCAATTCTGCTTCATTATGAGATCTCGGGGCATCCATATGAGTTTGTCAGCCATTACCTGCTCATTATGTACAGAGAAATGTACTTAAGATTGTCACTATTAAGACCGTGACTAATTTACATGGTCAGCAAACTGCTGTCATCAAACTGAGGGACAGATGGACTTTCTTGCCAGCAAAAGAGCTCCATTTCATTGAATTATCCTATGATATGGCCCCAGTATTCACTTTACGTGTGTTCCTAGACTCTGGCTTCTAGGACAGAAAAAGCGGTTGAGTCTGCTGGCCATTCTTTTAAATCTGTTAGAGTGTTGTGGTCAGCTATGGTATTCTTCTATCAAACCACCTTAGCTAGTCTTCATTACCTTTTTTTTTTTTAGATATGCTTACAGGTGTCTACATATACAGAACCACCTGTGATTGAAGGATTTGAGGGGGAACTAGAATATACCTTTTGAATATGATCCTTGGCTCTAGGATCATTACAGGTTTTTCTACGTGGCATTTTGCTGTTTGTTGCATTCGTTTGCTCTCCCCGTCTGTGCTTGGAAAGGACTGGAAGTGTGGAGAGATGAGATACACTTAGATTTGGTACCCTTCTGATACACTTCCCCATCACTTCCAGTCTGCCCAGAGACTCCCCCACCCTGTCTGCAAGGCTGTGTAAACATACCATCTATAAAGTGAGTACAGGCTCTACATAAATTTTAGCATTCTTTATCTATCATGGGCTCTGCAAAATCTGAACTAGTAAAGTCACTCTAGGAGAATTGCCTCACACCTCCAGAACTCTCCTATCTAGGAACAGATCTGACAATTAGTGCTGATAGCTGATGTGGTAATAATTGCAATACAGAATAAGGTCACTTTCCTTATTTTCTGACATCATTATTTTAGTCTACCTCAGTATACTATCTTCATTTCTTAGCCCTCCCTCCAGCAGCTCATGAGCCAAAATTCTCTTGTCTCAGAGGTAGATAGGTCCTTTGTCCTTTTTCATTGTGGCGTAAGCTGTCCTCATGACAGTTATTCCTAGGTATTTCTGAACAGAGGCTTTTTTATTTGTAATACAGACACGTAGTTTGTCCCACAGGACTGCAGTGATACCTCCAAAGTCCTGTAAAACCTAAATGCTATTTACGGCATCTTGAAAATCCTGCCATTTCATTATTTTTAATTTATTTTTTATTAATACCACTTTTATTATTGTTTCTTTCTATGACATTTGCAATTTCAGCTTCCAAACGAGTATTCTGTGTATTTTGGTACGTCTTCAATAAGGAAAGAACACATAGGGTATGCGCTCTCATTTTCAAACACTAATGCCTATCTTTACTTTGAGACAAAAAATTACGTACACTGAAAGAATTTTATGATCTTTAAATGTATTTAAGTTGTATTTTTCCTGTTTGTGCTCAGGAAACGTGCAGTTCCTTTCAAAGAAGGTTTTGGGCTCCCCCTTGTGGTCACAGTAATAGATATAAATAGAGCTACAAATCATGAATGCTGGTTCCCACTCCATGTATTTTAACTTTTTTTAAATCAGTAGAAATCAGTAAGGGCCAGACCTGGGCCACTGAGCTCCTCTCGTAGTCCCTGAAGTTCGCGTTACAGTGACTCAGTGAACTGGCTGTGGGGTTTTACAGTAATTAAGGTGAGAGTGTCCGTCAATTTTCTGAATGTAGTAAGTAGGTCTTCAATCAGGTGTGCCACTGTTTTCGCACTGACTTCACTGGCATGTTAGGCTTTATGAAACATTTTCATCCCCTACAGCAAGTTTTCAAAAAGCTCTTAAAAATTTCATTAGTCCATACTTTGGAGGTGCAGAGGGAGTATTTTCTTAGCCAATTTGGCCTTAGATAACTACTCGAGGATATGTTTATAAACCCAGTGCTTGATCACTAGCTAGTTAATTCTCAGCCAGCTCGAGAATCCTTTACTGCCTGGCCAGCAGTCGGGATTTAATCTATGTCACATCTCTGGGAAGGCTGGAGCAGACTGAGACTGTTATGTTTAAAAGATCTACAGAGTTCAAATCTCTGGCTCTTGCTGAAGAAAACTTAAAACATATATAGAAGTATATTAATAACTCCCTGTATGTTTTATCACAACTTATGAGTTATTTTTCAAATCATATTTCTTTCCAGGTTTTTTGGGGGGGGCCAAATCTTACATCTGGCTTTTCTTTTTTAATAGGTGGAAACTCAACAACTGGGATATTGATTTAACAAAGGATCGCTACAGCATGGTGGGAGGCAGACTTGTTATCAATAATCCAGAGAAATCAAGGGATGCTGGAAAATATGTCTGTGTAGTGTCGAATATCTTTGGAACGGTCAGAAGCAGTGAAGCCACTCTGAGTTTTGGATGTAAGCCGATGTTTACGTCAAAACGTAGAAAGACTACGGTTAGCTTGAAATGCCCGATGTTTTACACTGCAGCGTCTTCTGCTAGCATGTGCTATGGCTGTAGTACTCCGCAAAAACAGTATCTTAAGTGCCTCGGTCTGCAAAGGTCAACACAAAATAAGTTTCGTAAGCATTTTGTATTCTTGAGCATTCAGCTGACTTGACACCCTTCTCAGTGAGTTATTGTTCAATTATTAATTGAAGAGACTCGTGGAGCCAGATCTTGAGACAATAATGTCCAGACTTTTTTTAAATCACGGTAGGAGCTGAGGGGAGATAGTCACAGCAGAAAGGTGCGAGTGGGGGCGTGGGGTGACGAGGGGCTGCCGCCGTGCCAGCGCGGCTGGGGTGCTGCGGGAGGAAGGCACGGCGCTGGCTGGTAAAGCGTGCTCCCGCGGCCGCGACGGGGACCCCGCTGGGGGACGTTTCTGTCCGCTCCTGACCATCCTGAACTGGTCTCGCGTATGCACAGACCTGCACTGTCAACGAATACATGCGTTGTAAAGCACTGATGGACGCTATTTGAAGAGTAATGTGAGCTTTTGCTGGCTGCAGACAGTGTTTGGGATTTTTATTTTGTTTTGCCTTAAGATGCTTTTTTCCCTAGATATATTTTTTTTTCATCAGAGGCCCCAAAAAGGAATCCACAGAAAAAGGAATCCGCTCTTACTGGTGACCGTTCACAAAGCCCTGTGTGCCCTTTAATCCTGACGTTAAGTGCTTGGTGCTCCTCTTGTCTTTCAGCAGCTTCTGTGAGCAGAATTCACTCCTTACTGTACGAGATCAGAGAAAAGTTCTGCTTTCTGCTAGTAATTCTAAGACTTTGGGAGCACATACATCAGGGAAACTCAGAGGCTGTAATGAGTTGATGGATCCCATTGTAGTTGATCTAGCCTTAGTCTGTATTTTACCCAGAGTATTTTCTAGAGTGAATAGAAGGCCAGGTTGTTATTTCCTTCCAGTGGAGGTGACATCAAAATTCAGTTTACAGGATATTTATTTATACCTAAAGCAGGCAACAATGGTGCCAGTCCCGAATGACCAGTAGGATAAAAGTCACAACAGTTGCTGTAGCCACTTAAAATGAAACCAGTACATGTAATAGATGAAAAGAGTAGAATCAAAACAGTCTGAGGCATGTTCTCCTGGCTGCCGGCTCACTGTCTGCATGAGCTGAATGTTGATAGTTAGTGTACTGGGCAATTATACTGAACAGAACCCTAATATGTAATATTTAAATACTAAAATGATAGTAGGGCAAAGAGGCAAAGAATAGAAGTGAAAAGATAGCTGGAAACTGTTAAATACCTGTTAAAAAATGCTACGTTCATTCTTTATGCTGCTGTATTTCTCCCCTTCTCCTTTTACGATCACCTGTAAAAAACATTTCCTTCCACAATCACTCTTTCTAAAGAATTGAATATATAGAGAGTTGCTAAAATTAATATAGAAAATGCCTGATCTTTAGTGGAAGTTTTTGTTCCTGTGCTTGTGCGTAAACTGATTGAAAAATGGCAACAACATTTAGAAGAGTTCAAAAAAAGTCTTGACCAGCTGTACCTGAGCAAGACATTTTATTTTTGCCTTACTGTCACATTTACTGAAATTACGGAACAAAAGGCACATTCTCTCATAAAGTCCATGTCAATTAATCGATCTGAGAACACCGTCTTTAGTAGAACTGGATCTTTTTACATCCAGTGGTTTAAAACCCGCTAAAATCTTTTTTAGCTGTTACACACATAATCCTGAAGGAAGGAATTTTAACCTGCAGGAATGCTTAGTGGCTTTTTGATGCATGCTGAGCAAAATCAGAAGTTGATACACTGTTCTGTTTGCTGGGAAACAGTTTCAGAATAGTAAAACACAGCAATTTTGTAGCAGAGAGGCTTCAAGAACTAGGAAGAGAAATTACCATACACTCTAGATATTAGCTGTGTGCATATAGGAGTGCAGTGATTATGCTAATTCTTTCATTCCAGCTAAAAATGAACATCTTCCAATTAAGAGTTCATGGAATCACTCTTATTGTAATTATTGAGTAATAACCAAGTAGTGCATATGCAAAGAAGACAGAGCATTTCCTAAGAGGGATGGAGGTGTACAATTACATCTCAGTAATTGTATGACTTTACTGCACCTGGCATAGACCATTCTACTTCAGGACTAACGTAATGTTTTACATACACAAATTGCCTGTCCTATTCCATGTATAAATTTGTGGTGGCTGTCCCAAAGTTTCAAAGGTTATTCAAGAATGCTATAAACAAAATATCTACGCTTAAAATAGCTAAAATAACTTAAAAGCAATGGTAGGTCTTCTTTTCCTCAAACCCTACACTGTCCATATGCAAAGCAGTATCAAATTAGCAACATATTTGTTGCTAATGATTGTAATGTTTAATTTTTTCCTACTTTTGCAACAGATTTTAAACACTAATCTGTTCCAAAGAAAGCAGAAATGAATAATAGTAACGATTCACAAGATGAACAAAAGGTCTGCAACAAGGAAATTGGTGTTTTCGGGAAAGATCAGTCAATATTTTGAAGGTAGAAAGTAGTTGTGTAAAAAGGTCCGTGCTGGCAAATGGAATGGGAATATACTCAAAGTACTGCAGCTATTATATGAATAGAGGTTATTCCAGTCTGTGTAAAGAGCTTCCTTCGCTTTGATTACAAAACCTCTCTGATCAAATTGTTAGTTCTTACTATGTCAGTCTGTTATACTTAATTTCCTTTTTATCAAAGAATAATATTCCAAATTAATTGGGAGCTAGTTTTGGAGAACTCAATACATTTGTTGCAGTAAAGCACAGGGTAAAATTATATAAAATAATAATCAGAAGTCCTTAGAGTGGCCCATTACAATGTCTACCATTTAGGCATTGACCCAGTCAAGATCCAGTCAGTCACTGGAAAGATCTATTATCTTCTGGTGTGCTTGAGCAAAATAAACATTAGTTTTTCAGAAGCTGGGAGAGGCGTCTTTGCCTCGACACAGATGTTAACTGTCCTAGAGTTTTTTTTCATGCATTTGACAAAGCGTAATGTCATTTGCTTCCTAGATTTTTGTAGTCATTCAGGTCTGACAGCTGCGGTTGGCCTTGGAGGAATCCTCTACCTGCACCATATTTCGTAAACGTAGCAGTTGGTAGAAAGTTAAGGAATTAATTATTTTTAGATAATGCAGAGTGTCTACTGGATCTATCTAACTATACAGTGCATTTTATAGTAGTGAATAGCCTCTGTTTTCTACTTCATCTCTTTTTGTATGTACCTCTGTCCTGATTTTTTCTTTCTTGTTTCTGGCTGGCTGCTCTTGAACTTAAGTTTTGGTTAGATCTCAGAGCCAGCCTCGGGAGTTTAGTAGAAGTGGGGAGCTGCCTGCCACTGAAGAAAGCTGAAGTAATCTGAATGAAATTGTCTTAGAAGGTTTCCGTGGTAGATTATTGCATTCAGAGGCTGCGCGCTTGGGTATTACGGATGTATTGTTTGCACCACAGTTGCATTTAGAGCAGGACTTCAGTCAGCATCTCTACAATCTCGCTGAGCTTGGTGACGTGGAGAAGCTTCACAAGAGACGTTCCCTGCCTCAAGATGTTTATGGTTTAATTTCAGAGCGGATACAGAAAATGAGAGTGAAAAGCAGCAGCAAAGTGCAATTATTTGACCTAGTTGCAGTTACTCATGCAACTGTTGTCTTAACACCGCAGATCCCATTACTGTTCTCCCACAGTCTGTGGGATGACGTGTAGCTCCATGAGGGACTTGTTCCTTTACCCTTTTACAACCCTTTACCCTGCTGCACGGAAGCTGGTTTAGAGGGTCCGCTAAGGTTTCTCCTGGGATCTGAGTCACTTCTGTCCCAAACCTCTGGCACAAAAGATGGGTCTGAGCTAACTGCTTACCAGTCCTCGGCTGCTGGAGTTGTCAGGGAGGGCAGCCAGGTCATTTTGGAGAAGCCACTTCAAGTTACAGTGAAGAATTAAAATTGCATTTTGGAGAAGCCAGTTGAAAAATAACCTAAAATCCTTTTCCTTTCTTTTCCTGGCATTCCTTCTTCAAATGTAGCTCACCTGACTACTCTTAGGGACACAATCTACACCACTTTTTTTTGTTGTTTTTTTTTCCCTGGCATTTGCTGTTATGATGACTAAAATATTGTAAAAAAATCATTGCACTTGATAATGACTAACTTAAAATGAGCAAAACTGGCATTATGGGTCCACATGTATCTATTTGCTATATATTGTTGTAGTTCCATATTAATCTCTACAGGACTGAAAATAATAAAAAAAAAAATAATTGCAGCAAAAAACCCACTTTTCCTCCCCATGCCTTTTTTTAAACTAGATCTGGATCCCTTTCCACCTGAGGAACGCTATGAGGTTAAAGTGCGAGAAGGTGTTGGAGCAGTGCTTCTCTGTGAGCCCCCTTACCACTACCCAGGTAATTCAGCTTAACATGCTTCCTTTTCAACTGCTTAAGAGTGCAAGACAAAATAATATTTAATTTAAAGGAAACTTTGAAACTTTCCTTAAACAATAACTTTTATGTAGCTTGAGAATCGCCGTTTAGGTTAAGTTTCCGTTTTGAATATGCTTGTAGTTGAACATGTGTAAAGGTTATCGTTGAATTTGCAAACAGGTTTTGATATTACAAATAGCATGATTCAAACTAATCTGGGTAACGGAGGGGAGGCTTGGCCTACCGTTCAAAAGACCGGAGGACGTGACAGGGCCCAGCTTCCTTCCACCCGGTGACGACACCACAACAGAAACGATCGTGGGGCTCCTGTTAAAATCACGGAAGAGCGGCAGGCAGCCCTAGAGGGGTCAGAGATGAGGTGATTTACGCTCTGGAAGCATGACCTTTCTCTCAGCGTGAGCTACGGAAGAGCTTCACAGCAATTACGCCCATAACCTCAAGCATTTGGGGTTCCATCGTGAGTGAATTTGGCTGTTAGCATCTCTTTTACCGCCCATTGCACGTAAAATGCGGTAATGTTTTAGTTTTCGTACTCTGTGTCTGAGTATTGCAAGGAACTGAAGAATCGAGACTTATTTCTAGTTAAAATTTCTAGTCGCGATACTGGCAAGGGCTTCCTAGCTCCTCGGTTGGGTCAGGGCAAGACCCAGCTGCCCGTCCCCTCCCAGTCCGCTCCAGTTCCTGTGGGAAGGCTGTGCCCAAGGGGAGCCGTGGGCACTGCAGCCGCGCGCCAGCGGCAATCTGCACTTAGGGGAGCAATACCCCGACGTTCAGTGTACACGGGTATTGGCTGACTACTGGGACTTGTATATTCTCTCTCACACAGCTGCCTCTCCCAAGGAAAAGATCTGTAAACTAGAAATCAGAGTGGAGTAATTTATATGCAGACAGTATTCCATGGCTAAAGTAGCTGATAGTATTGGGTTTTAATATTGACTAGAAAATATTTTCCTCCAGATGATCTCAGTTATCGCTGGCTTCTAAACGAGTTCCCAGTATTCATTGCGTTGGACAAACGACGATTTGTGTCACAGACGAACGGCAATCTCTACATCGCAAATGTAGAAGCATCAGATAAGGGCAATTATTCGTGTTTTGTGTCCAGCCCTTCAATAACAAAGAGTGTATTCAGTAAATTTATTCCACTTATTCCACAGTCTGATCGTAAGTATTTATTGGAAATACTATGTACGTACAATGTTCTAACTGTATTTTAATTCTGCTCATTCATAACTACTTTCAGCTCTGTAAGGAGAATTATGTGGCAAGTTATAATGGCTACTGCACAATGTTATTTAGTTTTCCAGATACAGAAGTCCAAATCATTCCCATTCACAGTGAAAACTCCGTGAAGGAAATCTCCCTGGATTCATTCACAGATTTCCTTTCATAACATTGAGAACAGAGTTTCATCCCCGGAGTCCCCATCTTTTTTATGCGATAAGCCCCCGTACTCATCCCAAAATCTTTAATAACTTTTCTGGTCTTGGCATTGGTTCAAAGGGGTGTGCCTGTAAAGCAGAAACTTTATGTAAAAGTTGATAAACAGCTTCAGGAATTAATTTTGTTTCCCAGGAAATCCCCCATGAAAATGGAAAACCCTTTTCCCCTGCTGAAATTTCCTATCCAACAGTAGCCTAAGGGCTTTGTGTCTCATGGCCAGTTGCCTAAAACACCTATGTGGCTTTGTGTTACTAGATTATTCACCACCATTTCTTCATGAAAACGGCGTGTTTTCCAAATGGTAACCAAGATCCCTTTTGCCACTTCAGACTGTCAGTCACTAGAGTCTTATAAACTAATCATCAAGATTTCAGTGACTCTCTTATCTGTTAAATTTTCCATATTACAGTGAAGAACTGTGATTAAATTTGAGTAATTAAAAATCAGTGATCTTTGTCCAAGTTTTCCACGGCCAGTACTCACACTGAGATCTTCATCTAAAAGAATAGCAAGAGGAGTCCTACAGGGATCACCAGTAGGTAGATTTGATTACATTTGCATCCCTGTGCCCTCATTAATCTGTAGATTTGCTGGCTGTAGTTCCTTTGTACCCTTACCAAGATAATATTGAGCTTAAATTCACAGTAGTTCAAAACATTCCATCCAGTAAAAGAACCTGTGGAAATGAGAGACTCAGGCTTTTGTCTACCCACAGGCACAGTACATCATCACACTTCAAATGGAAGTAAATGAGTTTATGTTAAAGCATTGTGCTGTAAAAAATGTTAGGCATCGCAGTCCAGAGAAAGATAACTAGTTGCTGAGTAAAAAAATTCTGCCTTACTATTAAAAGTTGAGTGCTAAATCAGACTTCATGGATGGCCAGGCTGTTTATTCACTGTAGAGAAGAATTTTGTCTGGAATTTTAAAAACAGTTTTCTTGAACTGTGGAAGTTTTTATAGCTGTATTCCTTTCTGCTGTGCCTTTCTTGAGAAACTTTTTTCATGTTAGGTGCAAAAGTATATCCTGCTGATATCAAGGTGAAGTTCAAGGACACGTATGCTCTCCTGGGGCAAAACGTGACGCTGGAGTGTTTTGCTCTTGGGAAGTAAGTGCGTTTTAAAGTTATTGTAGAGCACTATTTGCTTTCATTCAGGGGAATGAAAATATATGTTTCATCATCAAACACTTTCTTGTAGTCTGCAATTTAACAGCCAGTCCTTGAACATGCTGATCTGTACTTTACTGTACCTTTTCAAGTCCGGTTCCTGAACTCAGATGGAGTAAATACCTGGAACCCATGCCAGCCACTGCTGAGATAAGCATGTCTGGGGCGGTTCTGAAGATCTTCAACATTCAGTATGAAGATGAAGGACTTTATGAGTGTGAGGCTGAAAACTACAAAGGAAAAGATAAACATCAAGCAAGAGTTTATGTACAAGGTAGGTAGAACAATTTTATTCTTCACAATCTGTGTTGCTTTTACTTCAGTTGGAAATATCTGTATTTTCACACTTGATGTCCGTGCTGACTCCTAGCATCATCCTGACACACTGCTGTTCAAGTTATTAGAACAAAATCAGAGCTCATGCATTGAGTGCCAGGCATAACATTTGTGTGTTAATTGAACAGCTACTCGATTTGTCTTGTTATGATAGCTGTATATACACCTTGACAGTAATGTGTGCTAGTATTAATATAATTATGCATAATGGAAATTAAATAAATTTAGAGTACCTGAAGTGAAAGAACTTCCAGGAAGAAAAAGAGATCATTAGGTCTGTTTTGCTTTCTTGTTTCCTTATTTTGTTTGTCTAACTGTCTTAGCTCTGTCTCCTACTAGCTACACTCAATTTTTTATTCCTCCAGCCTCTGTCCCTTCCCTTCATGCATTTGGTTAAATGAGGGAACCAAAAAATTGTATTTTACTGCTTATAGTGGAATCATCCCAAGTAACCTGGCTCCTTGACTGAGACTTATGCCACAAAACCGTGGCATGAAAAGGTCGTACATAACATCTGCATTACCTTCAGAAGATTTCTGTCTCTTTTCATTCACTGTACAGAACATCTCCTGAATTAAGATGCTCAGATAAGTGCTTGAACTTCAGTGGGGTAAATTCAAAATTGTGTGGGTGTGGGAGAGTTGTTACTGCTTGTAATAGGTAAAGCTAATAAGGAGGTTAATTTGCTTAGCAAAAGCAAAAATGCTGGGGCATTTTCAATATTAATTTCTTAAATATCTTCTCTGGACCAAGAGAATATTTTCTTGGAAACCCTTTCAGTATATACATGGGTTTGCACAATTTCATGTCATTTAACTCATTTTTATGGCGTTACTGAGTAATTTCCACATAGTATAATCTACCAGTCAGTGTAAGGGGTAACGTCTTATGTCTTTGGACATTCATGAACCATTATATCAATTCCACATTTTCTTCTTATAAAAAATAGTTTTAAGTTACTCTGAGTCTTATGTGGTAAGGCAAAAACATCTTCCCTTCTTTCTTGTGCTGGCGCATTGCTGAGTTATCATCATTACTATGTGTTACCTGTTAAGTATCATGGAAGAAGCAGTGGAATTGAACATAATGCTAATTAAATATGTATCTGCTATATTTACAAGGCATCATGTTTTTTATTCTTCAGCCTCTCCCGAGTGGGTAGAACACATCAATGACACAGAGAAGGATATAGGCAGTGACCTCTACTGGCCTTGTGTAGCTACGGGCAAGCCTATTCCGACAATTAGGTGGTTGAAGAATGGTGCCTCGGTAAGTATATTGCTGTAGATACTGCAGGATTGATTGGTTAGCTGATGGAAATGATTTTTTGAAGCATGCATTATTAAAAGGTTAAAAGAAAATGAATTATAATGATCCAAATATTTGCTGATTCCCCTTGCATTAGGCATTAAAATCTGTTTTTTAAAGTTTTATCTCAATCTTCAGTTTTGAAAGGCTTTTTTTCAGGTCTTTAGTATTCAGGTCTGAGTTACAAACTTGTCTTTTGACCACATGTTTGGGAGGTGGATATCCCTTTTTCTCAAGGCTTTTTTTAGTAAATGCTATTTTCTTCTCTTTGGATAAAAAATGTCTATCAGCTTCTCTCTAAAAATAATCCTTTTTACCACATTATACATGAGTGTGTCTTCAAAAATGTAAGACAAAACACAGCCAGTGGAGACAAGAAAGTAATTTTTAAATTATCAGTGGTGTTCCTGTATCATGTACTTTCTCACATTTTTTCTAGCGACAGAATATTGCAAAATTCCATTATTTTAGATTATATGAAGTTTAAATGAGTACCATTTGATAATTTAAGTTTATTGCATTGGATGCTTTGTTTAAGCAAAGTAGACTTTTTATCCAGGCATTTCAACAACACATTTAATACCCATTGCTTATACCGTATGATGAGCCATTAAAGAACAAAAAGAGTAGAAGAGGGCAGGATGTAACTCGGCCTCTGTTGAGCTGTGGTGACGCTGATCTTGGCAAGCAAACAAAAAAAGACAATGAGGCAGCGTTGTTTTGGCTGTGTATCTTAAGAAAAATGTGGGAGGCTGGAGGGAGGACGGGGATATCACCATCTGCCATACGGAGATGGCTTAAACCAGAAAAAACACTGCTGTTTTCTAGCTTCTGCAGTTATTACAAACAAGTAATTTCGCAAGTGAATTGCTGACAGTCCCCGCTGAACTTGGCTTTCACCGACAAAAGCTGCGTACTGGATTGCAGAAATCGCGTGTAATTCTCCAGTAGTACACCAGAAGGTTATGCTGTGTGTTAATATTACGAGATGATTTCCAAATGGAAAATAGCAAAAATATTTAAATTGCCTTGAGAATGCGGCTTGTTTCTAAATCAGATAATTTTTAATTAGGTATTTCACTTAGCACGAAACAAAGATTTCTTGTAGAAAATCTGATTTAAATGTTTTTCAGTAAAACAGTACAGGAAATACGATTCCTTTAATCTATTCTTTTTTCAGATAAATACTATTCTTTTAATCTTCCACTACTCTGTGCACTCCAGTTGACTCATATACAAAGTTTAAAGCTTTTTAGCTTCATTTTCACAAGAAAACAAAATTTATTAACATGATCTTTCAAAAACTGATTGACATCTATTTGTAATTTACAAAATACCCCACTGCACTTTCTGCATTTTTATACACAGTTTTTTAGAAATAGATCAAATACTTAATTTTGATTTACTGAATTTTCTTTTTATATTAAAACAAAGTAATAGAAAATAGTTTATACTACCTCCCAGAAGAATCGTCTGAAAAACTACCTCACTGGGACTTGCTTTGACCTTTTACTGTTGAAAAACAATGTACATACAATATAACATACTAAACACTGAGCGTGGCAAAACAAAGTTTACGTGCATAAAATGAATTTAATTTCTTGTTTCTTATTTCTAAATCAGTAGTGTTTGCATTAGTAAGGTAGTAGTGGACTGAAGAATAGATGTGTCTAGTGCCGCTCAGCTAAGAATTTTCCAGAAAAATACCAATCGACACTGAATCTTTCTTTTAAAAAAGATGAACATATTATCACATGAAATACAAAATGGATAAAATAAAATCTCATCAGTGCCTGAATGTTGTGTGAGGGACTCTCTTCTGAACACTATCACTAAAAAAAAAAAAAAAGAAGAAACGTGGATGGATGTGAATGCTTCAGTATCTGAATATCTTGTTGTTTTATTGATTCTGTGTTTTAGTTCCGGAAAGGCGAACTGAGAATGCAAAGTCTGAGCTTTGACGATGCCGGCATGTACCAATGTATAGCAGAAAACACGCATGGAATTATTTATGCAAACGCTGAACTGAAGATTGTGGGTCAGTGGGATTACTTGCTCTGTTTACCGTGTCAGGTTGGAGTAAGGTAGCAGTCGTGATTGCAGGCGTCGTTCGGTAACCGATTCCTGTGAGGATAAAGCCAAGAACTCTCGCGGAGTCTAGGTGGTGCGGTGGGGTTTATCTGAGCTCCCTAGCTAGGTTTTGGTAACAACTTGAGGAATCAAGTTACTAATTTATGTGGAATGTTTGCTGTGTTATTTCTGATGTGTGCTTGCTGCTGTTACCTCTCAGAGGAGCTGGTAGCGCAGAAATTATATGAAGCACGTAGAGTTGCTGACTCTCAAACTGGTTGAGTTGCTACCCTCTCAAACTGGTTGAGAAGTATTTTCTGTTTTGCTCACCTATCCTCACTCCTCTGCAGGGCAAAATGTGCTTATTTCGAAACTGTGTTGTCAGTCACCAGGCCCTTGAAGCTCTTCCTCTTCACTCTCCCCTTCGCTTTCGCCTTCTGCATCGCACTGGGATCAGCCGCGATCTTTGTGCAATCCAGCTGTCCCGGCCGATGGCTGGACGTAGTTAGTAATCCACTGCGTCTTCCTCAGGAGTGTCCTGTTGAAAGTTCGACTTTCAGACCCAGAGTGCTCAGGCTTAAAACAATTTCTGACGTTTTTACTGATGTCATTAGAGCAGGCATGCTGGCTGTATGCCACGGCTTTCCTAGATTTCCCTGCAGTAGTTACCCTGGGTGCTTCCCATCTCACTCTCGCCTCCACACTTTCCCAAGAGCTAAACTATTCTTGACTTCCCCAACCCACTGCACAGCAATACTTCAGCCTTCACTGTTCTTCCATTACTCTGTACTCACTACCAGCCTGGATAACCCAGAAACGAGCACTTCTTGCATGTACATTTTCAAAATTCAGTGTTGGTAAGATGTGGATGTTAATCAGAGTTTTTCACTGTACTGCTGTAATAACCAGGAGCCCTATTTCCGCAAGCTGTGCACACACTTGCTAGCGTGATTAACAACGATTGTATGCTGAGGTGCAAAATAATTAAAAGCATTTTTTTCTTTTATTTGCTTACTAACAAAGAGAAAATTAGTAAGCAAAGGTCTGACCTCAGATATGTTAGTGTGGTCCTTGCTGGAGTCACGTCTCATTACTCTCACACATCTGAGAGTACACCTAAGGCCGGTCGGCCAAACACAAAACTGCAGAGAGGAAGAAGGGCACAACCTTAAAGTCCCCAGAGGGGGGTTAAAACCACTGAAAAGTAAAACTGTCGATTCTTTGAAAGTATGATTAAGTGAGCAACTTTTTACAGAAATTGGTCTCCAGGAATCTAAATTTTATTAGGACTGATCAAAAGGCCTTTGAAAGGGAAGAACTTCCTATTGAATTCAGGGGACTTTGATCTCGTTAGATTAAACTTAGATGGAAGTTCAGAAATCAACAGAAAGAAACCTCTGGTGTAACACAACATAGAACTACATGATGATTTTTCCTGTTTCTTTTAAACCACCATCTACTCAGCCCATCTCTGTATCATTAATATTTTTCTCACTGATCTGAATAATAGACATTTGTATACAATTCAATAGTTCTGTCATTTGCTTCATGTTGCAAACAAATTGTATTTTGCAGAAAAATCACTAACAAGCAATACTTGTGTTGATTTTTGCTTTCAGCTTCACCTCCTACTTTTGAACTGAACCCAATGAAGAAGAAAATCCTAGCAGCTAAAGGGGGCCGTGTAATCATTGAATGCAAGCCTAAAGCTGCTCCTAAGCCAAAATTCTCGTGGAGCAAAGGAACAGAATTGCTTGTAAATGGGAGCCGGTTAGTATTGACTGTTAGTGGACACCGTGAGCCTTAAAAGCGTTGCCTTATGTTTCTAGTTATCCTGTAGGCTAGTTCTTACTTTTGCAGACTTCGGGAGCAGGACAGTGTGTAATTTCAGGAAAACAATATGCCAAAATGTTACTAGCAGTGTGGATCCGGATAGCTGGCAGGGTGTCCGACTTAAACCAGTCTGGTGCTGTTCACATTTCGGAATTGAATTGTATCACAAAACTGTAAGAAAAACATTTGAATGACTACAAGTGAATGTAAGTATACTCTCTTGCTCCAGCAATGTGAGGCATATAATCATGCCAGAGTCTGTTTAAATATTTTTTACTATAGGAGTGTTTATAAATGGAGTAGGTAGATGTGAGCTTCCAAGAGATGTTTGTGGTTTGTTCTTTCACTTACCACAATTCTACTGAAAGTATTGCTTTCTAATGTAAAATCTGATTTCTCTTAATGTGTTTTTGCCCTTTCAAAAGCATACGTATCTGGGATGACGGGAGCCTGGAAATTATCAATATCACAAAGTTGGATGAAGGTCGCTACACCTGTTTTGCAGAAAATAACCGAGGAAAAGCTAATAGCACTGGTGTTCTGGAAATGACAGGTAATCCTCTAAATTGCATTAGTTTGTTTCAGGTAGAATCCCTTAATTCAAAATCACTAATTTCGATTCCAACATTGCACTACTTTTGCAAGCCATTTTATGTCTTTTCTTTCTAATTTAATTGCTCATTAAACAATAAATTGATGCTTTTAAAGCATATTGCTCAGTAGAAACGAGGTATGTTTCCACCATCTCTGAGACTGTATCTCAATTTACAGGGTTGATTTTTTCATAAGAGATTATTAAATCTGATCCATTAGATTAACATATTTTAATGCATTCATTCAGTTCGGTAGCTTAACGCTCAGGCTAAGGTGTGATTCTGGGGCCATGACTCAAACAGAGAAATGAGACTCTTACTGACCTTCCTTAGTTTTTCTTTTCTTTTTTTGTTGGTGGGGTAAGCAAGTTTGAGAGAGCATTGCAGTTAAAAAAACATGCATTAAACTTGTGAGATGGGGCATATAGCCATACGATTGCACTACTGAATTCCTTTCCTTTATGGGTATTAGTATTTACTGATTGAGTACTGATATCCTTAATTGTGTATTTTAAATCTGATGTCAAATAAATAAATAGCTGTAGAATACAGGCAGGAAAGATGACATTCATGAACAGCTATGTCTGTCAGTTATCACTGATAGTACAAGAGTCATTTATCAAATACATCTTTTAATGTCTGTTCCAGAAATCATGCTGAAGGTGACAATGTTGCTGTACTAATGTAAGAATTAATCAGATCATATGAAAGCATTTTTCTGGCTGATTTATACCAAATTTATTGTACCAAATGAATTGTAAGACTTTATTTTCATTAATCAGATTCCTTTAATAATTGCAGTTACTTTTTATCAGCTTCTCCAGTTTTATATGTCTTAATATTACCCTCGCGCATTTAATTATTTTGAAAGGTTATGTAACTAAATATCCAGCCCCTTAATACTTGTATCATACCTTCTCAAATGAGGAAGAATATCTGCATACAAAATTTGCACAGTGAAACACTTAAACTATATGTTTATAAACCTAATGAACTAGGTGTAAAGAATTTTAAAATTTTGGAGAATTCTGCTCTGATTTATCTAAAAAGGAGAACCAAAAGACTAAGACATCTCCCTTGCATCACAGCAGAAACAGAAGGGTCAGATGACATATTTCAAAATTATTTTCACCCTGTGGACAAAGATGAGGGTTGACAAAGAATGCTTTGAAAACGGTATTCCTAAGCACGTTGTGTGGCCCATAAAACTTCTCAGACATTGCACATGACTCCAGGAAATTAAAAAGTTAAATCTGAAGCTGACAGGCACTGCAAAGTCTGATGATTTTTCCCACACGCTGTTTGTTCACTGCCACTGGACTACTCTTTCAGCAACTCAAAGACTGGTAGAATACTTTATGTAGACACGTAGAAAATCACTGATGGTAGAACCCAATGCTGAACATACAGGCACAAAGCTAGAATGGAGCAGGTATCCTAAGCACGTGTCCGTAGCTAAGACTTTAGAGATCAGATGTTAACAGGTTGCTCCAGTGCACTATGAGATGCTCCATTCTGTAAAAGCCGGTAGCTGTGCCATCCTCGTAGTCTCAGTATTAAGCAGGTTTTACATTACTAAAATGTAATTAGAGAGAGGGATTACCTACAGTAGAGTAGGATCTGGGGGAAGGTTTCTCTCCAAGGCAGTTTAATAAGAAATGTTAGGTTTCTCGAGGATTTTCTGCTGTACTGTGTATGGTGGAGTGGAGTGTGCTCCTTGGCACATGCTGGAACCTAGGGCTTAACCAGTAGCAATAGCTCTTTTCTTACAGCTATTGTCTTCCAGGTTTTGGTACCCTACTCCCACTCTCATATTGGTGGGAAAGATACTATATGTCATGGCATAAGGGAGATACTCTGTGGCTTTTTGGTTTATGGTAATAATTGAAAGAAAAGGAACAAACAGGTCTCAGCAATCCAATGAGTCCCTTCCAGAACAGTGTTGCTAATTTGCTATATGAGTTTGATGCATGTACCAAGAGCTTTAGCAAGTATCATGAGATCTCTGCCTTTTTTTTTTTTGTTTCTGTAATAATAAGAGACATTGCTAGGGGTTATACAGCTTTCTCCCTTTTGCTGTATTATTTTCTCTTCCTTTCCACATATAGTTATTTGTGTAGTTTGTTATGCACCCATTATATTTTTTCTCAGTAGATAAATTAAGATCTCAGTCCCTGCAATGCTCTAATGAATTCTGACTCAGCCTGACAACCAAGTAGAGCTTTCCATTCGTTAAAGAGACAGGTTTTAAAGCGTAAGAAATATTATAATAAAAACAAATGCAAGATAAGTCGCTTAAGGTTCATCATCTGTCTTCTTTCTACGTGAGATATAGTCAATGACTAAAAATAGCTTTAAATAGTCAGTAATGTGATTCAGAGACTGAAACGTAGCCATTTTCAAAGGACAGCTAAATAGAAGGTAGGCATTTCAGTTGTAAAAGGTTTCCTTTGTTCTCTTTAGTTTGGTCCTTTGAAATGTAGCTGCATGAATAACATGTAAACTGGAGTTTGGAATAACATGTAAACTAGAGTTTGAGGGAGTGGTTTAATGTATAATCAAACATTTATGGAGCTGAGCTTACGTTTGGATAAACATTTATTTATTGGAATTTTCCATGTTTGCCGTTAACTTCACAGAAGCTACAAGGATTACTTTAGCTCCGTTGAATGTTGATGTCACCGTTGGAGAGAATGCTACCATGCAATGCATTGCATCCCATGATCCCACATTAGACCTGACATTTATTTGGTCTCTAAATGGCTTTGTAATAGATTTTGAGAAAGAGCACGAACATTATGAAAGGAATGTTATGGTAAGATACTATAGATCCTTATTTAATACGTGAAAGCCTAGTTTTCTTTATTGTGAACAGCTGTCTTTTCTATTTTATTTTTTCTGTTGTGTTGGTTCAGGTCTAGAAAGATGCAGTAGGCTAAGAACATAAAATAAAATTACAATTTAGACACCTTACAGACATGTAGAAACTTGCAGGGAGATACCTGAAATCAGATATCTAAATTGACGTATTTTGGTACCTCAGTTCAATCCCACTCTGATTAATAATCAATATAGCTGGTAAGTAGGTAGCCTGATTGTAAACAGGGTGCAAATTATCTCAAAAAAGTGTGGATATGCATTGACTTCTACTTACCCATGTTTTTCTCATCAACATTTCTGGAATTTGGCACAAGACCGGGCCAGATGGTGGGTAGGAGTCAAACAGTCTGTAAACACTGAGCAAGAAGAGTTTGTGAGAAGGCTAAACAAGTTAATACAAAGACACTCGTTTTGGCACACAGAAAGAGGAATCATAGGTCTTTCGTGTTTGCATGTATGGTTATCTTTTTACAGTCTTCTATCAGGCTTATTCAAAATTAATACCTTGAGTAGAAATCCCCTCTGGTTATGTCTAATTACATGCTAATTTACCTAATATTCAACAACAACCTCAGAGTGGTTGCCCACATGTATATATTTATTCTGTTGTTCTGGGTTTAAATGATACAAAAATTCTCAAATTTAGATACCCTTCTTTTTGTGCTCCCAAGAGGAACTGCAGATGTGGAGAGAAAAGGTTGCTAATGGTGCCTGTAGTGTCCGGGAACACCAGGGGCCATGTTCAGTTTCAGCTCCACGTTTAAAATGACGTACCATGTAAAAATGCCTCCTGCAGAGTCTTTCTCCTAGGCTGGCAATGTTATTTGATTTTCCAGGGACCAAAAGGTTCTTTATTCTCTTTCTTTTTCAACATCTGTTTATCTCCAATGTGAGAAGATGTTTCAAGCATAACTGTTCCAGTCTGATTTGGAACAAACTGGTCCTTTGAGGAGTCAGACTTGCCGCAGCCTGCTCATTTGCTGAGTTGCCAACGTCCCTAAGAAGTCCCACTGCTGTCTTTCAGTGAGAGAAAAAGCCCTTGTCCGACGAGCCAGTAGAAGTACGCTAAGATCAGCCGAACAACACTGAAACCCAAAGACATAAAGCCCTTTCTGCAGTAAACCTCCTGAAAGTCTATGTCCAAACTTAGTAGCAGGGTGCTAAGGAGTTTGCGGTGTATTTTCTGTTACCTCAAGAATTACAAAATATGTAGATCTACGCTAGTACACTAGCACCGTTCAAAACATTTCCTGCGTGTGGCTATTAAGCCACACTTGTGATAGGTTTATATTTACACTTCTGTACTAATCAGTCTAGGAATACCTTGAAAAAGCTTGAATCACCTCCTAATGGCATTAGTTTGGCCTTAGATAAAGGCTGGAATCAGTCTGAGTGTCAGTCAAAATAAGAGATTAAAGAGCAAAGCCCCGTTAAATGTATTCCTTGTAAAAGAGGAAATAAAACCACTCTGGTTTTATCGAATTTTATTTAGTCGATTGCATTTAGCTACCTGACAGAAGTCACACAAAGAAATTGTATTCTGTGAAACTGAAAATCGGGCGGAAAGTTTTGATGAATCGGTGATTTTGGCATGGAAGGAGGGTGAAAATGCCTTTCCCAGAGGACTTTGTAATGCCAGGCTGTGTAATGCAAGAGAAAGGAACCTGAACTTTCTCCACCTGTTGGTCATATGTTGAACGGCAGTTTTTATATCATTGGTACACATTTCTGAGTTTTCCTCTTAATAATGAAAACAAAAGGAAATTGTGGTTTTTTTCATTTAGGGGAAATGAATTCTGAAATGTAATCCCAATTTTAGGGCACTTTCTAGCATAGCACTTCAAGTGAACAAATCCGGGGCCAAACAAGGGCCTCAGCAAGTGTGTAAGGTGTTATTCTCTGCGAAGATTGACTTAATATTTAGGTTCCCAGCCACCTGTTTCATCTTCCAGATAGCTAGTGGTCCTGGATCTCCTGATCCCAAATTCTGATTACCTCCACAATATTTTAAACACTTTATTGAAGTGCTTGATTTTAAAAACAAATTAGCCTAGCAAAGCTAGGCTACCTTGGTCTCTACAGACCTTCTGTGGTCTGTGGAGAGAGAGAAAGAGGTGGTTCACTTCGTGTGGGTATTGAATTTTGTGCTGGAAGGTTTCCTCTTCTGATAATTACAGAGATGGATACTCCATAAGATGCAGAAGTGGCTGGAGTGACTAACTCTTAATTCACTTAGTTAAAGTTAAGTAAGTTAGAGCCAAACATCAATTAATTTGTCAGTTGTGACTCAATCTTCCTGAAGGATATTTCTCGTTGTGTTCCTTTTGCACTTGATCAATACTGGTAGAAATTATTTTAGGAGGGGCAGCTTCTTTTGCATTCCTAAGCCTGACTTCTGGGCTTTCAAATGCAAAGCAAGTGCAGATAATCCCTGTTCCTCTTCCACGGGCAGCTCAGTCTTCATCACTCAGGGCAGAGGGGACAGTAGGATTGTGTTTGAAGTCTGGAATTGGGATTTGTAGTTACTTGGTGATTCAGCACTTAAGTAATAACAACTGCAGAATTTTAAAAAAAATTCAGCTAATCCAATACAAAAATTTATATAGGATGCTATTAAGAGGAATATGCACTTTCAGTATTTCTGTTTCATTCATGTATTGTTATATTCTTATATTAAGGGGTTTTTTCCTTCCTGTGTGAGCAAAGAAAGGGATTTTCTCCTGCCTTCTGCTTCCACCTCTGGCATTTCTCAGCTCAGGTCACAGGGTGGCAGGTTTGCTCAGGCTTTCTCGGATGCAAAGGAGGGAGCTGCTGTGCAGTCGACAGCAGCAGCCCGAGCCGCTGGGCTCTGGGCAGTGGAGTCCCATGCTGCCACCCAACTCTTCACGAACATAAAAGAAAAAAATATTCCGTCATAAATATTAAAAGTACTGGCTACGTGATGCATGCTGTCTGTGCTATAATTTCCTGTTAATGAAGGATCCTCATCAGTCTTCCTGATAATATCACTATTAATTTATGTGACAGTGCAGAGCAACGTGCCGAAACTTGATACAGCCACAGTATTTCAGTTCTCAAAATAATACTAATATTGTTGTCACATACACATAACAGAATGCTAATGAGATTCATGTAAATACCTGCATAAATCTTCTTTCTTTAAATGGAAGCTTTGGTATCTCCATCATTTGCTGAAGGCAAAACTAACTTGCATTATATTAGTACTAAAACTCATTTATCAAAAGAGCATTTGTCACTGCTGTTTTGATTTCCTATGATGGTGATATTTAAAATGAAAAAAAAAATATATTAATTGGTTAGCTTTCGAAGAGTCAAATGGAATCTTTGAAATCTTACTATTAAATTGATTGCTTTTGACTTTATGTATGGTTGTTCCTCTGATTATTTGACTGAGGAACTAAACATTAACACATCCTTTCATGTCCCATAGAGATAACAGCATTTCAAGGAATCTGGAAAACTCTAATGTTCGGTGATTTGTTATTTATGGATCTGCTTTTTGTCATGTATATTTAAAGATTGAAAAGCTTACTTCTAATATACATAGTATAGCTTAATACCTGCTTGGTTTTTGTAAATTATTATCATTTGCAGTTCCTTGACTGGACGTGGCAGACAAAAGTGTTTTACTGCATGCTCCTGCTTCAACATATTATTGAGTAGACAGTTTTATTGTGTAAGTCTCTCCCTGCACATTCCACAGTTTTCTGCCATAGAAAAGATACAAAGATTTTAATTTTAATTTTTCTTCACTGCTTCCCCTGTTAATCCTCCTTGCAGAGTGTGGAGTCTAGGTACAGCTACATGAGGGGAAATCAGTAGAAACTTCGGGAGGAGAAATAAAGAATTAGAGAAAAGTGTTTAGATAAGAAAGCTCCGTTACCCACTGGTGAGGAAGAAGAGGCTGTGTATGGATTGGGCAGAAGAACCCGTGTATGCATTGGAACAAAACCTGGGAGACAGCATTATAGTGAGCTCAATTTGTTGAGTATATTGAGGGGGCAGGTGGCTGTTCATGAAGCATGGCCAACCAACTCAGCTGAGCTACTGCTTTTTCTGAATAAGAGTCGCAGGACTCTCCAAAGGCGCTGCCTCAATCCATTGCTTTCGGTGCCTCGATGTAGTAGGGAAATGCTTTGGACATGCCTGAGTTGGAAGTCACGTATTTTGGCTAGGTTTGGGGTAAAACGTAGAGGCTAGGGCTAATAGTAACGTAGTGAGCATGGAATGAGATGGATGGAGTCAGTGGTTAAGAGCAAGGAGGAGAAGGGAAGCAGAAGACGTAGCGCTGAGGGTGAAGCCAACAAGCAGTTAGCTCTGACAGAAGCCTTTGAGGAAACGTATTATTAATCCACAGTGCTATTTCCAGCACAAAGAAATGTAGACTGTTTAGAGGATCAAGATATGCCAACTTCTGTGCTAAAATTAAACAAATACACTGCAGAATCAGTTAACTGTAACTTTATGTGCCTGTGAGACTTCACAAACTACCAAAATCCGTGTATCATCCCTAGCTAGGTAGCAGGAGCTGAGAAAGCCAGGTGTGAGCACTACTTAAAGAAATGCAGTTTGCAGTGTATTGTGAATTTTCATCATCAGCTGTAAAGTTGTGAGCCATGAGTGTAAGTGAACAAGTACCTAGGCTATTTCTGCTGTTGGAAATGAAATAACAGGGCATATTACCACAGGGATGCTGGTATAAAGCATAGTGTCCTCAGGCATTCTCAGCGGTATGCTGAATGAGGAAGAATAATATATTTGTTGGAAATATTTCCCAGTCCACATTTCAGGGGTAGAATTAGCACTGTACTTCCTTTACATATAAATATAGTTCACCGAAGGAAGAGATTCTTCAGCGGGAATGACGCCGTCATCATTATCCTGCTGGGTTTTTTGTTTACCCGTAACTTTCATGCCAGCCATGGCTGATAAAACAAAGTGAGATAAGCTCTCCTATGAATACGATTGAGACAGTACAGCGGCACTGGTGGTGGTGTCCCCATGTCATCAGGAAAACAGCTATAATCACATTTACATTACCATTCATCAACAGCACTCGGATTATCTGTTCTACTTGTATCTACCACATAGCAGATCCTCTACCGGCAGGAACAAAACAGTTCACATGAACTCACATAGAGTTAATAATTTTAGGTACAGGTAATAGATGTTTTAAATTATTGCTAGCTTTGGAAAAGCTGTTCTCATCACCAAGAATCCCATCTCTTCCACATGACTTCTTATCAATTCTCTTATCATCTTACCTCCACTGCGTATTAAACACCTCTGAAACTCAGATGTCTAGTTTTGGAACCTGAATTAAAAAAAAAAAAAAAAAGATTCTGTCTCTGCTTACCAGGTTCTTCTATTTCTGCCAAGTTAGTTTTATTATTACAAAGGGCTTGTCAGCTTCATACTAATGTAAGTTCCTTTATTGTCCCTGAGGTCCCAACAGAAGCAGATACTGCTTTCAGTCAAAAGGCTAGATTCCTGTAAATGATTTTTGATCACACAGGGGAACGTTCTGATGGCTTTCAGTAATTTAGCGCATTGGCAAAGGTGATAGTCAAAAGAGAACAGTGAGTCTCAGAAATAGGTCATACAATGCTATTTTTGACATCACTATTAAAGCATAAATATAGGGCTCATATGATGAAAGTCTTTGCTTGAAACTTGGTAAATAACTGAGTGGTGAACCACAGATACGCTTGGAACATCCCTGAGTACTGCTATCACTATTTCCAGTCTGTGATTCAGTTTTCTCTGAGTTAAGGAAGGCATTTTTAAACTTAGCCAAGCTGAGGTTTTTGAATGAAAACATACAGTGCATTCATATCTAATTTGTGGACAGAATTTGCTGATGCCCATGCTCTTTATTTGCTTTGTAAGCTCTTCTTTTGCCACCAAGGACCGAGGCTGCTTCTGAGGCATGGAAAGCTTCATCACCAACTGCATAAAACCTTGCTCCAGGAGAGCTTCTGAACCAACGAGATAGAATACCATATATATGGGTTGTTGATTTTTAAATTGTTACATTTTCTCATCTGTTTTTCATCATTTGGATTTTAAGACCAAGTTCCCATATGAGAAATTAATGTTAGAGCAAGTATATGGGCGCATGATTAATAAATATAATAAAGTGTTTTAATTAAAGTGCTAGCATAGGAATTAATGAGTACTAAGAGTATTAAGAATTTGTAATCATTTGTTATTGAAGTAATAATACCATTATGAGAATTCTGAGTTTATGCAGTTTTTCTAAACCTTATTGCTTTGCCCAGCCTTTGCTTATGTTTATTTGCAGATCAAACTGCAAGCAATGATCTGAGATTCACAGGCAGTATGGTTCTTTCTAGAATGACATTTAGTGTTAATAAACTAAAGGTTTACGCGCAGCGCTCAAACAGAGAACCATTTGTCCCTTTTATTAAAACCCAAACTAGTAAGAACAAAACAGAAAAAAAACCAGGAACTGAACACTCAAGGAGTTTGAACTTCTGCAGCTTCTTTGTTGTAATTTTTTGGAGGGCAGAGGAGCAGGTGGCCGCCCTCTCTGCTCCCACAGAAGTACTGACACTCCCACTGATTTTTCATCCTGAAAGCCAGTGACAGTGTTGCTTAGCCCACTGTAGACAAAAAAGGCTTAAATGTGGTTAGTCGGGCAGGAAGCCAGTGTTCGCTTACGCAGTAATCCCCGCAGATTTTCAAAGGATGCTGTCCTTGAAGGCAGTCCCCCTGGAGTTCTCGTGAATAAACCGGGGGGAACCTATACAGAAATGCTACTGTCCCAGACTCGCCTCATCCCTGTGTCCTGCATGCACTTTGGCAAATTACATTAAAAGCCCTGTCATATTAGTCTTGAGTGAAAAGTGTAAAAAAAATATATATATGTATGGACATAGTTTAGTAATAACTAAAAGAGAAATGGTCTGAAATATATCAAGAATATTGGATTGTTCACTGATCCAACTAAACTGTTTGATCATTGCTAACAGCACTTGTGTCACTCAAAAATTGAAAAGGTACAGTGTAACCTGCATTTCTCTCTGACCCTAAGGCAATCAGCTGAAGTATTGCGAGCCAGAATGAAACAGTTTCTTTCATGTGTGCTTGATTCTCCTTTTATCCAATCAACAGTTTACCTCAGTAATTTCTTAAAGATGTGAATTCTTATGTTGGACCAAAAAAATTGGTATTAACGCATTTTGGTTTGTGCTGAAATTTTATGCCAGCAGAATTTGAAGCTGGCATCCAAAATCCCCACTGGAGTTTGGAAAGAAAAAGGACAGTATTATCTGGCTATTTTAATCTCCTCTAAATATAGACTTTAAACTGGCATTCTAGTTTCAGAACATTTGGAAGAGATTTAACTTTACTTCCCCCCCCCCCCCCTTTTCGATTGGGAAACATAAGCTGGATGACAAAGCTTTATTTCATTTCTTCATGCAGAGACACTAATGGACAGCTCATAATATTTGAGATTGTGTTGAAGGTCTTTGCTGTTCCCTAGAACCTTCTGTGATGATGACACTAGTTCTTACACCTAAGTGTTCAGCAATTTTTTTTTTTTACGTACCATTTTGCATCTGAATTCCTTTTGTTCCTCCATGTGAAGGTTTCAGGATTGCAGTGAGTTACCTCAGTGTTTGATGGAGTTTTTTTTAAATTGCGTTTCTGAACAATCTGCAGTGAGTTAGGAAATCTGAATGTTGCCCCTCTTGGTCCAATGTGGTATAAATCCATCTGTTAATATTTTGTAACATTCTGACTTCCGTGAAGACAGTCAGATATATTTTAGAAGGAACGTTTGAGGTTTTTTCTGAAAAACCTTTAAGACTAATGTGTATAACGGTGTGAATTAACCTTATAATCTTTTTCCGGGAATAAACTGCAGGCTAGGTAAGCAAAGTTATTTTAAGTGTGTTATTTTAAAACATTCGTATAAATATCTTTCTTAACATAAATTGTGTTTTTCATTAAGAATAGCTGTGGTGTATGTAGTGGTCTCTCTTCTGCTCCTTGTTTTACAGGTGCACACCTAGGTACTCAGTGGGTTTTTTATTCAGTTTGCCGATCTGTACAGCCACAGGTAGCAGCAGGTAGCGGACCTTCTATCCAGCTGAAACCACAGCTCTGTTTTCCCAATAGTCTAGCATTGGTGAAGAGTGCTGAGGAAGGATTGGGCTCTGCGATGATGATGATGAGGGTCTGAGCCTCACTGAACAGTAAATTGCTTCCCTGGAGGTCCTGATGCCGTCTGCCGAGGAGCGGCGAGAGCTGGGCCGGGGTGGTGGGTTCAACGTGGGCCGCAGGGCAGGGACCTCGCCGCCGCAGGCTGGGACCTCGCTGTGTGCACCCCGTCCCGGGGAGCCCAAAAAAAAGGGCCAACCCGGTCTGCGCCGTCTCGGAGCCGGGCTGGCACCCCGGCAGCCCAGCCTCTCGCCGCGGGGCTTGCGGTTACTGCCATCGTCCTGTCCGTCAGCAGCACCGCTGCGCGGGCGTCCTCCGAGGAGCCGTGGCGCGTGATGAACGCGAGCGTTTCTTCGCAGTCGCTGCGTTTTAGTATCTCTGCGGTGCGTCTTTGTTCAGGCTGTGGTTGTAGCCTGTCCGCGATAAAAATGTTGGTACTGCTTTAGGCTTGTAAAGGAAGAGCCAAAGAGTATCCCGCTCTGTTAGCAGGACTCCGTGTTGTCACGCAAAGTTGCGTGAAAAAGCAAGTAATGGTGCAGAAAAATTATCTGACTGCTGTTTTTGAAAAAATTCTTGACTAAATTTAATGGTCAGATACGGGCTTCAAAAAGTAAAAGGGAGGTGTTGGCTTGTAAAAAACCATTTACTAGGACAGCTGGTTTTTTCATGTCCAGTAAAGAGCAGCAGCTCCTCGGGAAACACACGACACTTTTAATAGCTGTCATATAAATCAGGTGTATCTTTGAGGGTGATCCGTTCTCCAAGTAAGCGCTCGCTTTTTTGGAAATAGCAACCACTGTATATCAGGTGGGAGGGAAGTGTAGACAGGTATCCCATGGGTGTACAGGGATGTTTACCGGCTTCACTAAGGGCTGTTTTCGTGACAGATTAAATCCAACGGGGAGCTGCTCATTAAAAACGTTCAGCTGCGGCACGCAGGGAGGTACATGTGCACCGCTCAGACGATTGTGGACAACTCCTCAGCTTCAGCTGACCTTGTGGTGAGAGGTAAGGTTCTCCAGGTAAAACAGAAATGTGGCTGGCTTTCACCTAGGCAAGCAGAGTGTTTCTGGTTGTTTAGAATATGTTATTTCTCATGAAGAAATGACAGAAATTAAAATGAGAAGTGCGTGAACATGCAAAGTCCTTAAAGTCTGTTCAGGCTACTGATTCTACTCCAGACATTTAGAGGTCTAACTGAGCATGTGTTTTCCTGGAAATCAATAAATATTTTTTTATTATGGGTATTTTCCTTATGTTAAAGTAATTTTTAGACAGTTTAATTTGGTGTTCATTATTAAAAATAGATTTTAAGTATCATTTCAATGTATCCACTGTATAACATTTTTAAGAAGCCACTTCTGTTTTCTCATAAAGCTTTATGAATTAAATCATTGTGTGTAATACCAGGCCTACATTAAAAGGATTCCTAGATTTCAAATGACAGAAACCAGGGTTAAGGTTATCACTCCCTTGTTAACTGATTCATGTCTGTTAAGAGTTACTTTGGTCTCAAAACACTGTTTGTTCATACGGTATATATCCTACAAGATCTGTTACAATGCATGGTTTCAATAGTGTGAGTTAATTCATGTCCTTTGGGCATTTTACTCTGTTTCGTGCTTGCAGGTACAACACATTCTGCTCTGTAAGGCTGACAATTCAAAGCAGACATAATTTGTACTTGGAGCCGCATTGCTGTCATGTTTTGCCCCACGTTCCAGTTATACTATAGAGCTGTATAGCAGCTGAAGTATAGCTTGTACCTTGATTCTGAATTTCTGTCATCTGAGGATGCTGTGGACTTGAATATTTCTGTGTTTAATTTTTGCTGGGTATTAACAGCCAGTGAATGTCGTCACTTTTGGATGAAATGTCAAAGCAAATATGATAAGTGGTGAAACTGCAGAATACATCTGCAAAGGAAGGGTCTGTTCACGTGCCTTAGTATTATGTAAGAAACTCCTTTTAAAAATAAAGAGAGACAAAGTGCCTTATCAAGCTTCTGATTCTCCTCCCAACTCAGTAATTAAAATTAGAATCATTGCTCTGAGGTTATGTTGTGGAAGAAATTAGCATTCATTTTATGCTCAACGTTTGGGTTTTAGTATGATGAACACAGTTCTGCTCTAGTGCTGAGTAAGTCTCACGGCCATTGTTGGCAGTGGAAGGCTCAGCATCTTACGTGGGCAAGGTTAAATATCTGATTAAATATGACAAAGGTGACGTTATAGTTTCACTGCATTGGTAGGAAGAGGGAACAGCAAAGTCTGAAAACACAGAGCCAGGTTCCAGAGCGTCTCATCAATGAAGCAGTAAAGGATAGCCACTGTTCATGCAGGCACATGAAGATATTTTGTCTGTCCGCAAAACACTTCGACAGTCCGTATGGATTGTCCTGTGCGATCTCGGAGTATTAAAATGGCTGTTGCGTTCAGGAGAATTGCTAGTGACGTTAGTACGACGAAGACCGTCAGGCCTCTGAGCGCACCAACGGGCCTTAGTGGCCCTGACCAGCCTGACCCAGGACACCCACCCGTGCAACTGCCCATAGGCCCAGGAGGCCCGTGAAGCTCAGCCCTGGACCTCCAGCCCGGCCCCTGGATGGGCTCCAGACCTGTGCTGTAGGTAGCTTCTCTCCCGGGTGGGCCGCTCGGCTGTACGCACTGGTTTGTCAGGCGGGTGCACCAGGCCCGTTGCCTGCGGTGCCTAGCACTGCCATACCAGTGCCCGGCTCTGCCCGCTACGGTCAGACCCTGCGGGACTGTGCCCCGCTGCCGAAGGAGCTGCCAACCCCGGGGTTACTCCTGGGTCCCGGCTCAGCTTTCCTGAGGGAGCAGCTGGCCCTTGGTGTTTCCTGACGGGTGCTGTTTTCAGAAACTTTGATGGTGAGGTGAGAAGCTGTAGGAGAAATCTCCTGAAGAAGGAAGGAAGGAAAGAAAGATCTTGGGACTGAGGAACCTTTCCGTACCTTCCAGCTTGAGGGCTTCTGAAGTGAACAGTCTTGCAGGAGGAGGGGTCTGTCAGGCCTTACGTACCCCAGTCCTTAGGGGTGGGCTGGCAAATATGCACGTTACCAGGGTGGAGAGTTGACAAACAACCCTCATCTTAAAAAATCGGCTGTTAGCCACAGCTCCTACTTTGTGCGACCTCTCTGAAGAGTGACAGGCTGTTTCCACGTGCAGTGATGTATTTAGTCCTTACCTTGAAAGGGATATCCAGGGACAGCTAACTAGTAGGTTAGTTTTCAATGCCACGATTTGAATTTTAATAGAAGTTGGTTAGGAGCAATCCACTAGTCAACTGATGTACATTTTTCCAAGGATACTAAATGGGAACTATTTTTGCATCTTAGGAGAAGAAACTATCAGGAATTAGATCATCAAAGTCATAGGCCAGAGCCCAATAGGTTGTGTAAAGTTGTCATGCTTATTTCTTTTTAAACAATGGCATATATATTCTTTAAGGAACCAGTCTAAATTTGAATGCTTTGGGGTCAGGAATGGAATTGCTTGCTCATTAGAAGGATAAATTAACTGAAACCAAGGAACAACAATAAATGGTAGTATATTTGTTTGATTTGTTTGATTGTTAATTTCATTTGATTCCTCTTGCTCAGATTTATGGAGAAAATAAAGAGTTCAAGAGCTGAAGGTACATTTGGCACACTGTGTGTTTAGATCTGATGTAGGAATCTCATTCCATTCTTTTTGCTGAGTTGTTTTTGTTTTGGTTTTCTGTGGTTTCTCTGTAAATACTGCAGAGAAATATATCCTGTTATTTCTTGTTGGTTTTTTAATATACTCTGGGACTTGTTCAATCAGATTGTTGGATAATTACCTGAATCATGTTGGCATATTATTATCTCTGAATGTGGAATCAGAAAATACTTCTCAATAGTTCTAACTCATTGTCTCTGTTTTTACACAACAGTTAACATATATCACATAATTGTGTATCATAGAAAACAGAAGCATAATAACAAAACCAGAGAGTCAATATGAAAAGAATGATCTGAAAATACCTATAGGCCACGTTTGTAAGTAGGTACTAAGCTTTGGGTTACAGAATTGCTGTAAGTTTGAGGGGTTTTACCACACCTTACTGAACATTGTGGTGTCTTTTACAGATGAAGATTCCTGTACTCACATACGTATGTGCCTGCATCGTTCTCTTCTTAGTTTTCTAGTCTATGAAAAAAGTCACCTGTGCCTGTTGATCTGCACATTTTAGCCTCTCTTCTGGGGACCAAGGCACAGCACAGCAACAATAAAAAGTTACCCACACAAAGTAGAGGTGCGAGAGTAGTAGTAATTAAAAGAAAACTTTTAAAATTTAAAAAATGCATTTAGAAAATGCAGGTATTCAGGAGTTTTTGTCTGTTATTATTGTTCAGAAATAAACCAGATGAGGTTTGGTGGAGAGGTATAATACCATTTACTAGGTTTAGTGATATACCTGGAAAAAACAGGCAAGTTTTGGGAACAGAGTCCTGTCTCTTCAGATCTGAAGTACAACTAACAAACTTAAAGCCAAATATGGATTGAGAATGCTGTTATTTTAACATAGCTATTTTAAGTAGTTGGTTTGAGCAGAAACAGTATTTAATATTTCAAAAGCATGTTGGTGAGACTGTGAACTAGTTTAGGACAAGCAACTTCTACCTGTAGTGATTTAGCTGGGTGTTGGGAGCATAGTAACGTGTCATCAAGCCAACATCTGTATTTAGTTCATGACTTTTTATATTCACTAGAGCTATGAATTTTGAAATTAATCTTTGCAAGTATCTGTCTTTTGAAGAAAAGGAAAATACTCTTTAGAAATAATTTTATGGGTCCTGTGATGACCCAGACTGAAAGGGCAGATGTGGAATGGCTGTTTTCATGAAAAATGTTTTCACTTGGACAGCTTAGTGCTTCTGTTCCTTGGTGGTGGTCTTTGTGGGGTTATTCTGGTGGTGCACAGAGGTTGTTCGATGTCACCCATGTAGTTTGCAAGACTGCTCTTAGTTCGGCGAGTGTAGCGGATTCCACATTTTGGCATGGATTTTAGAAATTCTTGTTGTGGGAAGGCTTTTGTTGAACTGTAGAGAAATATTGCCTACTTCTGCTTTCACTCAAGTTATATTAGTCTGTAGGAAGTTTGAATCTGATGGTAGGTTTACCACGCTGGGGTAATACGAAGGCCAAGAGAAATGTGAAGAGGTCTATAGAAATGTCTTTCAAGGTATGATTTTTCTCCAATATAAGTTACAAGAATTTCCATTTAAATTGCAGTCAAGGCCAATATGGCACAAGCAGAAGTGTAGATTAAAGGTGGGCCACCAATAAGGTCATGTTTAAGTGGAATTTAGGAATATTCTGTGTATTTTTTCTGACTCTTGAGTTCACTGTTGTTTAAAAAAAAAGAGCAGCAATGGTTTCAAAGTATCATTTTTTCACTTAAGAAAATCTCAGTATTACTACTTATGCAGGAGTCATGGAAGTTTCATTTGGTAGTTGTTAGATGCAAGAGCACTTATCCTCTGAATCACTCTGTAGAGTATTAAAATGTATATGTCCATTTTCAATCTGTTCTTCAGTAGAAAGTGAGACTCAAAAGCCTTGTGTCTGATAAATACAAGGAGGAAAGTTATTGAACTTTCATTTTCAGAATATTTAATTTGTAAATTTAACTACCAATTTTTTTTTTTTTTTCTCAGGGCCTCCAGGACCTCCCGGAGGTATAAGAGTAGAAGAAATTAGAGACACTGCTGTAGCACTTACCTGGAGTCGTGGAACAGACAATCATAGCCCGATTTCTAAATACACTATCCAGTCAAAAACCTTTCTATCTGAAGAGTGGAAAGATGCCAAAACAGGTAGGAGTAATGCCAGAAGTAATACAGTCAATACATTTTGAAGCCTTTGATTTCTTGAAAGCTTGGCTAATCAGAAAACAGTCAGAATAAAAGGAAACCAGGGATGCTGTTAGTGTCTGCTACAGGGTTTGGGAGCAGGCACCGTCCTGTCAGTGTGTTGTCAACAGGTTTGTTCCCAGCACTTGGAGGGCCTGAACTGAATATCAAGAAATACAGAAAAGAACAGGCCAGAGTTTTTACCTGTTTTTTGCCTCTTTCCTTGTTGCTTGAAACATTCCACATCAGCTACTAGAATCAGAAGAATTTATTTACAGGTCAATTTTAATGATAGACGGGCATCTTCATTTCTCTATTTGTTATGCAGAAAGTTGGTTAAAAATGTCTGATTTTTCCTGGGAGCAGACTAAGTTCCAGTTGTGTTCAAACTGGCACCCCTAGAGAAAACGTAGCTAAGATTATCCTTCTAACCACTGGATGTCATCATTGTGCCACATAATTGCAGTTAAGGAGGCACCTACCTGAACACAGCACACTAACGTGTATTTCTTTGCAAGATTTAACATAAGTGCATAAATGATGAAAATATTTTTAAACTACTAGTATCTTTGAATGGTTTATGAAGGATGGCATTGCCACAAGCTATACAGAATTGTCCTATCAATATGATTCATTATGCCACAGTAATAAATTACAACTTAAGTGCTTTTCTGTGGAATTACGGCATCACATACTCAGCATTTCTAAATACTAAGAGTTATAATAGTTTCAGCTATTGTCTTTCATTTAAGTTGTCCTTTGAAACTACAGAGGTAGATGTCTAAGAAATACTTTGACATATTGACCTGAAAATCCGTCATGTTTTTAGAGTAAAAAGTTAAAAATACTGGGCCTACTGCCTTAAATCATATTTCTGTTCTAGAATATGTAGTATATGTAGCTCTATTGTTTATAATTACCTCCAACAGCCAGCACTAGTATATGACTTACATTGATGAAGCACGGAAAATACAACTAGAAGGTTCCCCAGTCCCTTCACATCTCTTGTGTCTTGTTTAATAGTTTCTGTAGAATAACTGTCTTTGAACTTTAAAAAAATAATTAATATAGAAATTAGAGCTGTTTAAATAACTGATAATTTGCTTCAGTAACAATATATGCAGGAGGGAGGATGTTTTTAGACCAGTCTCTGCTTTTTCCAGGATAAATTATATTTAATTTCCTCTTATTTTTTTTTCTTTTTAATTAAGAAAAAAGGAATTGGGAAGAAACAAGGTTATAGGAAGAATTTATAAATGGGGTGGCAGCTCTGATACTGCTTCCTTTTGTGCTGTGTGTTACTGAACTAGAAACGTGTAGGAGATAAAAGTGTTGGATGCAGATCTTCACTCTGGTTCAGAGCAGACACTTGAACCCATCTCTCTCACTTCTCAGGAAGATTCCCAATTTGCAGTGTTATAGGCATGATGGGATGGATTTCTCTGCATCTCTGAAGTTCTTCTGCTTCACAGAATTAATGCCAGGTGTTGAGACATGTACTCAGACTTTGAGTCTTACCCTGTGGCATGTTGAGTGGGGTTCACATCTTGAGTGGGAGAGGGAGGAATCTAGATTGTTGATTTCCTTTTTTGAGAAGCTAGCAGGAAGATGTTCATTTATGAAAAGTTCAAATAAACTATTCCAGTGCTTAAAAAATCATTGCTTTTTCATTTGAACCACACTGAGTAGTTTTGATTAATACATGATTCCTCAAAAAATAGTTAAAAACACCATAGTAACCATCAGTGGCACCACTGCAAGCTTTTACTTAATTTCTGGGCTCCTCCCAGTTTGGCTTGGTGTTCACTTTAATATGAAAGAAGCGTGATGAACAGTCCAGATTGATCTCTCATCAATATTTAGACTATCATTTAATGCTGCTAGTTTTCAATGTGTGGAAAAAAACATATACTTTGGCATGGCACTTAGGAATACTGTTCTTGTTATTGCTGCTACCTGTGTTCCCAAACCAAATCATTCACCTCAGGTTGCATAATATCAAGTGTGTTTTATGAAAGAAGCATGTTCTACTTCACAGTATGGAGATGTGTATGAATGGGTTATGTAATAAGCTGTTTACATTTATGTTGCTCTTTCCAGTTAAGGGGATCAGATTCTTATCATGTTGAGTATTCATAATTATTCTGGGAATTTCTGGCACAGTAGGATTAGTTGAAGAGATTGAAAGTAGCCCAGGAAAAGAAATGCCAAATGTATATCATGGCTTGCATACCATAGGAGGTTCGCAGTGGCTCTATTGACTGGGCAGAAAAATAATTTGAGTAAGGATGAGGGAGGGTGATGGGCAGGTGGAAGGAAAATGGAAAGTGTTTTTCTTTCTTCTTCAGGGCCTCACTTTAGAATGAAAAATTTAATGATCATTAGGAAAGTTGTGTCACCATCCAGTGCTTACACAGCCATGCCTGGGTTTTTTGCAGACATTACATTCTTATTTTAATTCCAAACCAGCTGCCTTTCCAGTGCAGAATATCTCATTTCTCATCTCCCTTGAACCCAAGATTCTAACCTGACAAACAACTCTTGGCCCACACAATAAATGAAAATCCTCTGTCTTTCTAAAACTGCAGACAGCTGTAGAAACAACCCCTATTGTCTGTGAATTGTAGACAGTCATGAGTTACGCATTTTATTTATGGTAAAGAAGCTCATCCTTATGACAGTAATAAGTCTTTTCACAGGAATTACAAGAACACTTACCCTTGTGGGATCAGAACTAGATAGCAAGTTGTAACATGCTCACTAATAAGGTGCACCAAAATATGACCACATTTTATAAACCACTCTTTATCAATTGATCGAACCCTCCATTTGCACATGTCTAGCCCTTGTCTATAGAATGAATTTTTATTTTACTGTTTTGGCATTCCAGATTTCTCATTGCATTTGTCTGTAGGCAAAATGAAATTCTACAACTACAATATGTAATTAGTAAGGATACCTCATAACTACATGTACTTCTTTTGCTAGTTCACACCCAGCTAAAACTCACAAGTCTATAAGGGTTTATCCAAGACAGCGTCATAGTTTCCAAATTCCCAGTCACTGTGTGAGTACTCCTTGTAAAATGTGGTATTCCTAATGTACAACAAGTTTCCTTCAGCTGGGTACGTGTGGTTGCAGAATAGTGCTAGTTTTGCCGAAATCAACCACATTGTTGACTGACACTGTAAAAATGCTATTTTCTAAAGCAATTTCTTATTTATTTTAGAACCATCAGATATCGAAGGAAATATGGAATCTGCGACAGTGATTGATTTAATTCCGTGGATGGAATATGAGTTCCGGATAATAGCAACAAACACTTTGGGGACAGGAGAACCTAGTATGCCATCACAGAGAATTAGAACTGAAGGCGCTCGTACGTAAACAGAAAATATCAAGTTTTTTAATGTGCTTCTTCATTTTCACATTTTTATTAATCAATTTTGTAATTTTGTTTTTTATTTGGAAAAAGCACTTTATAAGATGCAAGTCTGGAGAATATCTTTTCAGCCACACTACTGTAGATTTCAGTAACCAAATACCAGACTGTCCAGATGTGATAGCATCAAAGCAGACAGGAAAGAAACATTATGATACGAATGGCAAATTTGCCTCCATTGCTGAAACAGAATCATACTGTATCTTTCAGAGATCCCCCACTGTATCTGTCAGTCAGGTTGTTTGTGTATGAATACATGCACATGCTTGGGACCAGGGTACAGGATTTAGAAAAAAACCATGCATGTGTTTATCAAGGAAAAAGTCCATTTGCTGTTTAGTTTGTATTCTAACTAAAGAATACATGGCAGGATGTGTGTTATATGGGATAATGCCATTTTTCTGTGATTGAAGCTTTGGTCTTGTGTCTTCTTATTCCACGTCAAAGATGTGACATTATCCGACACAACATACGTCCTTATCAGTCTAATAGCTCAGTGTTAAAATCTCAGAGCATATTTAAGAATATCCTTTAGGCTCAGGCACGTCCTTTTTAAAATTAATTCTCCAAAATGAGGAATTAGATGTTATTATTCAAGATAATACATTCTGGTTTGACTGTACAAAGGAGATAACAGCAGTGCTCTAGGAGCAAAAAGACTGTGTCCCACAGAGCCTCTGTATACCAGTATATCCTCCTTAACACATACTAGCACCCGTGTGCAACCTAGATATATTTACAATTGTTGTCCCACTAAAAATGAAAAACCAAAGTGTAAAAGTTAATTTTTGCAATTACACCTGCTAGGTTATTGCTTTGATTAGATGGTATTTTCAAAATAAAATGTATTTGCGTTGCAAATTTCAAAACATTTATTAAAAAAGACTCACATTTGGTCCATTAAAAATTTTGTTGCTTAAGGAGAAATACAGATTGGTTAAATTAATCTGGACAGGGAAGGAAAGTCAGAGAACTTTAATACTAAAGTAAAAGGAAATTGCCGCGTATAAAATCGACTATTAGCATCATATATTTTATGACTCAACAGCTGTATTTGAACACCCAGGAATCTAAATGAGGAATCTACACACACTTCTTGGAGTGCCTGGTGCACAATAGACATTTTTGAAATGTCAGAAAAGAGAGAGAAAGGGAGGGGAAATAATGCTCACAGGTGGAATAGTGATAGTATCCTGCAGTTTGCCGTGTGCCATGTTCATGGTATTTGTTGTAGCCTCCCAAAAAATGGCATATCCTTCGGTTTTGTAGCAGGATGCAATGCTTTTGCAAGTGGTAGTCTGTTTGGGCTGCTGTCTGATTGCCCATGCACAGCACCATTGTCATCTCTGGCAGACTGCAAGACATTCTTGGTGAAGAAAAAGCAAAATGTTTATGTAGGCTTCCTAGGCATCAATCAGCACTTCTCGCCATGCCAAAATAGGGTATAAATCAGTAACGGTTTGTAGATGAACTTCTGTGCCCAAGTGCGTTTCCTGCCAGGAGCTGGAATTTGTTATGAGCAGCAGCAATAGGATTTGGGTTGCACTGTCAGCTTCCAGGGTACTACAGAACCAGTACTGCCGGTGCATTTTCATGTAGATCTGAAGAAGGTAAGTATTTTATTGCACAACCACCCACCCATATCCACACACTGTAGTTATTTTTAACATTTTTTTCTGTGTTAAACAGCAACAAACAGTGCCGCATCTTCGTTGTACCGTATGAGTGACAAATAATATCTGTTAAACTCAAATGTTACCGGTGGCTTTTTCAGTCTCTCTTCTTGTAGATAACTAATTTCAGTAACATCTTTATTAGCATGCTAAGAATGTGTGCTATGATTTTTCTTTTTAATGAAATCTGCTTGCTTCCTCAATAACACATTTCATAATGATTTCTTGAAATTCAATGGATCAAAGTCTGCTTTTATGTATTTTAGCTTCTGGATGCGTTAGAGTAATTGTCTAAGTACAGCTGTTTGAATTAGTAGCCTGGTCTTAATGGAGAGAGAAAGCTGGGTTTAATGGTTGAGAGAAGGAGAGCGATTCTTTTGAAAAGGGTGATTTGTAAGACATTAGACAGTCTTTTTTCTCTTCTCTGGCAGCCTCTGTATCTTCTTTGACTACTTAAGCATTCTAGCAAACCCCTGCTTCTAACTTAGCACTGAAGTTATATGCTTATAATAGATAGTGTGACTGCTGTGTATTTCAGTAATAACAAGGTCAAGTAATAAGTCAAGCTTCCTCTCGAATTGTCATGATATGTATGTTTAGTCTCACTCTCCACTAATTTGTTTTCTGGAAGTCCTGAAATAAATAACACAAGCCATGCACTGAACACTGATTTCAATTTCAAATGTATTGCTACATATTTTTATCCTTTCTGGAAACATTAATTCTTCTGTGCTTTGTGTTTCTCCTCAGCTGACCCTCAGAGAAGGCCTCAGCAAACATCTTAGTTAGTAGGAGAGCACTTAGGAATTATCCCCTTACTATCTTGTGACATTCACTGATTAGTGGAGAAAATGCCTGATCGTACAAGAATTCTTAACACAAAGAACATGTTCGTGTAGATATGACACATAGTTAATGCATGGTCACCTGGGACATGTTTAATGCACCATAGGTAGGCCATCATTTCCTAAGTTTTCAGTGGTACTTTGTGTGTCCTTAGTATTGAGTGACAGCAAATAAATACACAAACACCATAGAGGATAGCAATAGAATCGTCACACTTAGTGCAAAGAGTCTTACAGAAATGAGAATACAGGACTGATTTGTAATGGAGTCCTTCAGAGTATCCCGCTTTACCAATCAGTTGTGCACTGATGATAGCCCAACAGTTCTTATTTCATTACACAGGTTATCAGTGTAAAATACAATTAGTAAATTACTAAGTGCTATGCCAGCTTTGCTTCTGAACATCTACCCACTCTGAACATGCCAATCAAGAAGACATGTGCCACTAATCTAGACACACATTGTGAGTAAATATATTGAAGTAGATGGAACTAACTACAGTCTGTTAAGGTAAATACATGTGCAAATCCCGGGTGCTTGAGCCTTTGGCATGCCAACGTCTGAGGAAGCACAAGAACAGCACACAGTGCTTAAGACCTACGAGGAGTGTTCCGTTTCTGAATATTCAATTAAATATTTATAGAGAATATGGTTGAAAAGAAGAACGATCGCTAGCTATAGTTAGAACTGGCATGTTTCCTGCAGCAGTAGCTATACATTAGTCTTGGCAAGACCACAGACTCTCACAGCTATTACAGACTATCATTATTTTAATTGTGTGTGCCACGTGTGCTCGTTGGCCCTGCTGGTAGAAGGAAAAGTAAATAGTGATATTTTTACTGACTGCATACTTTGTAGTCATTTTTCTCATCTCTTCTATTTTTGTAGCTCCTAACGTGGCTCCTTCTGATGTCGGAGGAGGGGGGGGAAGCAATCGAGAGCTGACGATAACATGGATGGTAGGTATTGCACTGACGTGGCAGGAAACCTTGACTTCCTTGTGTCTGATCTCTTCCTCCTGAAACCCATGGATGGTTTGTCTCTGGCTCCTGTGAGAGCAGGGTTTGTACGCAGTATATTCAGGTTTTCAGACTTTCTCATAAAAATATGTAAAAAGGAATGAGGAAGACAATATTTAGATGTTTATGTATTGGACATTTCTAAGATATGATCTTTCATTCTCAGAGTATGTTTCAAAGATGGAAACACATACTGACTATG
Organism: Aviceda cuculoides; assembly: GCA_035590195.1. Classification (NCBI taxonomy): domain Eukaryota; kingdom Metazoa; phylum Chordata; class Aves; order Accipitriformes; family Accipitridae; genus Aviceda; species Aviceda cuculoides. The sequence continues at coordinate 31,632,293 of JAVJGG010000005.1, forward strand.
ATAATGCATTGATGTAACTGCATTTGAAAATTCTGCATATTGTATCTTTCTTTGAGCCTTTTTTTGTTACGATCTGAATAGCACGCAGATATGATTACTACAACTAAAAGTATAACAGCTCAATTATGAATTTAATGTGCTGTGCACAGATTTACAGGCTTTATAAAAAAAAAAGAAAATACATTGCCATTCTATAAACTAGCCTGTCATAATTATTAACTGGAGTTTTAAGGAAATTTTTGTGCATTCACATTTTATAAGTTTTATTTTTTAGTAATGTGACTGGTAATACAAAACAATGTTGCCTCATACCACAATTTAGCCGTTCATTGAGATCTATGTACTGATATTGTTGTTCTTTTCCTCCAAGCCATTAATTTTTCTTTAATGATTATGTATTAAGCAAAATAAAGAACAGAGAAAGGGACAGACATAAAATGTTAATCACAAAAATAATGCAAGGAAAAGTTAAAAAAATTGCAGTGTTATCAAAGAAGCTTTTCAGTAAGCAAAGTCTTTTTAAAATTTAATCTCTCTCATGTACTGTAGGTATTCAGTTCATGATATTTTGTCTTTAAAAAGTCTTGTATATACAGCTATATTTATAAATGCTCTCTTCATTCTGGTATTGAAGTAATGGTTTTTAAAATTTACCTATACTGTGGGGAAAGAAATGTTTCTGAAAACAGGGAAGAAGGGAAAAGAGAAAGGAAGATAGGAAGAAAGCAAACCCCAGAACAAGAGAGCATAAGAATTTATAAGCAAAGCTGTTCTGTAGGCAAAAGTTACATGGAAGCGAGAGTTGAAGTCTTCTGAAGGGTATTTGGGAAACCTAGGGAGGAGAAATAAAGCAAAAAAAAGCCAATCTGAATCATGTCAGAGCCTATCAGTATCCAGCAAAAACAGAGTTGCAGAAGCATTACCTCTGGCAAAGAAAGGTGATTAAATGTTACGCTTGAAAAAATTACCGAGTCTATCTTGCTAAAGACCTCTCTGTTCACCTTCATATAGCTGTGAGGCACATAAGGCACATTACGCCATTTTTGTCTTTTGGGGAATAGTTTGTATCAGATGTAGCAGCTTATTTACCTCTATGAAGACTGCTTTTTCTTGGGGGAAGTAATATAAAGATGACATAATTCCAACAGCAAGTTTGCCATTGTTGTATAGGGATCTTCCTTATGAATGTACAAATTTTAATTCATACGCATATTTCTTTCTTTTTGTACTTAAGGTTGATCATACCTCTTTGTAAAAGTTCTGAAGTATGACACAGAAATAGTCAGCCATGTGTTTGGGCTAACACATTTGGGCTTTTCTGTTTTGTCTTGGTTTTAATTCAATTCAAAATATTTACTCAGTCTTCTTAAGTATTTTAGCAATGAATTTACCTAAAGAAAAAATTTCTAAGTTTCTGAAAAAGGAAGAACTACACTCCTGTTAAAATATATTGAAAAGGTTATTTCTTAGTTCCACTAACAATAGGTTAGGAAGTAGATGTATCCTAATAGTTTTGATTCTGATCTTTACTTATTTTTGAAAAGCAAAAGTCAAATGAGGACACATGCAACGGACAGTCGCACAAGACCTAGATTATTTTTTTATTTCTTCACAAGTGCTGTCTTATAAAAACCTTAACAAACTACAGAGCTGCTTCTTGCATTGCATGTAAAGACCCATACTTGTGGCATTTTCAATACAGTGAAAACTCAGCTGCGATCAAATTTAAAAAAAGAAAATTATAACCAGGAGAATAGTGACTAATCCAAGATCTGAAGTACAAGATCATTTCAGTCTTTCCTATACGCCCAAGTAGACTTATAATCCAGTTATTTCTCTTACCTAATGTCATGCTTTTTACATCTGTTCTGTAATGAGTAGCTCATTTAGTCAGACAAATTAAGCATGGTTTCAAATATTTACTTCCCAAGAATCTTCCACTAGTATGTCTAGCAAGTGTTTTTGAGTAGAGGCATTAGATTTACAGAGCCTGTCTGACAGACAACAATATATCTATCTGTAAGGCTAAGATGAAGGTGTATATTGATTCCCCAAAATGTGCTGACATTTGCATACACTACTCAAAATAGTCCTTAATTAAGAAGAGAAGAACAAAATGTATGGCAGGTTCCCATGTTGCTGCCAACCCCCTTTCAGCTTTTGTTATGATTCATAAGCCCAGGTTGAATGAGACAGACAGAGATGCAATCAAAGCTCTTCTGAGTCTTGTTTTGAAAGAAGAACTGAGAAAGAGAGCTAGGAGTGGCATGCCCATTCTTTCTCATTTTTCCCCATTTGTTTTTTCCTCTTCCATTTTGTTTTTCAAAGTTTTTAGGGGATACTACAAACTATTCAGCTACTTATATCTACTTATTATGTGCAGCCATTGGAGGGCAAGCTGCTTTCAACATTTTATTTTAAGACTTTCCAGAATATAATTTTTAAATGCTAGTCCTGGCTTTCTAAAGTTTGCTCTGGCTGAAAATCATTTTGAGACTACAGCTGCATCCAGGCCGCTTACTTTGGCATATGAGATATGACTCTGGTTTATTTTAAGCAGCTACATACAATGATAGATTCCGAAGACGAGCTATTGAACGTGACCCAGTCTGTGAAGTCTTCTACTTTTTGAATTGCAAGGTTGCCTGTGAATCTAAACTTAGGTACGTGAAGGTATGTTAGCTGTTCTGGGAAAGTAGGTATCCAGTTTTCACCTCATGTCTAGTCAGACCTGAGGTAGAAAACAAGCTAAGGCATGAGTTCTACGTCATCCAATAGGTACACTCAGAATATGCCTGACACACAAAAAATTAAGCACATGAAATAGATTATCCATGTTTGGGGTTTGGGGTTTTTTTCTCATAGCTGATCTGTAGTTAGTCTTCGCCTGGTGGCTTGTGGTTAGCGTCACAACTAGAGACCAAATATCCATGTCCTTTTTGGCATGAGGGGTTTCTCAAATTTTATCTGTTGGCAGTCATCTTAATTACCAATTATACTTAAGTCATTCATGTGTTCTCAGAAGTCGTGTTGCAGGTAGATGGGTATCTTTCCACCTTCTAAAGCTCCATTATAATCCAGATTTGACATACATCAGCGTTTCACCTATGTTCCCCAGGAAAGCCAAAGAAGTTATGTATGTAGAGACCTGCAGTCAGCTGCATCAGTCGGTTGTCTTCTGCAACAGGGAGTCGTGGTTAGAGTACCCACTCAGGAAGCAAGAGGCACTTTCTCCGGAAGATTGTCCATACATATCCCATGTTCTAAAGGGTCTCCTAACCCTAGTCATGGTGTGCCAAGGCTACCTTCCAGTATTCGATTGAACTGAGCCACCGTTCTGCTAGAGATGCAGTTAAGTATGGGGAAAAAAGGACAGCAAGCAAGAGGAAACCTGCTGGTTACTGAACTCTGCAGATGGTAAAATCCTGTTGGGTTCTGGGCCTCACTCCCACAGCTGGTTTTTGTCTGTGTCCAGTGATGGTCCTGTGCTGCAGCACTGGTGTTTAGGGAGCTTCGTCTGGAACCAGCTTTCTGTCCTCAGCCAGCTGAAGGCTGCCTGCTTTTAGTATCGCTGTACTTAGCATTGGTGTTGCAGAGTGGTAAAACTTTACAGCAGCAACAGAGAAAACGGGATACAATGGGATCTGGTAGCTGGTACACCCGGGACAAGGGTCAGTTAACCTTAAGCGGAGTAAAGTCAGAAGTCCCAGCCTTTGGTCCGATTCTGTACTTTTTTGTTGGAAGCTTTGTCATGAAGAAAAGAAGTTCCATTGTTGTTCGTATGACCTTATGAGATATTTTTCAAATTTTGAGTTCTGACGTCTGTTTGCCTTAATTTTGTTCTTGTTCTATTATGTATACTAGTGTTCTAATTCCTGTGTTATGTTTCTGAAGTCAAAACTTAAATGTTTCTCTTGTTCCAAAAATTTGGTGAGTTTTCACCAGAATTGCCTTTCTCACAGAATCTTTGGAGTTTCATTCTAGCTTCAAACAAATACAAACATCAAAATTTGTGAGCTAGGGGTTTTTTTTTTGGCTTGTTCCACTATTAACATCTAAGTTTCATAAATCCTTGCTCAGAGTATCTCCACACATATTAGCTGAAGTGCTACAGTAGTGGGCAAACACCTAAAGAGAATAATTACTCTCTGTTGCACTGCTCCGGGACCTTTACCTCAAGATAAGCTATTTCATCTCGGTGAGGTTTACAGTATGGGAAAAGGTAATGCAAGAAGTCTCTTTTCAAAGGATGCTTCTGGTCAGCCTTCAGATGCACTGATGAGTGACCTGATTTTGTCCCGATGGGTGCGCTGTCTAATAGTTGTGGTACAGGCTCTGTGGACGGAGGAGGGATCACTGAATGTAGAGCTTTGGTAAATGAAGCGAAATTCATTATAGCAGATTGTGGTCCATAATTTTAAATTTTCCAGTATCCCTCAGTATAGGAAATCAGCTATAGTTTTAAGAACTATTTTGGATAGATAGCTTTAATGCTCATGCTGAAAGTGGGAGTCATTTCACTTAAACTTTTACCAGTTAGAAGCTAGGTAGATAGTCTAAACCAGCAACTGGACCCCCTCCATCATCAGTGAAAAGTGGTAGGATGAATCATTCTTCAAATGTGTCCATATTAATCAGCTGTGCCAGTCGCCTGGGTGAACAGCTTTAGGTAAATGAATATAATTTGGGCCGGCCACGTAAATTTTATCTTCTCTTTCTGTGCTTTGCAGGAATATCTGTCTACACAGAGGCACATGGACCCATATACTTGCATAGTGTGTCTGTGTTACATATCCACTATCGCTTACTCCTTAAGAAGGCATTTTTTGCTAGCTACACCGACAACAGTTTTAGTACATGATCATTCTTGGTTTCTTTCTGTAGGAGATAACATGATGTGTCTTGCACTGAGTTTGGATGAGGAACAAGATCTTAAAATGTTTTAGTAGCAGATCTGCATAATGAAGATGGTGTATTTTTAAAGGGGGTGGGAGCAAATCATAAAAGCAAACCAGGAGAAAATGGAACTTCAGTTAAGTGTTTTTACAATGCGGCTATCAATGCTTTCTGTATTATTTGTTTTTCATTAGAGATCCGTTTGTTTAGTTGGCTACAAAAATTAATGTTTTATCTTTTGCCTCTTTAGCCTTTGTCAAGAGAATACCACTATGGCAATAACTTTGGTTATATAGTGGCTTTCAAGCCATTTGGTGAGAAAGAATGGAGAAGAGTTACAGTTACTAATCCTGAAATTGGCCGGTATGTCCACAAGGATGAATCAATGCCACCTTCAACCCAGTATCAAGTAAAAGTGAAAGCTTTTAACAACAAAGGGGATGGACCATTCAGTCTCACTGCTGTCATTTATTCAGCACAAGATGGTGAGTAAAGGTTCCAGATCAGTTCTACACCGAGGGTCCAGATCAGCACTACCATCACTAGAGAGAACCCGGTCCCTGACACTGATTTATATAGCAACATACACTGTCAGCAAGGAGGCTGCGTATGGCTCTCACAAAACACTTGCAGTTGTTCTGAATAAACAACTTCAGACTCTGCTTTCTGTGTAATGCGGGGCACTTGGTTGTACGTGCTGTCAATGAGCAATACACAGAAGCATTCGAGATTCTTCACACCGCTTGTTAAAGGATTTAAGGATTTAAAAAAAGAAATTCTGATCTTCATATTGGTCACCTGAAACCTTTACATCATTATCCAGCAATGTCTCTGTGATCTCAATACATGTTTTTGACATATGTGTATTTTTTTTCTTCTTAACAGACCATACTAAAGCCTAGTATTCTAGTAGATCAGTATCAGAATTTAGCCCCAAACTGTGAAGGAATGATAGTTCAGTTGTATCTAGTTATATTTCCAGCATGTTTAGAGTCTGATATAAATTATCCGTGCCACGTTCTTTATTCTGGTTTAGATGTTAGAGCTATCAAGTGAATAATTTAATGAAAAACTCTTTCATACTTCACTAAAATCTTTTTCTTAATTCTTACTGGAAATATTTCACATTTCCTATTATCTTTAGGATTGAAGTTTAAATGACATTTCCAAACTTAGCGGGAGAGAGAAAGTACTAGAAGAAGGTCTACCTTAAATCAGAAGAAATATATACAACATCCTAATTGCAACATAATCACTCAAGCCTGTTTTAAAAAAATGTGGTTTATTAATTTCTGTCAGAAACCCAAAGAACTGCTCGTATTTTTCTTTCGTAGAGCAGTATCTCCTTCACAAAGTCAACAGATCCAGACCAAAGAGCCAACGGGAGGAGTATGATAACAAGGCCACATTCTGACAGTTCCGACTCTGTTCTTTACTCTGTGTACTTTATAGGAGATTTATGTTCATGATTCCCATTAGCACTAATGGGAGCTTTGCACACAAATCGCCCACACACAGAGAAAAGATAAAATAGTCCTTTTGTTTCTTACAATAGTTAAGCTAGCAACACTTAGCTATCTGAAGAGGTTAATACTAATCCTTTTTCTCAGAAAAGTGTACCTTAGGATATCATCTTCAACAGCTGCTGCAGCAGTAGAATGGTTGTTTTTGCAGTTGTATAAACGAGTTAGTAAATATCTATGATGTAGTAAAAGCCGTATCTGCCAATTAACATTTCAGTATCCATTCTTTTTCGGAGACGTTATCGACAGCTGACTGATAAGCTCCCACATGTTTATGTTAGGATTATACTAACCATGTCAGGGATAGCAGTCTGTTTGTATAGCTTTCTGAAGTTCAGAGACATGGCAGACCCTAGGAGCTCCAAAAGACAGAGGAGAAGCAAATGTGCAGTAGGGCCAGCTTCCAGATAAAGAAGTCACTTCGGTGGCTGTTGATGTCCTAACATAGACTTTAGCAATGTCCAGACACTTGATAGAAACACTTGTGGTTGAATGATGCCAGATGTGGGCAGCAAAAGGAATAGAAGCTCAGTGAACCTACTTCTTTTCTTTGATTTCAAGCACGAGAGTCGCCAAAACAGTCAAATTCACGGTGCTCCAAACCTTACCAGTAGTGTTCACAGCTCCTATGCGGAGCTATGACCCTGAGTATTGACCATATCAAATCCAGGAACTGCAGGGTGGGTTAGAAGGAATTTTTCCAGTAAGTGTAATGGAAGTTATTCCAAAGAGCATTCTGCAGAGTTTTCTGCTGGCATCAGGACTTGTGCAAAGTCACCTCCATACCTCGTAGCATGCTTACTGGCTCCCAGCCTTAACTTTGTATAGTTGTGCTTAGAAGATAATTATGTGATGGCCACTATGTTTTCAGTGAAGAGAACATATTGTGAGGCCCATGTGATTGCTTCTTTAATTGGTAGAATTACTGAATTAGAAGGCTGGAGAAAAGCAGCTGATGTCATCTTTCTGGCTCAGGAGAGACTGCAAAATATTTACAGAACATAAATGCCAAATAGGGATATAAATTATTTGAAGCTCATAAACAAGCATAAGCAGATGAAATATTCTTTAGAGTATTGTATCAGCAAAATCCCTGGCAGTTGGAACTTTTCAATATGAAACATCTTGGCATATTCTGTAATTGATACAATGGAGAAGAGTCTGACGGTGATTTGGGAATAGATTACATGATCACATCTATTCCACCTGAACTTCTGTACCTCTGAATCAGCAAGTGATATTACTACTGTCAGACAACACAACTCTTCAAAGATATTAGTGAGATTTTCAAGCAATATGGTCATACAACATTCCATATGGATATGCATAAATACGCATACATACCTAAATATAATGACAGCATTTCCACTCATTTGTGTGTTTTGTAATATATCCATGTCTGTCTAGTTAGAACTGTGGGCATCTTTATTCACTTCAGTGACTGGGGAATTTCTGTGTTCCCACATGTTTTTAGCCAAGTTCCATATCTGACAACTACTAGTCATACCTGCCATTGCTAGTAGCGAGTAATGATTGCTAGTAATGAGTGCACAGGCCTCTTGCTTATCTAAATTCCTGTCATTGTGAAAACAATTTTGCAATAATGTATCATTTTTTAATTACGCATTTGCATTATTAACAGTCATTGAAAGACAATTACAAAAGGTAACTTTGCATATAAGATTATTTTGTTACCTAGGATACTTTTCATGAGAGATGTAACTGATTTTTTTCTTAACAGTTGCTGTTTTGATGCATAGTTGACTGGATGCCCAGTTGGAAGATTAAGTATATGAAAGCTTTCCTCAGCTCGGGCTGCCGTGCCTGTCTGTTGCAACTTGTTTCAAAAGATTCACGACAGAGAACTGTTCTGAGCTTGGAAAACTTTATCTTTTATAGACATTGCTAAGTTTATACCTTTTTAAATTCCTTACCTCACTTAAAATACAAGCAGCAGTGAAATTAACAGCTTCTTATAATGAAACTAGAACTTAATATGCTAAGCCCTGAATAAAAGCCTATCACATTATAATGGTCTGTATTCTATGTTGGCTGCTGTCCAGAACTAAGAACACAAACAAAATGAACTGTGTGATATATGCCTGATAGAAGGGTGCTCTTGGATTATTTCACACCTATGTTCAAGTTTGTATGTGCCACTAGCCAGCTCTTTGTCTAATATCTAGTCTTAGAAAAACTTTGTATCATCATGACTAAGTGACATACACATGAATATTTGTGTGTAAAAAAAAAAAAAAAAAAAAATTAAAAAATCTGATGTATATAATCTGTGAGCAGCTTCCAGTTTAGTAAAAGATCACTGAATGCTTCATTCTGTTTATCAAAGCCTCTTTATAATTTACAGAAATTTCAGCATGGAATCTGTTGAAGCATAAAAATACATAGCCTGAGCCAAGTAATAGGATCAGTGCTTTGTTATTATAGAGTCATTTCCCATACAGATCATCACTGAGTTTAAAGTTTACTCAAGTAAAACCAGATTAAAGACTAACACACTTGGCTCCCTGACACCAAGAAAATAATACAAAATACTGAGGTGAGAAGAGCCCCTGTAAGCAAGTATAACAGTATCACTGGATGACATTGGTTGTTTAACATGTGTTTCATCTTCCAGCTCCAACTGAAATACCTACAGATGTGAGCGTAAAAGTTTTGTCATCTTCTGAAATGTCTGTTTCTTGGCACCATGTTTCTGATAAATCTGTGGAAGGATATCAGGTGAGTTTAGAGGTGGCACTGTATATCTTCTCATTCGTTTAATTTCAGTCGTTAAATGCAAGAATAATTCGTATTCTAGCATTCTGTCTCTTAGGGTTCACATCTCTTTCGTTGTCATTTGCTGTACAGATTTCACATCCTGAGAAACAGGTTATTTTTTGTGCTATGTACTTCATTACTACAACATACTAACAAATGTACATGCTGACTATTCAACTGAAAAAAGGCATCATTATTTCATAAGAGAATCTTGCCTATGTTATGTAATTGAATGCCTGTCTCTACCTTCTCAAAACATACTGAAATTAAGTGTTGGGTGTAATTGTCAACACAAAAGTGAAATTGTAACTAACTCATGGCCCATCTAAATTATCAGCAGTTATTAATATAATTCACCCACAAATCCTATAGTAAGTGGGACTATGTGACAAATGCCCAGAATCCAGTATAATAGAGGCAGTGCTATTGTGCAAGACAGTGATGTTTTGTTCATGGTTTCTATTCTCCACATCAAAAAGAGCTTCAAGGTATGTTCATCTTGTCCAAGACTAAGAGGTACTACCAGTAAAAATTGTTCTTGTCCTTGTACAGAGCTAACAACAGCTACAGAGTGGGTACAACCAGAAATGGCCATGTATACTCCAGCAGGGAATTCTTTTCCATGCATAGTGGATGCTGACGAACTCTGCAGTGTACAGCCAGCTTACTTTGGCTGCGCTGCAAAATAGGGATTTGGGCCTTAGTTTATTAGTGACTTGCTTTTTGATTTAAGTTGTCAACTGCTTGATGGTAGTCTCTTGTGTTCCAAAATGAGCACATACAAATGTGGAGTAACCTCATAGAATGTATTTTTATAACTGAAACCTATGAATAAATGTTCTTTTCATTAGTAATACTTGTTTCTATATTTCCTGATCTCTGTTTCTGTCTCCATGAGATTTATGTAATACTTTGGGGATACTGTAACAAGACCATAGCGAAGATCTCAATAGGAACTAGCATAGTGTCCCGTATAAAGCTTGATTCTACACAGCACACACATTAAGTTTTAAAATTACAAGCAGAAAACACTGGAGTTTGAAATTAAGACACTGGCATCAACAGTAAGTCCTAATTTACTAAAGCAGCCCACTGCTGTGGTGTTTCATAGAGATTGTGTAACTGGAATAGGATAGACAAATTCACAGTCATAACTGGGAGCTGGGTGGAGTGCCCAGACCTGTGAGCTTGAGTCAGCCAGCCGTGCCGCAGTGGTGCACTCCTGAGCTGGGCAGGCTGGGCAGAAACTGGGCACGGAGCCTGCGTATCCTGAATGAGCAGAGCAGAAAGTCGGGAGGCACACAGCGGGGGACTTAGGCGGGTGTGGAGTGAGCAGCAACAAGGAGTGCTGGGAGAGGTCGGGATTGCAGCGGCGATAGAGCATGACAGTGGATGTTGAGAGTTGTGGTGGGGAGTGGGGTAGGAAGGCTGGAGGAGTGAGGATAAATGGGGAAAGAAGATGGTGGGAGAACATTGTCGTGGGCAACCCACTTTGGGCTGTTTCTTTTTAATTTTACTTTATTTTATTTATATAATATAAATATATCCCTGAGTTGCTGTCAGGGAACATCAGGGGAAGAAGGGAGGGGAGAGGATTCAGCAGGAAAGAACAGGATACACGGAACAGTCAGTAGAAAAAAAGGAAAAAGTCAGAAAGAAGTATGGAGGGTCTTTGGGCTGAAAAGAGAATACCTGCTGTTCTGAAGAAAGGTGGGATACCCTGGGGATGGGTGGAGAGCTCTGTTACACAGAACATAGATATGCGGGATGTGGCCTTACTTGGATAGCTGGAGTGTAACTTCATCCACTTATTCCTAAAGAAGTGCTACACTTCCACAAATCCAGCGTGAACTGGTTGGCTTGAATATGTACAGTGAGCAGTGGCATTAGAATATGAATTTCTTCTTTTTTTTCTCTTTTTCTAAAGTAATCTTCTAGTTATCAGGACTGTGGAAAAAAGTTCCCATCTGGCTACACAGTAAACAGACCGATAGGCATGAGTTACTGCCCCGTGGAGTTCAGCAAGGTGTGAATTCTGAGATCTTTTTCTCTAGAGCAATCACCAGCCTCAGTCTAGTAGAGGGGAAAGCAGCAGAGGGCAAGCCTGTGCTTCTACACTGAGGGCAAAAAGAAAGTCTTGTGTTCCTGAAGATCAGATCTCCCATCAGTCCTGAAGGAGCCATAGGACAGGGCAAAAATAGAGAGAGCTCTTCCAGATGGTCAAGGCCACAGATACCTTTTGTGAAGTTACAATACAGGTTGTTGCGGAAGGAGCACTCGAACTACATTATAAAATTCCAATTAATATGTCTGGAAGGCTCTGTCTCTGTTGGCATCAAGAAAGATTCCAATATTTATTTGTTAATTACTGCTCAGCTGTAACACAGGTTAGCAAAATCCCTCATTCACTAGAACACCTTGGTTTCATTTTGGTCTTTATTATTACCTGAAAATCGCATAAGTGACCTTTTAAATGCTCGAGTTAAGAGGTGGGAGTACCCTGAGCAAAGTGCTTGAAGGTATTTCACCTGTGACACAACACTTTTCACACCACGAGGAGTCAGATTTTCTTGATGCTAATGCATACTGTCAGGATGACTGCCCTCATGGTGATGAGTGTGAGCTGATACATTTTGCCATTACAGAGGAGTATCCTCAGCTCACACTTAAAGAAGAGATAAAGGATGAAAACTATCTCCATCCATATAGAGGATTTAAGATTTGTGAGTTCTTACAATAGCCTGCTAAAAGCCACAGCTCTTCAGTGCATGCAATGCCAGAGACACTACTCCTATTTCCTGCTGCTTCTGTGCCATAGATACGTTTATTTTATGAAATTTGTCACTACTCACCACCATTGTCCCTTGTTTACTGAAATACGCTATTAGCATTCTTTCTTAATATGAGTAAAGTATCTTTTCTGTGTCTTTCCTATGTAAAAATTTCATGAATGTGAGAGCTGTTGTTTCATGACACTTACAGAAACCATTTCTGATGTATTTCAGTATATTAAAATTTGAATAGAGGAGGGGACCATGAAAGAGAGTGTTTTTCCCTGATTTCAGCACGGAGGGCTGCACTAATTCATCATGGCTAGGGCATTCCTTCCCACAGATCACTGTTGGCTTATCTCCTACAGCAAACTCCAGAGCTGGGGCGAAATACCCTCCTGTGTCCCCTGGGAATTCATTTCCTATGCGTTATCCTAACAGGGTTAATGCAGAGCTCTTTAAGAAAAAGAGAGAGGGGCTACTGAGCAGAGTGGGGAAATGTGACTTCTTGAAGCAATGGGGCATTTAATTCTAGGTATCATTTCCAGAGAGGCAAGAGAGTGAAAGAAATTTCTGAGGTATTTCAAGAGACTTAAAAATTATTTAAATAATAAGTGAGAAATGTAGGACTAGCATAAAGAAGACAATACTTTTTCTTAGCTCTCAAGGGAGTCATCTTACTTGAAATTTTTTCTTTTACAAGAGTAGTTACAATGATCCAAATATGCAGATATGACTGTATATTAAATGAAGAGGTAAAGAAGAACATTCTGAGCGTGTGACACACAGCTCACACAATATAGGAGTAGTTAAGTCCGCAACATTGCAGCCAAGAACAATAATATTTGGGATTTAAATTTAATTTAATTTTTAAATTATATTACTTCTGCCTGAATTGTAATATGCTCTCAGTGAAGTAATTTACATTTTCATTCATTGTTCTCGCTTGTCTTGTTTGATGCTGTATATTACTTGTTATATTATGCCCTTGGCATCACTGTAGTGCAAATGAACAGTAGGATTGTAGAAAGTTTTGCAAGTCAGAGGTATTCAAAGGCTTCCAGCATATGCCCCATGATTAACGAAAGCTTCACATAAAGTGTGTTTGCCACCTTTAGGTAAAGCAGGTACTTAATTAACATAATAGAACATACTAAAAATGAATTAATTAGCCTTCACTGGCCAGTTAATATCAACAACAAAGCTACCACTGGTCCTGTCGTAGCTAATAAACTTTTGGCCACCTGGAACTTCACAGACATCCCTTTGCTACAGGCTAGAAACTTGTTTGAGCTGAGGGGCAGCGGTAGACGCGACGTCCTCTGGTTCCTGATGTACACCCCCCCCTCCCACTTCAGTCACGGCTGTTCACATTCAACAACAGCGCTTTATCTGGGACGGCTTGTTAGTTGTAAACGCATGAAAAAAATTCTGACTCGAAGATCGTAATCGGATCCGCTGAAGTGACTGTGCCAGTTTCAGATCCACACCAGTTTGAAACCATTAAGTGGAGGTTACCACCTTGCTGGAGAAGCCTGCAGGATGGATTGGGTGCACATTCCTCACTCATTGTGGGGCAAAGGCTGTTGACTCAGTAAAATAGCCACCTTGATAAGCGGGAATTTCAGGAGCGTGACTGCCTACATTACAGTAAACTGACGTTGAGAATGCTAGTCGATTAAACTTCCAAAACACTGTGCGGGACATACATTTATATAACTAAAAATTACCTGTTTGTGACTGCTGAAAGGCAAGTATGCATGCTATATTTGAAAATTGGAGCCAGCTGGCCCTGCAGATGCAATGTGATTCTCTCTGCACCAGGGAAGAGTGAGAAAAGCCGTTAAGATATTGTCATGTTTATAATAATCAGAGTATGAGTCACCTCTAACACTGGTGGACAAGACTGAGGCAACACTGACGAGAGACCAGTATTTACGTGAGAGTAACCTCTGTGTAGTTATATTGGCTGCTACCGTGCCAAAGGTATTTGAAGTAGGTGAAGAGAAATCCTCTACTGCACCTCTCCTCATTCAGCCACAGTATGTGCTCTGAAAGTAAAAGAAAGAAATATTTCTATTAAATGTTTTAATTTAAACATGAACGAGAAAAAATAAAGCCTTGCCAAGCAAGGGTTGTACCCATAATTTGTAAAGAGGAGAACTGTGATATTAACACCTTGACAAACTGTCTGCTCTTCTAATCTGTTCCTTAAATGAAGTTCCTAAGGAAAACTAATGTCAGCAGAACAGAAGATTAAAGCTGGTGCTATTTAAAAGATAAAATAGCAGGATACCTGATGTCACCAGTCAAATCTCACAAAGCAAGATTTTTCTTAGAGCCTGAAATTACCAACATGAACCTCTTCCTAAAAAATTTTAAAAGATCCTTATGTGGCATACCCAAAAATTATTATGGAGACAGGCAGAAGCCGAGCAGAAATGCTGAGAGTAAAACCACTCAAAACCAAAATGTGATGGGCACGACTTTCCACTCTTTCAGGTTAGTGCAGTAATTTAGTCTTATGCAAATGGTTGTAAAGCAGACAATACCCAGAGACTGACAGTGTTTTATTCTGATTTGCATCTCACAAAGCCATGCAGAAGAGGACCCTGTGTATGTGACGGACCCTATGGAATGGCATCACTCCATAGGAATTACTCTCTTTTAAACTGGTGCTTTGTAATGCGTAATGGATTAAAGCAGGGTGGAACAATTTCTTGGGAAAAAAAAAAACTTCACAGAATTCCTATGTACAGTTACTTGACTTTGGATTTTAAGATGTTACAAGCTTACATTGATGTTTTTCCTGTAGCCTAAGCATTTTCATGTTCTTTCTCATCTACTTGGACAAATGTCATATTGTACTATGAAATCTGATTGAATTTAGACAAAGAACTTTAGAAAATGGTTAGGTACACATATCTAGACCTGCACATACAGATAACATGACTGAATACTTCTCATTCCCTAGGTAGAAGTACGAAAGGATTAAATTTGTAAGACATTTTAAACAAAATATTGCAAAAACATTAGCAGAGTTTAGTCTGCACTATAGTGCAGGAAAACAATAGTAAAGTTCAGAGTAAAATGCTCAAGCAAAACAGTAACAAGAAAATAGTCTTGTTCTTTGAAGCCATTATCCACCTCCCAGACTTCTAATGACTTAGCTGGGAACAAGTTAAACCACTGTGAGAAAAGGTTTCATAGTAAAATCTGAATTTCTTTCTGTTTCTTTATGTCTGTGTACAACTTGGTTAAAATCACAGCCTGCAGAAGGATTTCCATGCTATTGCTGTTAGTTTCTTTTAGCTCGCTTACTACCCAGAGTATAGAGTATAGAAGTACCCAGCATACATCATTTTTTATAAACTTTCTTTATGACTAAATATGTTAAATTTAATCCTTCAATTTGCTTGCTCACAGATTCGTTACTGGGCTGCTCATGATAAAGAAGCAGCTGCACAGCGAGTGCAAGTGAGCAATCAAGAATATTCAACCAAACTGGAAAACCTGAAGCCTAATACTCGCTACCACGTAGATGTTTCTGCCTTCAATAGTGCAGGCTACGGACCTCCCAGTAGAACCATTGATATCATTACCAGAAAAGCACGTAAGTAAATGGAGCATTAGGTTGAGTATAATGTCATATACTTCATTACTGCATGTTGCATCATGTCAATCATGTTTTCACATGTGGCTTCTCATTCGTATACCTAGCGTTCTCCCTTTATGTGGTATTGGTTCTCTGTCTGAAAATTTCTACTAAGGCTCTCCTCCCTCCCTTTTGTTGCCGTGTACAACGTGGCTACCTTACAAAAGGCTGTAAGGAGACTGAGATTTTAGGCTTGTAGGAGGGTCGGCTGCAAGCTCAGATCAGGTTGCTCAGGGCTTTATCCAGTTGGTCCTTGAAAACCTCCAAGAACAGAGACTGCACAACCTCTCTGGGACAGCTGTTCCACTGCCTGACTTTTTCTGAGCATCTAGTTTGAGTCTCTTTTAATCCAATTTGTGCCTTTTGTCACTCGTCCTCCTGCCATACCACTTCGGAGAGCCTGGATCCTTTTTCTTGATAACCGCACTGTAAGAACGGACAGGAGGCTCTTAGGTCCCTCTTCTCCAGGGTGGACAAGGCCAACTGTCTCAGCCACCCTTCACAGGGCAAGTGCTCCAGCTCCCCATCGGGTCAGTGGCCCTCTGCTGAACTCACTCCAGATTACCAGTGTCTTTCTAGTACTGGGAGGCCCAAAGCTGGGCGTGATACTCCAAATGATGAACAGTTCAGACCAGCCATTACTCAGGCAGCTATACACTGTCTTTTTGTTTAATCAATAGCGAGAAGGATTGTATTCTGATGATTAAAAAGTGACCAATTGCCATTTTCATTAACAGTAGAGGGAGCCAGGATCAGGCACCCTTGAAAAGTGGGTGATCTGAATCACACCCTTGAATTTACGTGCCATAGTAGACTTCTGAATGTAGCTCCTGACTTAATGATGATACCTAGCACTGACATATGCTGAGCAGTGTTCAATTAAGAAATACATCTTGTGTGTTTAAAACACACTTATATGGGCTAAAAATATGTGCAACTAATTTGAGGATTTCTGACAGTAAATAGTGTATTGTGCAACTTGCACCTGCAGGGTTCATTTGTGTTGAATAAGACTCCATTTTATAAGCTTATTGTGTGAAATACTGTTAATGGTTTCTGCAGTGGGGTATTCCTATTTCTACTGAGTTAAATGCTGTAGAAATGCCTTTAAATGGTTAATTAAATATTTAAGCTCAATGAATAAATATGACTTAAGCCACATTTCTGGGAAGTTCTGAACATAGTTGCATGCCAGCAAACACACATGGTCAGCAACATAGCGAAGGGTAATGTTGGCCACTTCCATTCTGGCAACACAGAAAGGCAAACCCACAAAGCAGCCACTGCACAAGCCATCCAAAATTGCCTGGCTGGAGCTGTAGCAGTTCATTCCAGGAAGGAGACTATCCCTTAATCATGTAACGATCAGCCTAATTTCCCTTTTTACATTTCTACATGTCTTAATAAAAATGTCATTGAATGTTTATGAAATCTCATTTATGTGCACATTATACATATGTTGCTTTTCAGCTCCAAGCCAACGCCCAAGAATTATCAGCTCTGTAAGATCTGGTTCAAGGTACATCATCACCTGGGATCACGTGAAGGCAATGTCAAATGAGTCTGCAGTTGAAGGATACAAAGTATGATCTATGAAAATATTTTTTGTCTGTGTGTATGCTACATGAGGTGCATTTTATAGACAGCATTGAATTTTTTTACCTAATCAGACTTAAACATAGTTGCATGCTAAAGATGAAGGTATCATGCTCAAAGATCACAGACATCCAGTAGGCTTGGGGCAAAGCCAGTGGGCTTAGACAATATGATGAGAAAACAGCGGGGCACTGGAATTCATTTGGGTGGTAAGCCATATTATGGAAAAGTTTAGTGACTGCAGCGGTCTGCTTTCCCATATGATAACATTTATTGTCTGTTGGCTAAAAATAATGCTTAAAAATATTGTACGCTTTAATAGTTTTTCCTTATACCAGTATGCATTGGTCCAGCTTTCCTTTCCCATCTCCATGTGAGCCACGGTTCCTGGAACACAAGTTCTTTAAAGTCTGGGAAGGTACAGGAAGGGAAGGGACATGTAACATTTTTAGATGCAATTACTGTATAACTACAGCAAGTGTATATACTAACTATAGGGCGTATAGAAAGCTTCAAAAATTAATTGCTGTTTAACTTTGCTGCTCACTTGGCAGTTAAGACAACTAGTATCATGTTCTACATGTACGAATTTTGCTTGAAGAGTTGAACTGCTTCCTGGGAATTGCTGACAGTGTTTCACAGAGATGATTCCAGAAGGGGTGGGGATCTTTTCTAAAGGCCCCACGAGACATACACCATCACATTTGCAATAGTTTAAAATCATTGAAAGTAATAATAAAATCAATAATTGTTTCATTTATGAAAATGGTAATAAATTTTATGTCAGAAAACCCAGCTGAGTTCTTAGATTTTTGTTTGATCCTCTTTGCCACTCTGCATTATTATCCTCCATCATTTAATTACTTATTTCAAATGTAAGGGCTGAAATTATTTTTCGAAAGGTGGCATACTTTTATAACAGATAAAACAATGAGGAAACATCCTGTCTAGATTCACCCTATGTAAAAATGGGAAAAGTAGTATCAGCCACCAAGTTTTGATATATTTTGACTTCCCCCCCAAAAAAACCTAATACTTTTTTGTTGACAGACTGTACATAATGTAATTGTGTTCTCAAGGAAATGTAGCATTTCAATAACTATACTTACTATGACTTTTCTAGGTACTTTATAGACCAGATGGACAACATGAAGGCAAGTTGTTTTCAACTGGAAAGCACACAATAGAGGTCCCAGTCCCCAGTGATGGTGAATATGTTGTTGAGGTCCGAGCACACAGTGAAGGAGGAGATGGAGAAGTAGCTCAAATAAAAATTTCAGGTGAGCAGATCACTTCCCTTCTCCTTTCCCACACTCCTTGGAAATCTTAGACTATTTTCCTCTTGCACACTATCCAGAGATGGGCACACCATTCCTGTCCAAAATTTGAGAGGTAGCTCTTCAGCAGTGACTGCACTGAGAATTAGAGTTTATCTTAAAATGTTTTATTTCTGAAGACAGATAATGCACACAGGACACTTCAGCAGCAGTCCGGTTCAATCCTGGAAGCACTTCCAATCTTCCAAATATCAGACTGTTTCTACTGGTGCCCCCAGTTAGGCTGCCAGTTCTAGTAGGGTCCTACAAGCATAACTACATGGTGCAGACCTCAGGCTCGAGACGTCAGCTTGCAATAATCCTGTAGTTCCTAGTTGCCTGTTTATCTCATTCCTTTGTCAGCTGCGGCTGAGGGGAAACTAACTGAGCAAAGCGAGTTGTCCGCAGTGATCCAATTGCTAGGGAAGTTCAATTTTCCAGGGAAGAGGGGAGCTGTGACACAAAGAGGTAAGTAAGCAATGAGAAACGCATCGTGCTCAACTGTAGAGTGGTCTGGGTGATTGGTAAAGAGGGGAAGCATGGCTCAGGCTGGTTCAACTTGTGCTCAGTTGTGACCCTAAATATGAGCTCAGGCATGGTCTGTACATCTCGTTCCTGTTAGGCTTGTAATTTAAGTAGTGCCTTCACACACAGTGTGTGAAGTAGAACATATGAATAAACATCAAGGACTTGGATAGTGTCTTTCCAAGGTTATGATTTAAACACTTGCATTGTATTCTTGTGTTTTTAATTAAGAAATTAACGTGGGGAATAGTAAGGATTAAACATCAACAGTATTCTTGTCACACTGTCAGTGCAACCATTGTTGTGTCTTTTAAAAAAAGCAATGCCAATGCTATATTATCTGTGTACTGTGAGAGAAGCTGCCCGCTCCTGAAGGAGTGGACCTCCAATCTGCTGGTTTTCAATAATACGTACAGTTTGTATCACCTAGTGTGAACTCATGGGTGTCACCAGTTTTGTTTGTATGAACCATCTATTCCACTCTTGATCAAAGGTAATCTAGAGGTGGAGAATCCATCATTTACCAGATATTTTGTTCTCATGGTTAATCACCTGCACTGTTGACATTTTTTTTTTGCCTAATTTTTTCTCTATATTTATCTGGTTTGGGGATCTGACCATTGTTCCCTTTTATAGCTTTTGTCTAGATTAAAGCATCTTTTTGTGCCTGATATGTTCTCCCCATTAAGAATTGTATATGTATATATATCAGTCAAGTGACTGATCAAATGCTAAACAGACTGAGCGCCCTGAATTTCTCTGTGATAACATTTTCTTCAGGTCTTTAATTTCAACACCTCTTGTCTTCACCTCTGCAACTTCTGAGAATTCCTTTAGGACCATAGACACTGTAACTATATGCACTGTTTCAACTCTGCTCTCTGCAGATTTAGTCTCGCCTCTCTACACTTACTACTCCCAGCATTATTCATGAAAAGCTTTCATGAGCCGTTTATTTCCTTGCACTGGGCTATAAAATGGTGTTCGTCTTGTTTGTCCAACACCAGCTCTAAATCCTTCCTAGAATCCTTGCTCTCTAGGACACAGTATCCCATCCTGAGCTGTGTGGCTTGTCTCTTTTTTTCCTTGATATACAATTTTGCATGTGGCTATGGCAAAGCACAGTTGGTTTGAATGGCTTAAGTTCCAGTGCTATCTGGATTTCTATATGAATGTGTTGTTGTCATCACTCTTTACTACTTTGCCATTTTGGTTGATGTACACAGTTCCTTAGGTGTTTACTTCTGGTTTTGATGAAAATTATTGGATTGCATTTGGTCTACTACTGTTCACTGGGGAATTACACTAGAAATTCAATAACCATTCTTCAATAATTGTGTATTGAAATCTGCCAGTGACTGAATTCTTAATCCATTTAGCATACACTGTGTTAATCGTGTGTATCATTTTCTATGAGAATGTCCTGGGGTACTAAGTCAACCACTTTACAAAGGCTGTCATACATTGCGTTATATTACCATACTCTGGGGGAATCACTTTTAACATATTTTATGAGCTGCAAAAAAAGCTGAAGCAACTGCTATCTTTAGGACATGTCTTAGGTCATCTTTATATCATACATACATTATCATCTCACATCAGTGTGGTGCAAAGACCCTTCAGGTAGCGGCTGATAGATTACTTCCCAGACTAGAAGCAGAACCATCATGTCCATACAACGTTGAGCCCAACCTGATCAATCTTGCCAGTAGGACCTGCCCCAAGTGTACCAATGTGGAGTTAGCACCTCTGGGAGAGTTAGCACCTCTGGGAGAGTTAGCACTCTACAAATGCTAGTTTGTAGAATTTTGTGGTGCTCTGTCTTCCACGCTGCAGGCAAGTTTTCAGCCACGACTCCTGCGACACCCCAGCTAGGCAGAGAAGGACTGTGCCTGTGGTGGCCTAGGTAGAGGCAGCATTCCCTGCATTCAGTTTAGAAAAGGAAATGAAAAAGGAGGCAAAAGTCAGGGTAATCTCTTTGGAATACACAGTATAAAGAGAATTGGGCAAGCATTTCAGGCTAT
This sequence comes from Aviceda cuculoides, assembly GCA_035590195.1. NCBI lineage: Eukaryota > Metazoa > Chordata > Aves > Accipitriformes > Accipitridae > Aviceda > Aviceda cuculoides. The sequence goes on from JAVJGG010000005.1 coordinate 31,653,377, forward strand.
TTCTCAGCTCAAACTATGCTTTTTTCCAAAAAGCAGAATGAAGTGTAGTTTTAACACCTACACATGGCAAATTATGTCTGCTAATTTTTATTCTTAAGGAAATTTTCCAGTAGTGCAACAGGGTTTAGAATAATTGCACAAGAAGGGTGATAGAGTGGTGAGAAGCTTTCAAGTAATGATGATTTTCCTCAAGACACTTGCAAAGAAGAGAAGATCTAGTTTGATATTAGTATGTGTGTTCTGGTGGTCGACTGGCCAAAATGGAACTTACATATTTACAGAGGTGTAAACAATAGCTAAGGCAAAACGTAAAGCATCTTATCAAATGCAAGAGGACCATTGCCTTACCTGACCTTTAGGCATCTGATTCCAGAGTTTGCAGACCAAATTAATTTCCTGCATAAATCGATGGGGAGAATTAAGCAACTAGGGCAGGGGTTCAGAATAGCCTGGGTGCTGACCAGGAGCGACCACATCTTAAGCAAACTGGAAGGCTGTACTGAAGAGAGAGGAATGTCTAGAAAACCTATGTGTCTTCCAGATTGGTGTTTTCCTGCTGTTCGGTGGGTTTCAAATCCAAAATAATCTACATAATACACCTGAGTTAAGTGTCTAAGCTCCCCTTATAATCAGTTGTCATCTAGGGTGTAATTCAGAAGCTTAAACAAAACCTGCAGCATTTGAGATGTCCCCCGATTGCCAGGGACATCCACATGATGCTGGCAGGCGTGACATGATCTACAGGGGACCTGACGTCTTCTGGATCAGCAGCTGGAGGCCAGACAGGACACCAGAAGACATCTCTTGGCCTGTATTTCAGGTGTATGAATTGCACCTATTTGCAAACCAAAACCATCTCCTTGATTTGTGTGGCTGCTGTTGCTGTGCTAGCCTACCATGTTGTCAGCCTGTCGTAGATGTACTCTGAGCTATTCTTAGCACTTGCTGAATTAGGTCTGAATTAGGTCACAAGTGGTGTTCCCCAGGGCTCGGTGCTGGGCCCTGTTCTGTTTAATATCTTTATTGATGATTTGGATGAG
>JAVJGG010000005.1:31660420-31702010 GCA_035590195.1 Aviceda cuculoides
AGCAAAGGTTCCATCCTCACCGTACTCTTGCTTACAGATCACCAAAGGGCAAGGAAAAGCTGTGATTTAATTCTCAACGACATAATGGATGACAAGGTATTTTCATCGATGAAGGATTTACTCACCATAGCCAGCTTTACTCCAGCCCAGGTACCTCCATTACCAACACCATGTATAGGAAGCCAGCCAGGCAGTCTTCAATGAGCCGTTCAGCCCTGAAAGAGGCCGATCACCCTCACCTCTGCACATCGCAAGCAGATCTCGCCTGGGAGAGCTGAGCTCGTTGCTGAAGCTGGGTTGGATCTGCCTGGATGGCTGGTTACCTCCGATGAGTATAAAGGGAAGCTGAGGGAGGCTGGCTGCCCCAAGGAAGGCAGACAACATATGGGTTTTTGCAGCAAGATCTTGAAATGCTGGAAAACTTAGATTAATCATCAGTGAAATACTTGAACCTTATTATACCACAAGTAAAATCCCGTGGGATGTCTGCTCAAGAGAAGTTGAATTTGTACCACCCTAGCACAGACAAAACTCTGAGCAACTGAAGTGGAGTTAGTTAGTACTGTGAAATATGCCACTGCAGAAATAACAATCAGAGAAGTAAGAAGATTATTTCTAATGATATCATTAAAATCAAAGTGTCGTTGACAGTATTAGCTTCTCAGGAATTAATGAACTAGAACCTACTGTGAGAATAATTGCATGTAAACTACAATAATACTGATGTTATGCCAGAAGCTGTGATGTCTATCGAGAATTAATTTACAAAATCAAAACTTAGAGGAAGTCAACTCCATTTATGACCTTTAAAAATGCAAGTAAACACAGGATGCAAAAAAATTCACAAGAAAGCACATTTGTAAAACTACAACGTAAAACCTTGCATCTAGAAGATCCTTTTCTAAAATCACAAATATTTGTGATTCAGTATTTGAAGCATTTCTTTCTAGATTTCCATATTCCTGGTCTACTAGTGGGTGTTAGCAGACTGGCTGGTGTTCTCTGCTGATTTCTTGGGATAAATATGAAAAAAATAAGTTCTATCCTTTTGCAGGTCTTCATCCCGTGAGTAGATTCTCCATGAACACATCGACGAAGGAGAGATAGAACGACCAGGGCAGCCCCCTCCCCAGCCATGCTGCAGCAGGGCTTCTCTCCAGCTCCCCACAGCCCTGCCCTGCCAGGCCCACCTGCAGGTCCACGTCCCATCCCATCCCCATCCCATCCCCATCCCCAGGGAGGTATCCGATGCCGGGGGCTGGGGCTGCCCCCAGTGCCCCCAGCATGCCCCCTGGGTTGCCAGCCTCGCCATGCTTTGCCATTGCCTGTGATACCTCCTATAGCAGTGCCAGAAACTATTCAAGGTATTCAAGCAGGTAATGGGGCAAAGCAGCTGAATTTGGCAGATTTGCCATAGAGAGCCTTAAAAATCCATGTGGTTCTGAAATCAAGTCAAATGTACGTTGGCTAATAGCGTTACCGTGCCTCACGTATAACAGTGATACGGTGTGGTGGGTTGAGAGTGGATCTGTGAAAATAAGATCTGTCTGACTGACTGGTAATTGGGCTTTTTTTTTTATATCCTTTGTGGCTTTAACTGAGCAGGAGGCTTTGAAAGAACAACGGGTGGGAAAGAAGAGCATGTCTCCAGATAGCCATCTCTCAGCAAATTCTGCAGACCCATTCAGCAAACATGCTCGATCTATTTCCTTTGAAGGTTTCACCTCTTTTCTTGAGCCAATCTCTACTGGGAAGGATCAAAGGAGAAAATGTAGAGTGAGCCATTCCCAGGCCAGAATGGACTTTTCTTTGCGGGGGACCAGAGCTGATGGGGAAGGGATGCAGGGCTCTGCTGGGGATGTCAAGCCAAGAGGAGCATGGTACCCCTGTCCCAGGGCTTGGGGCAAAACCAGGCAGACAGGATTGCCATGCCAAGCCCCAACAAATGTGCAGCTGCTCTTGTGATTACGGACAAGGAAGAAAGATCTCCATCTCCACATTATGTCTGCAAACTCCATGTCCACTGCGTCTTTTTACCACTGGGGAAGCTAGGAACAGCAGGAGAAAGCAGTAAGAAGTACTTCTGAAAGCTTTTATTCCCTTCTGCATCAAAATTAGTAAAGAGTGATATGAAGATTACGGAGCTGCAAAAATTCAGTGGAGAGCAAAGAATACATCCTAGAACAAGTGGATGCAGTGAGAGAGCATGCCCGATCTTCATGGACTCACTGGTGAGCGGCAAGGATGGAAGAGGTCACGGAGCAGAGGTCTTTAAATGAACAAACCCAAATTATTCCTAGGTCTTGGATACAGGTTGTAAGCATTAGGAGAAATGAATGAATAAAAGCTGTCACTAGCAGTACCAGCAGCTCTCAGAGGATACCTCTTCCTCAAACAGGGCTGCGAGGTTTGGGTCCGAGCTCTTCCACAAAGAGCTGTGTAAAGGGGTTAAAGAGTAGCTATATCAAATACGCAATCACTCAGCTTCTCTGTGGTATAACTGCAAGCAAAATCTGGATAATGCACACGTACACTTGATTAAGGGCACGTGAAAAAGCATTATGTGGATTTGTGAAGATACCCATTAAAGTATCCAACTGTTTGGGTTTTTTTACTTCCTTTGGCTCATAACAGGAAGCCCCCATTAATTTCCTTTATAAAGTGTGTGCTCAACAAGAAATTAAAAGTAATTCACATTAAAAAAGAAGAAAACAAGTAATATATGTAGAATGAAGATGTTTGGAAAAAGATCCTTTAATTATGGATGCTAATGTTTCTGTCCATTAGGCATGAAAAATTAATTTTCTTGAACGGATGTATTAAAATTGTCTCTCATTACAAGCTGATGACTACCAGATGTTAATAAACTGTTCCTAAATGCTTATCATTATGTATAATAATGACTAAGCTCACAAAGTGTTTCGTGCTTATGTGCCTGTAAGCCACAGCATGGAGAGCAATGGCTATATACTCTTTTTAAATGAGAATGTGTGATGTAAAAAACAGTTGCTCTCTACCAGACAATAAGAGAAAAAAAAAAACCCACTTCAGTCTGGGAGCCTTTCCACTGCATTTTGTGGTCAGTGTTCCACCTACAGGTAGAGTAATTTCTTGGCTAGAGCTACATCCACTATTTACTTAGTGCCCATATGCTAGATCAACCGTCAAAAGGATCAACCACAGTAATGATTTGGCTGAAGGGGAAAGGAGTTAAACCGCAGATTTTTATATTCTTTTCATCATATTATCCATTAAAACCCTCCCCAGAAGGACAACACCAAACCTGGTCCTGCCTGGAGGCATTTGTGGCAGGTGCTGGCTATAATGACTGATAAGACTGCAGACCCAGGCTGGGGTGATTGCTTCTGGAGGATGCCTGGCAGCAAAGGTACAGAAGAATTTCTTTCTTCTCTAAAATGTTTATTTTCGAAATGCTGTGCTATTTTTGTGTATCTCCTGCCTTCTTTTGTTCATTACAGTAATGTCCCAGTCTGTGCACTCCGAGCACTTGCTGGGTAAAGCTGCAAAAGAGTTCCTAAATTTTCATTCTTGCAGCACTGCACTCCTCAACACCAGGGAGGGATAGGAGACACCCTGAACTAACTTCCCTCCAGTAATGTGTGTTAGGGGAGTTCATTTGTCAAATCCCAGTCTATTTAACATTGCACTGAACTCGGTACAGCCGCCTTTCATTCCAGCTTGATTAAACCTAGCCGAGAGCGTTGTGATCCCAGCCGAAATCTCGCGGAGCCTGACCTGCAGGGCCGGGGGAAGCCTTTGCCCTCCCGGGCAGAGCTGAGGTTTGCTGTGTAATTCTTCTGTGCCTCCCTGGCTACAGTTTTGTAGCAAGGGAGAGAAGACTGAAGCATCGGGTTGCTATTGCTAGTGGGAGAGAACGGGGATGGTTTGGTGTCTGTTTGTACAGGTAGGGACAGGCACAGCTTTCCTGGGAGAGGTCTGCATCCCCCGTGCTGGGAATTCTTCCTCGCGGGCAGCAGCAGCAAGCAGGCTTACTCCGTGGGGCTGCACCAGCAAAAGAGCCAAAAAGAGCTCTGTATATTCAGCAGGAGGAGAAATAAGCACTAGGGCCCGCTTTCTCCTCGCTGAAGCTGCTACCCCCGCAACACATGCGCCGGAGACAGCTCTGCACGTCCGCAAGGACGCTGACCTCAGGGAACAACCCTCACCAGCTCAAAATCTCCTTATCTTGGTAGCTCAGTGCCTTTCAGTTGTGCTTAGAGATCTTTGCTGTTCTCATGTATGATTCATGAGATTTAGCAGTTACACATTGTTATGGAAAGCATTAAAGCATGTATGGAAAATCTAATTTTCTATACCACTTTGATTGGTTTGCAATGTCTTAAATCAGCTAACAGAGTAAGTGACTTTTTAGCTGGAGGAATTTCTTAAACCACTGAATTCGTTTCAATGCTGTATTTTCTGTTTACTCCTATCCTGCCATGTAGAATTTCTCTCCTTATTCTTTCTTTGGATGAAGTACAACTGGCTGAGCTTAGCATGTATGCTAAAGACCTGAACAACTTGACTGACTTGTTTAAATCCAATCCTCAAAGTCTAAAACTCCCAACAGTCCAAAAGCATCATTTTTCTTACAGAGAAATACGGGAAAGCAACAGCATAGTGTGGACTCGGGTCCCTACGGCTACCTCCCCTTTGCACAGCCTGCTGGGATTTACTCAGTGCTGGTCAGGTCCCTCTGGGAAGACTGGTGGGGAGCTCTGAGCAACAGCTCTGGCCACCAAATGCCAAGCTCCCACCCTGCCATGCAATAACTGGGGATGGAGGTGGGGAAATATATGCCTTTTCCTATCACCAAGTTGGTAAATGTCCCCCAAATCTGTCACAAGGGCAAGTATGTTTGGGGGTGGTTGTTTTTTTTTTTTTTCTTTAATTGCTCTGGGGAGTTTCCGATAACAGCTCTAGCTCCCTGGGGGACTCAGCAGGGCACTGACCGGACCATTGCTGGTGTCCTCAGGACTTCAGTGGTGATGAACATCAGCTTTCCCCCCACCAGGAGAAAGGGAAAAGGAGGGCAATGGGCGCTCCCAGCAAAAAAGAGACGGTGAGCGAAGAGACGCAGCCTTGGGGCACTGCCGGGCTGCCGCGGGGAGGCTGGCACGGCCCCGAAAGTGGCTGCTCCCCTCCCGTGGGGCACAGAGGCTGAGTGGCCCAGGCTGAGAAAAGTGTCACCTTCCCCGCGTGGTCCTTCCCCTCCCCTCTGTCCTTTCTCTAATTTCCCCTACCCTGTAACTCCCTGCTCCCGAAATGAATGCGCAGGATTGAATTAGTGGTCCAGACAAGTGACGGATGGGAAAAATCCTTCCCGGCTGAGAAGGGAGCTGCCGGCAGCCAAAGTCTTGGTGAAAAGGCAGTGCTTTCCCCAGCCAAAAATGCTGTCTTCTCTCCAGAGGGGCAGGCGCGTCTGCACCTCCGCTCGGGGTCCCCTGAGCTGAAAGCCAGCTTTCCCAGCCGTGACACGGTGGGGACCCCGGGGGGGTGAACTTGAATAAGGCCTCGGAGCGGCTCGTTAGCTTGTGGGATGACGTCAGCAACCCCTGTTTATGACTACTGGCAGAAATTAGGCACCTACCGACTGAAGTAACAGCTGAGCAATGTTTTTTTGAAGATATCAGTGGCGCCTAACTGGTGGGATCAGGCACCTACATACCTTTGAGGTACTCGGCCAAGGAGATTAAGTGACTTGCCCACGGTCACACAGGAAATCTATGGCAGAGCCAAGAACTGAAACCAACTTTCAAATGACTTAACCACAAGATTATCATTCTTCCATGTATTAAATTATTAATTCTGATGCTTGTCAGGAAGCCTGAGGCACAGGATGGGTGCTTATTAATTGGTGCCAGACACATAAACATGCACATTGATTTATGTATTCATATATTTAAAACTGGATGAAAGAACTATCTGGTATCTCATTTTGGATCTTACTTTAGTCGCTCTCCTCCTGGTTTACATAGAGTTGAGGATGCGCTGGAAAACGACCAGTTTTCTCCCATACATGGAACATTTGCTTATGCGTCTATACATGCAGTAGGATTCATTAGAAGTTGGGAAGGTTGGTTTCACCGTGTATCATCCCAGTCCATCTTTCAGATTTAGACACTCTTGTCACACATTCCTGGCCAGGGCTTGTTTCTCCATTAAGCCAATGTGGCAACAGTATATTTTCGCTAGTCTGGGTTTAGTTCAATCGCTTCTAATACCTGCGGTTCTTTTGTTATTCTTTGCTCCCTTGAGAAATGAAAAAAGAAAATATCCAGGGAAGATGGAGGGCGGTGACACCGCCAAGGTTTAGGCACCGAACCGGGATGCCTATGTCAGGAAATGAGTCGCCCTCGCCTCCTTTCAGAGCCAGTAGAGGAGGGGAACTTCTCTGGGGGTGACTCAGAGAGGAGCCTGGGTTATAGGCTCTGACTTGCCCGCTGGGGGAGACGCTCTGTCTGCACTGACTATCAAGGGAGGCCAGGGAGGCAAGGCTGGCAAACGCGGGCGTTTAGGCATTTAAATGTGTGTGCTTTGAATACGTTCCTCACACCCTGCGCACCTCCTGCTTAAGCCTGATGTACGGTGGTGAGGACCATGGAAATACTGGATTTTCATTAGATGTTGTACTCTGAGCTGATACGTAGCTAGAGGGGGGATAAACCAGGAAGATTAAACACATCTGTAATGACGCTAATATGAATAACCACAGGTACCTTCCAGTTCTGGTGTCAAGAAAAAGGGGACAGTCAAGGCCTTTGTGGCATCTAAGAACCCGAGCCTTCCCGATCAACTCCCAGCAAGCAGCTGAATACCAGCCATAGCCTGGGCAGGGGAAGGTGGTGGTAGTGGGGGCATTGCTGAGTAGGAAAGTTTTAGGGAAAGCAAACTCCAGGAGTGATGGGACCAGAGCTGAATGTACAGCTTAGGCTACAGTACTGGAAACCTCCGCCAGCAGCATTTCACTGCATTACGTACACCTCATCTGTTCCATAGCAGCACCTAACCACAGGGAGAAATTCCTACCAGCCCCCAGGAGCTGTATGTGGTCTCTAGGTAACATCAGTCACCGATCTTAAAATAACTTGGGTCAAAATATTTTGGGGTTAACTTGTATTTTCATCAGACTGTAATAATCAGATAATTAGGTTTTATAAGCCAGGTTGGTGACTTTTAACTTACGTAACCTGGTAACCAGCTATATATCTGGGTATTTGTGATCAGTGTTTTACAACCGTACGGGAGCACTTCACCATGTGTAGTGTGTATTTCACCCTGCAACAATGTAAGGAATTAGTATTATTGCTCCTCATAGATAAAGGCCTGAAAGACTTAAATGCAACTGAATAAAAGCACACGAGTTATTGCTAAAAGGTAGAGATTGTTCATTGTTCTCCCCTACCCAGAAGGATAAGCGATGAAAAAGTACCTCCTATGTATACATAGCATATAGTATCTCTTCCTTCTGCAGCTTGCCAACAAAATGCAACTGGCTTGTGGTTCAGCATTTGGATTGTTTGAATAACACTATGTGCTTTCGCATGGCAAACATAAGCGTGATATGCAGAAGGCGTGAGTAATGGGTAGACACAGTGACAAGGAACATCAAATAGTAACTGAGGAAAATGCATTTAGTCAGCATTCCCATTCGAAGCCAGTGTAATCTGGCTTTTTTTCGTGTCTGCCTCTCTTACTGGAGTTTGTATTATATACAGTCACAATCAAACAATAATGCTGTTGGTCTCAGTGGAATTTGCTGGGTGCTTGGCCCTTCTGAAATTTAGGCTACTTACATAGCATCCTAGCTTTTGGTTTCTCTTATAGACGTATCTTCATCTAGCAGTTCTGTGATACTAGTGGGTATTTTCAGATGACAAATGTGCATATAGATACCCAGTCTGAATTTTGAGTATCTGTTCAGACACATTTGGGTGCTAGCTAGCCAGGTGTCTTTAAAAATCTTTTTTTCCTCAGCAAGTTTTCCCCATTTCTCAAGCAGAGGAAGTCCTGCACCTAGGTGGTACGCCCAGACGAGCTGATATTGGCAGCGTGCAATCTGCGGGGCCTTGTGCGCCAAGGCAGCGTCTCTGCAACCGTCACTTTTGGAAAAGTTTCTAAAAGTGAGCTCTTTGGAAAGTTGGGGAGGGAAAGGGCTTGGATTAGGGAACTTTTTTGGTAGGTGAGAAGCACAGCTGTTGGAGGAGAACCTGGAGGCTAGTTTTGGGAAAGAGATGTTCAAGAGAGATGGGGTAGAGAGAAGCACTAGGTTGTGGTCCTGGTTTAGGGGCTTAGCAGTAATACAGTGGGACAGGAGGAAGCCGAGGTAGTGGAGAAGTGGGAAATGGCCATCAGGGAAGAGCATGGGCAAAGTTGTCCATTTTGGAGAAATTTTGACGTTGTTCAGGACCTTGAACGTCTAAATACACCTTGTCTCAATCTGATAATGAAATAATTGTATTCTGGGAGATCCCCATCTTTAACCAATTCATCTAATTCATCAACCTATTCATCCTCAACCACCATGGCCCTTGAAGACCCCATGGTTCAAGCTACACGGGCTCAGCATAGCCAAGTTATTTTAGCTAGGCCTATATATACAGGCACAGACAAAACCCGTCTTTCCTAAACCCCCCAGACTGGCCAGACATAAACGAGGTTCGGGCCGAGAGCTCTCCCCGTGAGCACACTGCCATGCTAACAGAGCCTTGTAGCACTGGCCTGTGCCTTCATGTTGGGTCAACTTGGAGAGCAGAGCTCACATCAGCCCACCATGCTGGGTAGGCACCCCTTTTGTGTCCTGGTGCTGTGGTGGGTCCTACTGGAAGAGTCATTCCAAATGCTCAGTGACTACACACTGGTTTCTAAATACCCTTCTCATTTCCTGATCTAGTTGTAAGGGCCTTTGGGTTTTCTGCATGCGCGTGTGCAGGTTTTTTTTCCTTCCTTTCTCCGTTTCTTGCGTTTCCCCTATAAGCATCAACTTTCTGTGTTTATCCTTTCTTGGCCGCTGCCCAAAATGCTGCCGTCAAAACACATCTGTAGAATAAGTGGTGAGTTTTTTAAAGGAATGTAAACAGCCAATAAACTGTTATGGGTTTTGCCCACAGAATCCATGCAGCTTTGATTGTTGGTACTTGTTTTATTTTATTTAATTTGTTGTTGGAAATGTCTTGGGTTGGTTTGTTTTTGCCAGAGAACTGCTGTGAGCCCCACAGAGCGAGTATGACAATGTGAGAAGCCGTTTTGGGTTACTTCGGGCAAAACTTCAGGGTTGCTGAGAAAGTCCTGAAGGCAGCAAACAGGTCAAGGCAGGCTGACTTCTTCTCTTGGCTTCATTATAGGTGCCTGCAGAAGTGTCACAGCAGATTCAGGCATGTGGATGAACTAAGAAATCTTGTGGTTTCTTCCACATGGATTTCCATAAACTTGGGGCAATCTGCTACACCTAGTACACTAGTATTACTGACAGAGAGAACAGGTTGCCTACCTAAAAGGTGACAAATAAAAAAAAAAAAAATCCCTAAACTGTGCCAGTGATGGCTACTGCAAAAGGGTGATTGCAGGTTGCCAGTGAGAAGAGGAGCAGAAGGTAGGGAGAGAAGCAGAGGGTACTGTAGGGACTTTGGCCACAATCTTCTACTTAATCCAAAGGAGTCATTTGTGCAGCTGCAGCTGCCACAGGTTCATTCAGCTTCCAGAAAAAGACCAAGACAAGTGTATGATCTCCTTCTGTGATTTTTAAGCTGTAAAAGATGATGTGAAGACTGTATGCTGTGACATGCTAGCACAACCAAACCTTTGCACTAGACTTGTGCCACAGGCTGTCCACACTCAATCATATGATTACTGGATCTGCAACAGTAAATGATGTGGTCACCTGGGCTGGAGAGTCAAGGAGAAGTGGCTGAAGGCTAACCATGTCATTCGCAGCATGCCAGTGGCTTCAGAAAATGCTTCATTAATCACGCTGGTGTGCAGACTCTGATGCCATGACAGACAGCACCCTACCAGGCCCACACCGAGCCCCCTCCACATATGCAGAGTAATCCACCCACCAGCTGTGGCCAGGAGCCTTCATGTGTTCCCTATGATATGTACTTGCTAGGCTAATTGAAAACTATTTTTGCATGAGAATCAAATGAGAAGCCTATCTGTGGGAAACTGCTCTCTTTGGTCTTAATAATGCTGCTTTTAGGGCTTGGATAATTGATGACTATGGAGAGCAGGGTGGTGGTATGTCTTTTTTCAGAGACATGTAAGGTAGGACTGGGAATATTTGCCCACAGAGAACACTTGATTAGAAAACTATGGTAAGAATCTTGCTCTGCTCTAGCTACAGCCGTACCCTTCTAGGAGAAGAGCCAATTTCTTAAGTTTCTGTTGACAAGTTGAGGAAATTTAGATGTGTAATTGAGTGCTTTGGGTAGCATGTTGAAATACAAGAGAAGTGGGGGAAAGGCCCCTTCAGAAGCAGCACAAAGGTCAAATTTCTGCCATCCCCTTACTCTGCTATGCGTTTCCGGTTCCTAACTGGATGCGTACCTGTGGAACATGAAAAAAAGGGGAGGCATGTGTGAGGCTCACTGTCACTGCCCTGCTATAGGTCTTTCTTCTCCACCTGACAAGAAATAATGGCGTGTTAGGAATATGTTTGTTTCCAAGCAGTTGTTGACATAAATCTTGACTATTATTTTACTTTTGCTGGTGCCTAAGGGCAAGACAGAGATTGCAACACATGAAGCAGACAGCTAAAACAGGCAGTGACTAAAGAAAGAGGCATCTGTCAGGAAAATCCAGACCACCTAAGTAAGGCACTTAGGTTTTCTACTCAAGGAAAGATTTCTGCCTTTAAACGTTGATCCAGAAAGCTTTCCATGTCAAGCAGGGATCAGGACATGGTAGGCATAGGAGTACACCTGAATCTCTGCCACCCTTTGGCACTGAAGCACCTACTTCAGGGCTGTGTTCAGTTCCTCTGTCCACGGAACGTGGAGACCTTCAGGTTCATGACAGGGGTAATGGTCTCCTGTGGGGACAGAAGCGCCGAGCCTGCTTCCATACCGCTGGTACCAGCCTCTTCCTCAGACAGGAACTGAGCTGCGGCCTCCGTTAGAAGGAGCATCTGGATAATCTCTGCCTCCCAAGGGATTACAATCCCTGCCTCTAAACACCAACCAGTAAAATCCTCTCAAGAGGAGGCCCAGGGAGGGGACACGTCCCTGTCCTCCTGTCAAACCCCAGCCCGCGCTGACAGGAACCCAAGAGTCACGGGGCCGGAAAAAAAGCCAGCAAAATGGAGACCAATCCCATAGCTAGGGCCCCTGGCAGGAGGCAGCCTGCCGTCCCGTGGCCGCCCTCCAGCCGAGGGGCAGGCAGCGGGCCTCCTCTTGGAGGAACCTCCTTCCACCGCTGAGGAACGGGCAGGCTCCCAGCTGGCAGTGGACAGGGTTTTGCAGCTCCTTTCTGCCGGAGCTGTACGTGAGGCAACTGGCAGCGAGAGCCCACTTCTCCCGGCCCACGGCTCGAAATTGTAATTACAGAGCGGAAAGAGCCGCTCGTCGCACGTGGCCAGTGCCAAGCCCATTTCCTACTACACCAGGGAGCTCCCCAAGAGACAGCCGTGCTCTCCTCCACGCCCAGCCAAGCCCAGATGATTGAGAAATTCTCCATGCAACCAGGTTGCACCTGCATAGCTGCCTGATCCCTCCCGGGAAGCGGATTCGCCTGGATTGGGTCCGACAGAGAGGCTAGGCCGGGACAGAGGTGAGTCTGACAAAGAGTGGGCCATGAGGGGTGTCTCTGAGTGTGCTGGTCCTTTTCGTCCCCGAGGAGGAAGAGCGGTGCTGTGCTGGGATGACCTCTGAACCGTTTCGGGTATCTGCTTGCCGATGGGCTGTTGGACATTTTGGGGAGGGGGACGGGGGGACGTAGCACATGTGGGATTCTCCCTGTTGCTATCACAGGCACTTGCAGCCACTGCGCCGCGCGCCGCTTCGCTGATGATGCGATCTGAAAAGACGCGGTTCAGCGTTTAGGCTGCAAAGTTTATCAGAACGACGTTTCCCCTGTCCAGCGTCTGAGTATCCGGAGTTTCCGTCTCAAATTGATGGCTCTCTCAGCTGGTTGGTGTGCATGCCTAGTGTCCTAAGCGGGAAGGAAGAGAAAGCTTAAAAAAAGAGGTAGAATTAAAAATATCAGTGCAATGTATTTAGTGCTCTGTGTTATTTACTGGTGAAAGATGACAGTCTGCATGGAAAGATGTCAGACAGGGCACTGGACCTGTAAAGAGGTTAAAAAAATGAAGCGTAGTGGATGTGATTCTGAGTTTGAACAGTAGCAGCAATCTAAACCCTCGCTCCTGGGGTCCAACTCACCTGGAAATAGAAATACTCTGAAATAATCACTAGTTCATTTAATCTGCATCTCGGTGGCGTGTTCAGCTTCAGATTTAGCTCTCACATCTTTTGAACTTGGGGGTCACTATTTTTCTCCTTAAGCTCTTCAGTAAGAGTCCGACCAAAAATTATACCAAGTCCTGTACAGACTAATGCACATGAGTTTTTATATTCGCTTCAGGAATACCATTGTCTTACTCTTGATGACTTGCCCTGGTAGGGTTGGGCCCACAGGCATTACAGCAATGTAGTTTATTCAGGTAAATGGAGTCCTTCAGACATATTTATGAGGACCATCCATCTTGAAAGAATTTGAAAGTATTTTCAGCACTCAGTTTAGTTTCCAGTTGGTCGTATGAAAAAATGTGATATCCCCTGATTTTTTCTAAGCCATTCCTCATTTTCATTCTTGTGGTTTCAGGATCTGTGTATAATATGACACTTGTTACTGTGATTTATAGCTTTAGGTGAACAATATGCTGTATGTGGTGTTAATTGCACTGGATAGAATCCAGAGGCATTAAAATGCTCGTCTTCCCTCCTCTGTGCTAATGAGCTTTGATTTCTAACCTGTCAGCAGGGTTTATTTATTAGAGCATCATGTTTGTGATTCTCCACAGTAGCTTGAGTGTCAACACTGTCATACAAGCACCCTCTATTCCCTCCTCCCCAACATAGTTTTGACACAAGAGAAAAATTGGTTTGCTCTGAGACTTGGCTTAGGCAGTGTCTGAATGCATGTTTTGGGCAGTAAAGGTATAATGGGAATAAATACAGGAGTTTGGGAATGGCTACTAAAAGAGGAACTGGTCAACTTTGGGAAAAATACACCTTAAAATGATGCTGCTGATCAGAGAATGAGATATTAAGTATTTTCATTGGAGTGGATGGAGTCATTTTGTCTAGGGCTTTAAGCAGGTGGTGAGAAATCCAGAGCTCCTAGTATCTAATAATAGCTCTGAAGGAGTTTCCTTTTTTGGTTTTAGGGTAGTCAATTAATCTCCCTACTTAAGTTTCGCATTTCCCAAACAGGGCTAAATGCTTCTTACTTCTCTCAGATAAGAATAGGCTAATTAGTTAACATCCACAGAAGAGACATACTAGATAAAACTAAGTACTGTCTTTCATAAGAAATCTGGATTTTCTTCTTAGTTAGTTATAAAAAAAAAAGCTTTGACTTTTTCTGATCAGTTTGGGCATTACCTCACACAAGTCTGTCTAGTGTTTGACAGTATTTCTATCAAATGTTTCCATCAAATAGCAAAACAAGGGCATATACTCTGAAAAGCAACTAAAACCTTACATTAATATGTCAATGTGGTAACACTTCGAAAATGAAATGATAAGCAGACATGTAGGAAAGGAAACGTAACAAATGTAAATTCAGCTGTGAAGTGTTTCTTATGATACATGCTTGATGTCATCAAATGCAGTATGTTTTGCTGCAGATTTAACTAGAAAAACAGGAATAAAAAACATGAATAATCAAGGCAGCTGCATCAGTGTTATATCTGGTTCCTTATATTGTAGCAGATATAAAACTTTAGAACTTTTTTTTAATTATCTGGTTAATCCAGTTTGTCTTTCCCATTTTTTGGAAGCCTGAATGTTTATGTTTCCTACATGTTTTCATTTTTTTAATTTTGTAGTTATAATGTTGTATTGATATAGGGTTTTTGTTTAATTCCCATGTTTGTTTTGAATTAAAACCAACCTGTCTGCACTTAATAACATGAACAATTAAATATTCTCAGCAAGATTCTCACTATGCCAGCTGAGCGTCCTCAGAAGATTTTTTTTTTTTTTAATTGCTTTATATGTTGCTTTTAATTACATTCCTTTCCCAAGCGATTATATCCTCATATAGGCCCCATTCCTGCAAGCTGTCCTGGCACAGAAGCAGAGAGTTAAAGGCAGAAGACTGGTGGGAAGGACTGCCAGGGGAGAAAAAAGGCCTTTTGGTCAAAACAGAGGCATGCCAGGAAAGCCGTAAGCCTTGCAAAGGCTTCTCTCTGGTGAAGAAGCCAAAGAAAAAGTCAAATTGTTTTGGAGGGACGAGGAAGCAGTAGGCTGTAGTTATCCTCCTGGAGAATACTGGGAGTTGGCAGGAGGACCTCCTGGAGGACCAGAAGGAGGTACGGAGTACAGGAAGGGTCTTCCTTTGGGGGGACAAAAGTATAGCGTGCCTGGAGCTGGACCCCCTGCATTCCAATTTTGGCATGGCAGGGTTAGAACTTGTCTGCTACTTGAGGAGAGAGGTGCGAAGGTGGCATGGTGTCCCCAGAGGGAAACTTTGCAGGGAGGAGCTGTGATGTCCAGGAAGAGCCAGCGCACGTGGCCGGCTGCAAGGCCATGGTCTGGAGAGTAAGAAAACCTGGTAGGGAAAAGTCCACCTCTGATCACCCAGAGTTTTCCTTAGGAAAAAAGAAAACTACTAAAGGAATATATTTCCCATCAACAAAGTTAAAATGCCTGTTACACTTACATTGGGAAAGGGCATTTGCACCAACTTCGAAAAATTGCAGGGGTAAATTGTGCAGAGGCCAAGTCCTGTTCCATGCCAGGACTAAAAGTGGTATGAACCTTTGCAGGACTGTTCAGGTTACAAGAGTTTGGAGTGAGACACAACTGTAGCTGTAGCTGACAACTGCCAATACAGATCGATTACCAACTAACACAGGTGATGAACTTCTGTTATCCCACTGACTGGAGCCAAGAAACCAAACATGCATGGCTTTAAAACTATAGATTTTAGCATTAGGACTATCCCAATTTACTGACCATCTACATACATGAGCCAAACCACTTCAGCATACCTTTTCTGCACTAGTCTTCATTTCTCCAGCTCAGACTGAAGATTGAAATACCTTTGATGACAAAAGTGTGCATCTTCATATTTGAACATGTCTTAATTTTAGCTGCTCAATCTTGTTATACCTCCTAAAATGGAAATGTTTCTATTGTCTTTATTTGGTGTATAGGCAGCTTGGCAGGTCTAAGAGTGATGAGATTTAATTTAGAAAAAACAGGTTTCATGTTTTCATGTATTTTTTTCCCTAGCAATCAGAACTAGACAGCAATATCTGGTGGAGGGTTGTTTCCCTTTTAATGCAAGTTGCATTTCTGACATAACTGCATGATTCCAGGAGGCCAGGCAATGGCAGTTGACTATAAAAATGATGGTGGTTTAATGCAATATATTATTTTTTAAAGATTCTCACTCATTCCTGCCTTCCAGTTGGAGTTTCTACTTAAATCAGTTAGACCTTTGCAACCTAAAGAGTTAATTTCACATTCCGCACAAAAGCAGTGGTGGAATCAGGATCAGCCTCATATTAGGAATGCGTGATTAGTTGCCTGGTAATGATGACCCTTAAATCCTTGACTTGGTTATTGATTTCCAAAATACAGTCACCCATCTATAACAGTAACCTACATTCTTAAAGTCAAGGTTAATGACATTACATTAACTGTATTCAAGTGCATATTGTTCAAATGAACTCAGCTTATCATGCAATCCAGATTGCTCCCAAGTGTCACCTCTTTATTTAGCAGCTAGCAGTCATAATTGATTTTTTTGTAATATTTTTAAAGCAAAGCTACCTTGTAAGCACTAATGAGCTTGGCTGAATGTGTATATGAGAGAACACAAGGAAGGAAATTATGCAAATTTTAATACTTATATTCTTCCTTTGACTTTTAACAGATGAAAAATAGCTTCTACCAGGTGAGATGGTGTTGCCTTTATGGAAATAATTCTTGGAGGACCTCTTTGGTGTAATTTGGCCACTTCTTAATCAAGTTTTTCAAGGATTGCAGCCAGTGTTGTGATCTCCACCTCAGGTCTAGTGTCTAGAAGGTAAAAAAAGAAACAGAAATGAGCTGTGTTTTCTCCTTCTGCAGTGGTTTTCTCCCCATAAAGTTGTTCCCACTTATGTCACTGCAGTGAAGAGGCTGACGTTTGACAGCTTTTGATTTCTTCAGGGACTCAGTGCATCTGCTAGAGGAAAGATTACCAGAAGTAAGTGCAGAGCTGCTGTACAATATTAGAAATGAGGAAACAAATTTCATGTGTCTTAGTTGCTTACCATGAGGAAGGGAAAATGTAAAACTTGAATCTAGATGTGTACATAGGGTCCTCTGTGCTATCCGGCTCTGAAAGCCGGGGCAATTACACCTTTCTATATCCAAAGGTGCAGGAGAGCTCAGGCCCCCATTCTGGGAGCAGGATGGGAGGGCCAAGGCTATTTCTCTAGTAAAAACTGTTTTTTCTGGAGCAGTGAACACCAATAAAGTGAGGAGACAAAAGGAGAATTGTCCTTATGACAAAATGTTTTACAGAAAGAATGTAAAGTCTGTCTTTTCCATAAGGGTTGCTGCAATATCCACACAAGAATGCATTATTATTTCTTTCTTATGATACACTAATACATCTTTAAAACAGATTTCTTGAGTGGGCATAGATGAAGAGCATAGATATCTATGTATCTATATTATGCAATAGTAGCATATATGTATCTACAAAGAAGCACTCTCTTTATCTGGTTTCCCCATTCCTTTTACGCTTCATCATTGCTACTAGATATCTGTGCTGTACACAGCAATAAGAGGAGGAAAGCAGCTGAGTCATTGCACCCAGCAGGTTTGTACTGCTGCAAGCTCAAAAATTAAGATAATAAAAGTGCAGTTGTACTGCATAGAAGCAGCAGGAGCATGAAAGCCAGTATGCACCAAAAATAAGGCAGCGATAATTAATTCAGAGAGTAAGTTAAGTTTCTGTGTCAAATCATGTATTCAGCATATATTAATGCTAAAGGAGCCAGAGCAGGGAAAAGCAAGTCCACCTGCATCCACTCGTATATGAATTATTTTTGTGATCTGCTGAATACAGATGTCCTTTAGCCACATAAAAAATCAGGATGGAAGATCTTAGGTTTATAGCCTTTGCACTGTGCCATAGCTGAGATTTTTAATTTTCTTCATTTGACTATGATTCCCAGACTGAAAAATTTTCCCCTCGTAAATAATTCAGGTTCTCTTCCTGTGACTGCAACACAAGCCTGCTTTTCTACCTGCCACCACTTATGTGTACAGCACAGTATGTAAAAGAGTGCCCAAATTAAAAGATTTATTAAAATTATCGCTATGAGAAACTTAAAACACTGCGGGTACCATTTCTTTGTTGTAAATGGCCTTCCATGACTTCATCTTGAAGACGCTTTTCTTCCAATCCCAGTCATCCGTGAGCCTACACAAGAGACGCTAACTGGCACTCTGCTCCTGGCTATCTGGTGTTATTCAGAGAGAAAATAAATGCACCCCCAGGGTGGGGGCCCTGGGAAAGGGCATTTGGCAACTGAGGTGCAGGGGATTGCGTGTCGCTTTGTGGAAGCGGTGGCATGCCCTCGGAGAGCCCCAGGAGGGCACCCCAGGGTGGGTGCTCACGGTTGCCCCCAGCTCTGCCACCAGCCCCCTTCTCTTCTCATGGGGACTGAGGGGACGAAAGGTGCTGCCAAGGGCCGGGTCAGAAAAAAACAAGTCGTGGCACTGCAATGTTGATTAGCAAAAGCTGTGTCCTCCGCATCAAACCTGAAAAGCACTCGAAATTTCTCAGTAGCAGTGAGCAGTGTCGCACGTAGGAACTCCTTCCATGGACCTGTTGGAGAGCACAGGGAGATGACTGGACAGTTCAAGTCCCGAGCGTGTCTTCTTACGACAAGCTTTTCACTTAATGGTCACGCAACTGTAACGTATGGGTTGATATCTGACGATCTGTGAACACAAAACATCCCTCTGAAGTGCCACATGGAGGGATCGCCCCTCTTTACTGCAAAAAAAGGCAACTCCAATCCCAACTTTTAGTGCCTTCTTGGGGAAGGAGCCGGTCCTGCAGGCCGTAAATCTTCCCCAACCGACAGAAGTGCTGTAAGGCTGGCAGGAGGACAACCCCGTGGGATGGGGAGCAACGGGCGACTGCGGTGGGGACGTAGCAGCAGCAAGCTTTGGAGGAGCAGTGGCCGTGGCAGTAGCGTTGCAGGGCTGGAGAGGAGGTGATGAAGGAGCAGCAGGGCGTTGGTGCGGCGGTGGCTGGGCTGAGGCCATGGAGAGCGTGTTTCGAGGTGGAGCTACGGTGTGGGTCTTGTATCTAGAAACAGAGCTGTGAATGCTTTAGCCGAAAAAGGGAACACACCTCATATATTTCATATCCTTAGAGAAGGGGGATCTACTTGCTAATGCTCCGAGCCTAGGCAGTGAGCTGTGAGTGATGTAAAAGCAGGTAGCAACCGCCTCACTCAGCTGAAAGAGGCGTTTCAGGACTATTGCAACACACCTTGGAATACCAGTAGTTTCATCTAGTGATAGTTATTCAGATTTGCTAAGCTGATTTTAAAATTATTATTCTTCCCCAAATCCCACTGGGAAAAAAAAAAAAAAAAAAGAAAGTTTACTTAAACCTTTCTTTCTAAATCATTTTTTTGCCACCCAGGAAGTATTGCTTGCTCTTAAGCTCCCAATTTGATTTAGTTTCCTACATTTGAGCAGCGTGAGGAAACATTTCAGTGTTTCAGATAAAAGTCTCTAGAAAAACGAACCTGGCACATCTGCTGCCTGAGACTGCCTGGCGTACATTCAGCAGCAAGAATACAAAAGCTGTTATCCTAGTGCTTGTAAAAGTACACCTCAGTCCTACATCTAACTCTGAGCAGACACTGGGATTTGCGAACTAGCAGTTATTGGGGAAAAATGGGGCATGCATTATAAGAGATCTCTGATAAGACCTCCAATGCTGATGTTAATTGGATGTTTTTTCCAAGATATTTTTTCAGTGTTGTTTCTCTCTGCTTGTCTGACTTGAATACTCCTGAGAACGGGGAGATGACAAGAATTAATGCCTGTTTGCATTAACCCAAACTTCATTGTCACTTAATTAACCATGATTAATGTCAGGAGGCAAAGGAGAAGCATCAAGCTATTTTCAACAGCTCTGTACTGATGAGTTCAGAAAAAACAAGTAGTGGCATTGCAATGTTGATTACAATAAATTCCAGCCAAAAGATGCATTGTTTTGAAGGCAAGGTTTATTCTTCAGCCTCTGACAGCATCCTGGTAAATTGCCAGTGACTGTAACCCCGAGAAACCTCACTTAAGAAGCATGAACCAAAAATACAAACACTCTCCCCAAAATTAAAAACAAAGCAGAAAATATTACCCAGAATCACTCCATAGTCATGAATCTGTGTAAACTGTATTTGGGTAATATATTCTCAGTGATTTCAGGGAAACGGAACAGCCTAGTTTTATATTGGCACTATTCCTTATTAATCTCACAAGTTTAATACACAGTCCTGATCCACTGCCAAAAATAAATCCATAGGTTGATTAGGATGCCTGCTAAGTCTCGCAAAGTAGACCAAACAGCTGTGGGCTAGTGGGAAGAGCAACAGATGTGGCAGGCCTGGCATTTTAACTAAGGTGCTAGAAACATCTCAGCTCTCCAAGAGCTCTTCTTCAAATCATTGAGAGGGGAAAAATGAAAGAAAGGAAAATAAAATTAAGATTGACGTTGTAACTTTCATGAGTTCTTCATTGGGAAGCCTGGGACTTGCGATGGCAGGGTGAGTGCCTGGTGGCTGCCTGCACCAGGTGATGATCTAATCTGAAGAATTAGGGTAAAGGGGGTGATTTGAAAATAGACAGAAAACTGATGAATGATTTTCTCCAATGGACGTGGCTGTATAATCTTTCTAAAGGTTCAAGAGAAAGCGTGCACATCTGTTCTTTTGCTAGAAGGGAATGTTTCTTTTTCTTGCTGTACTCATGGTCAGGGAGCTCCATGAGGGATCTCTTACTCCCTTTTCCTCCCATACTAGTGTGCGTGGGGGGGGAAATGAAGTAAGAATTTCAAAGCGGCGAGCTCTCGAATGGAAGCAGCACAAGGCAATGGTTGGGTGGACTTCTACTTTCCCCTCTTTCCCACAAGAGTCTTTGCTTTTGTATGTGCTTCTGTTCCTACTTTCTGCTGTGGCAGGGAGGAGGCCTTAGCTCACAGCTCCTCACTAGCAAAGGAGGAATGGAAAATATGACATAAAATAGAGGAGCCACAGATGAAAAAGGGGAGGGATAAAGAGACGGGCAAAGTCAAAACTGGGCATATTGAAGACTGGAACAAGGACAGTCTAGGGCTGGATAGAGAAAGGCAAAACAATTATAAGAAAAAGTAAATCAACTCATTCAAACTAAGAAGTAAGAAAGAGAAAACAGAAGAGGAGTAGAAAAACTCTGAGTGAGTAAAGGAAAGCAGAAATTTTCTGGTATAATAGTATATAGTAGGTATTAGTACCTACTATAATAGTATATAGTAGGTATAATGTTCTGTATCTATGCTTCTATTCTGCATTTAAAATAGTAGATTAATTTTTTGGACATTGAAGATATGTCCTCTTGTTTTGATAGTTGTTTTCTTTTTTACCTTGCCTTTTGAGGACTCTCTAGGTGGTCTTGCAGTACATTGAGAACTGACTATTCACAACCAATTTTTGTTTATGGAGAAGACATTTTTACACACATATTGTAGAGCTGTATTTTCATTGTAGTATGGAATAGGGAGCAAAAGCACAGACAAACTGAACAGGAAGGCTGATCTAGTCCAGCCAGTGAAACCAGCAGTTTGTGCTCCCCTTTTGTCCGTTTGGCCAAATTATTTCCTATACAGAGGGAAATTATTCTGCCAAAGACCCATGCTGAGAACAATAATCCTGCTATGAATACATCCTTCGAGGAATTATCTTGTTTTCTCAAGGAGTGAGAGCTCTAGTTTTAGAAAAGCTTTCCCCTGCCTATTCATTTCAATTGGAGCTTTATGCAAGGAAAGAAAACCTTTTTAATTACAGCTGAAACAGTAGGAAACGGCTGAAGGAAGAAAACTGTCATGGGTGACCACGAACTGATGTCACTCTCCTCGAGCATTCAGCAGAGCAATCATTTTAGGGAGAAACAATTTGCGAGTAGCACCATGTTTTCACTGAACTACAGCCTTGCCATTTGTAATATCTAGCTATGGTCTTCGGTTGTGAGGTCTAGTGCCCTTGGTGGGTTTTAGTGGAGTCCATTAGGCTAGTTACGTAGGCTTTAAGAGCATTTAAATCTTAGCCACATAATTATAATGTGCTTTGTCATCTGGCCAGCCTGGGGAGAGTAGTTAGTGTGAGTCATGTGAATTAGAACTTGATATTTCATAGTAGCATTGGTGGTTTTCAAACAAATTTCTCTCTCTCCCTCTTTCTCTCTCTCTCCTTGAATACACTGTCAACTGGTTTCTGTTTTCCTGAAGTGAAGGAGATAAAGGAGTCTGTCATCCCCCTCTCAGTCCCCAGTACCTGGATGTGGAAACCATTGCACAACACAGTAGCAGAGTGAAAAGGTGTCATCTAAGTGTGTGACGTGTCTTTGTGCAGCAGCTAAATGCAATAGAAGGACATTTTATTGCTTACTCAGCATTTATTAAATTATTTCTAAAATTATATCCTTGGTCAAATGATTTCTGATTTACTAGTAGGAATGATCTTATAAAATTTTGAACCCTCATTCTAAATAATTATGCTGCTCTAAACATGTCCTTTCTTTCTCCAATAAAAAAAATAAATTAAATGTTGTGCATGCAAGAATCTGGAATAACAAAACACGATAGTTAAAATTTAGCTTTAGCTAACAAATAAAAATATTCCCATCAGTAATTTTAATCTGCAGAGCAAAGCTTTGTCCTCAAAGGTTTTCACAGCCTCATTTTTCTTTCCAAAATAAAGCAAACCCTGTTCTCAAGAAACCCAGACCCATCCGGCCGGTCAGACGCATGACTGACCAACAGAGAAAACAGTCTGGATTTAATTCAGGACTAATTAACATAGTCAAAGATAAAGTGTAGTGCTAGCTCTATGTTGTAATGTGTCTGCATCTAAACCCGTCCAAAATGTGGCATACTGAATGGGAGAAAAACACCAAGATTTTCTTTTCCACCTTCCATATGTACTTCCACATGTGAACCATGCTGACAAAGGTGCAACGCTTCCTCTGGGATCTCTGGAGTATTTCTTTTAGTCTCCTGCCGAGCAGATCCTGTCGTGAGGGTTCCCGAGGCTGTCCTTATGAAGGATAGGAACAACAGTTGTGGACAGGCGTTGAGTTGGCCACGGGTTGAAAACATAGATACCTAAATATGAAAGATGAGACTACATATCAGTGACTGGGCAAAGTAATCCTTTGATCCAATGTACTTAATTTTTTTTCTGTGGCAATTAAGTTTAGATTTTTTTGTACTGGTTTATCTTAAAGTGACTGCAAGCTTATCTAAAACGTAACTTATGGTATTCCTGGGCTGAGATAATCAACTAGGTATGGAATAAGGCCCCATGTGTGTTTTCTTCCCAGCTACAAGTTTTATAATATCAACAATGCTTTGAATAACATTTGATAATTATGGCAGCATTTGGTTTCTAGATGTTTGTGCAAATGTGTTGTGTTTGCAAACATAATTTTTGTCATGGGTACTTCTGTAAAGTTCGGTACACACATGCCCTGTTGCAGTTTGCAGTTATTTCTGGATGCCTGTTCAAACCTTGCTTAGACTAGTTTAATGTCATGTGGTTTGCCTCTCAGTTAAAGTAGGTTAATGTATAATACATAGAATATTATGGCAGTTTGGCCATTCTAGCTTGATAATTTTTTACCATGTGCCCATATTCACTGTTCCCTTCTAGCCTGTGAAAGCAGCTTGCTTGTGCATCACAAATGATGTACTGTTTAGAGAGGGGGAGGTAAAAGAAGACATCATTGCAGAAACCTGAAGAAGAAAGATTATATACAAATTTTCATTTTTACATATTAATAATGTTCTAATTTAATCACTGATGTTTATTTCTAAAGACACATAAGTCGTTTTTCATGCTCTTCTTCAGAAAAAGTTCCTCACAGGCAGTTGGTTGGGGAGCACAACTTCG
Source organism: Aviceda cuculoides (assembly GCA_035590195.1). Lineage (NCBI taxonomy): Eukaryota > Metazoa > Chordata > Aves > Accipitriformes > Accipitridae > Aviceda > Aviceda cuculoides. Next base: position 31,683,834 of record JAVJGG010000005.1, read on the forward strand.
TTCCAAGAAATCTTAACCCCATAACATAAGACTTTCTTGAGCAGCCATGTATTATCATTAATAAGGCCTTTGTTTGGCATCCATGTGCAAATACAGGATGTTATTTGCTCTTCACCATTTATAAATGGCCAGACCCTCAAAGAGCCTTAATCGCCTTAAAATTAGGTGGCTAGATTCTGATGCAGAATCCAAAATCTGGTACATGCCTGGGTGACCTCTGTGGTGCATGGGGAAAACCAGGCACCCCAGAAGGAAATCTGAGATAGCCAGTAGAGCAAGCAAGAAGCTGCTTAAATGAAGCACACCTATGTTCTGAATTACCAGTGGGAACAGTGTGCTGGCCAAAGCAGCATGACAGTACAGCTATTTGTGATTCTGTAGTAAAAACTGCATTGGGCATCTGCTGAGGTATAAAGTAACTTTTTTGGAGATCTGTTCCCTCCTCTGACCACGATCTCTTCCAGTGCCTGGGGAAAATGCCCTGGAGCAAATGCAACAGTCAGCAGTGGGACAGAAAAGGGAGGGCATGCGCCGTAGGCTAACAGAACACAATGGTAGATGTGCTCTCACATTTTCCTACCTAGGTCTCTGCTGTCCCTTCAGGACAGCCAGGATCTCCATGAAATGAGAGGGAAGGCCTCTGGAGTGGGAGAAGCTACAGCTAGCACAAGATAAGCTGTTCCTGCTCAGGAATCAAACAATCAGCAGGAAAATACCTCATAAGTAGATAAAAGAATTGCTGTGCACTGAAATGTGTCTTAAATCTGGCATTTAGTCTTGCAACTAGTACAACCAGGTTGGCGTTTGCAGCCAACTCCCTCTTCCAGGCAGGCATCATGCACTATTATTCTTTCTCCCTTTCTAGTCACCACTTCAGTGATGGGAAAATAAGAGGCTCATTCACATTTCTCCTCCCAGCTCACACCTATATGGCTCAGGTCCTTAAAGGATGCCCTAGCCCCCGTCTGCTGGCTGTTTTAGGATCCAGACAGGATCTCTCCTTCTATTGGAGCTGAAAATAAGGTCAGAAAAATCACAGCCTTACTTGAACAAAAAGAGGGATTCACTCTGTCTTCTGCTGGTTAAATCCCTCACTTGGATAATTGCATTTTATTTAAACAGTCCTGGGAAAAACTAAAAATCCAAGGCACCTGAAGAGCTCTAGTACCTACAGGGTTATGAAGAGGTTTGGCATTGCAGCGTTGCAGTTGAATTTATAAACCCACACTATGCATTTGTGTGCTTCTTTCTGGCGCGTAGCCACCTTAGCAGGAGCCTTTCACCATTTCATCAGGAACAAGGGAAACCTCTTTCACCGGAGACCCAGTCCTACCTTGGTGGAAACAGCAGCTCTTACCCGTGTTCATGAGGAGGCATGAAGAGCCAAAGTCTTTGTACACGGCATTTCATGGGCCTTAGCTGTACTGGAAGCATAATGGGGAGCTGGCCAAGTGATGCCAGGAAAGGAGGGAGAAGTTATAAACCCTTGAGGATTTGTGATTAGTGAAACCCAACTGAAATATAAAGCATGGGCCAAATGCCAAGCATAATGGATGTATTGTTGCCTGCAGGGCTCATCTTAGATGTATAACGCAGATCCTGAAGGATTTTTCAATTCTGATTCCTATTTTTTTTTCTAGCTCAATCTTTCCTTAAATGGAAATCACTCAACTGGATTTAATGTGAGTGAATGCAATTACTATACTTGTTTCTTTGACTGTATGAATACTATTTATTTCTGCTTCATGGTCTACTCTGCATAGCTCCCCACAACTTCTTTGCTTCTGATTCAGACTGTGCCTTTATCAAATCTGCCTGCCATATAAAAATGTGGCTTTTTTTCTGGGCCTCATCCAAAGGCCACTAAAGTCAATGGGTTCATGAAAGGTTCAGAGCCAATTATCACTGCCACTACTTCCAGCCACGTTCTTTTCATGTAGCATGTTCTGCTTTTATAGTGCTGTTCTCTTTTGCCAATATTAAAACAAAACCTCCATCACGGTGCAGTGCAATCTATTTAATATTCAGATCTTGATTTTCCTTTTTATAAGTAACAGCTTTTTTCATAGCATTCCTTATCTTGCTGGGATGGTATGTGAATCCAGTGAGTCTAATGATAAATTGCTGAGCATAAATGGAACTTTAGTTCTCTATGTCAATGAGTAATGTTTTGCTGCTTAAATAAATATTACTGTGAAATGTATCCTTGATTTACTGAGTCTGTACTAAAATAGATGAGTAACGTTGTTCTGACAGCAGTAAAAAAAATAGTCAATCCATTCTCTTGTATGGCATGTGGGAAATTAGCATTCAGAGTGAATATTTAAGAAAGTTTGGTTCATCCTCACCATTAGACTTTTTTTTTTTTTTAACAGAATTGTAAAAACGTTGATTTAACTTCATTAAATCAGTAAAGTGAATTCTCCCACGCAAGATTTTTTTTCTTCTTTATTCTTTGCATCTAAGCCTAAGAACATAATCTGCTGAATGTCTCATTCTGGGTTGCTGTTGAAGCTCCCTATTCATCTTTGCACTCCTCAGCTCCCATCTGTCAAAAGCCATCATTCAAAAAAATTCCGCGCTTAATAAATTAAACAAATGAACTGTACTTCCCTCTTCTCCATCTGAAGGGAAGAGGCCAAACAAACCCACCTCCTGAAGAGCCCTTCAGGCTCCTCCATGTTACCGATAGTCCAAAACAGCTTTACGGGACACAGTGGGCCAAAGGAAGAACAGCTCTGTATGTCGCAACGACAGACGGATACCCAGGAGGATCTGGGAGCAAGATCAGTGCCAGCAGCAGCGAGCATCCGTCAGAGGACACCCAAAAGCCCGACGGTGCCCAGAGACCCGAGGTCTCGCCACGGTGAACCTGGATTTGCCTGTAGATCCTTGGGCTCCCACTAAACTCTTCCCCTTTTAATCAACTACCAGCTCAAAGCTGTGGCATTTTAAAAAGTCTTTCATCCTTTTTTCTGTAGACAAGAAGGCTATAAAACCCCAAACATTTTAATCTGCTTACTAGCCTTTAATTACGCTAACTGCCAATAGGTTCTATTACGAGTCCAAAGAAAATACTGGCTGTTGTGTATTTTTTTTAACTGTGATTGATGAAGCATATTTGTGTAACATTAGGTCATATTTGTCAGGGTTTGACTTCTTAGTTGGCAACTACACCATTAATTAGCAATATTGCTGATAACCTCTATTTTACATAACCAGCAAGCTGTTTTTCCGTACAAGCTGGCAGTGGAAAACAAGAAAAGGATATTTCCATGGTGCCACAAGTCTGGAGTAGGAATAGTCAGAGAAATACACACTACAATGTTCTCTGGGATTACGGTCTGTAAAACATGTTTTATTTCTTGGCAGGCATTATTTTCTTAGGTGTTCTTATTGTGGCTTCCTTTCAGTCTTACAGTGTACTCCTTTCAATGTTACCTCTCTGTTTTGGATGCTCTCTGACTCCGCAGTCAGGCCAGTAGCATGTTCCTGAGGTCGCACATTTCCTGTTGTAATAGCCTGTTTTCAGCTTCTCACATCTCTTCCAAATTTTATCTGTTTGGAAGGAAATTTTCCATCTAACTTTTTTTTTTTTTTTTTTTCCCCCAAAGGTATTTCAGCTAAAGCTGTACTGACAGTTTTCAGCATAAGGTATGGGATAAAGAATATATTTCTACCTGTCTCAAAACTGCACAGCATCTTTTATTTTAAATGTTGTAGTGTCTTCTAACATTTGGAGCTGGGATGTGAAGTTTCACAAAAGGATAAACCTTATATCAGGAGCTTATCTTTTACTGTCACTATGAAAATTCACCTTTGGCAAAGTGACATCTCTTTGAAATACTACAGTTCAAAACCTCTCGGTAGAAAGTGATTGGAGTTGACCAATTACAGTCTCCAGAGGTGAGACTTCTCCCTGTCCCAGCTCCCAGAGCACACTTAAGGACCTTGCAGCCCTAAGCGTGTATGTGCTGTTCAACTTGACATTAGTCATTCTGCACTGCATTTTCCGTAACATGGGAAAAATACAAAGTCCGTGTCTCAGAGGAGCTTTGCGAAATTAGGTCATGAATGACAGTGAAGCACGTACACGGTGCAGTGAAAGGCATTGTAAAGAGCTCTTGAGGATGTGAATAATCCCACTTTTACAGCACAGCTTCATCAGTGCAGAAGAAAGACAGCTTGGGCCATGCACTGAACAATGGAAGGAAAAGAAAATTGTGTGTTGTTACTCGTTAATTGAGTACAGTCAGCTTTTTGCACTAAGAAAGGACCTGTGGGAAGGAAAAAGGGACATGAGCATGTGATGAAAGATGGCATCCTAGGGCACATGCACTACCTTGTTGCTTAAAAGTTGTGTGGGCATTAGGTCATGTGTTTTCTAACTCCTGAGCTCTTAATAATGGTCTGTAATCTAATCTCTGTTACCTATCTCACAACTGATAGGTGAAGAAGAATGTCTTTGTAGTTAAAGTGCTGACCTGGGACTGGGGGACAGCAGGCTCCTTTCTGGATTCCACCATATATGTTTTTTGTAGAAACTTAATCTATAAAATGAGTATAATTTTAAAAAATGCAGTTTATTTGCCCATTGTCTATCACATCTATTTGATGGTTCTCAGTTCAAAAATTTTTGGGAAGTTCTTGTCTCTTCTTCAGTATTTGTCAGTCCCAGCTGAGGCCTCTAGTTGTCATTTTAAGAGAAATAATGACTTGGTGAGCTCTATTCAAAGCTCACTGAAACTAAACAAAGCTTTTCCAGTGACTACAAGGGCATTCGTGACGGCTGGGGGAGCTTCTCTCTGAGCAAACTGCTAAGCACTGCATCTCTGCTCAGAAGGGCTAAAAAAACACATGAAAGCAAGAAGCGGGTCTTTTTATCAAGATGTATTTAAGAGGTTTGAAATAAATTAGACGTGCAGTCATCGGTGGGTTGATTACATCTCCCAAGAGGCAAAACGCGTTCAGGACATTTGCAAGGGGCTGCCAGGTTTGGCTGCGAGCCCGTGGGAACCTGCGTTCCCCGGCCTGAGAGCCAGGCGAGGTACCCGGTGGGACATGGTGGGATGGGCAAGTGGCACTAGGGGCTTAACGGTCAGGCAGCTGGAGGGGGTTCTCTGCTTCTAAGATAGGACCAAAAGTATTTCATAGGGATCATTTTGCGCATTTCCGACGCGCTAATGTAGAGTTTGCTGTGGCTTCGTGGTATAATAGTAAGTGAAGCCTTACAACTTTGTCCTAGGGTGTAAGTCTTTGTACAGGTGCAAAACTCTTTTGCCAGTGAAAAATCATTGCAGTGCCAGAGAAAAAAAAATGGTTTACTATACTTCTTAAATTTAATGTTGTAGACCTAAATGAAGTAAGAGTGTCTCCCCATTTAAGGAGTATTTTTCTGATGTTTACCGAAAGCCTCCCACCCAAATCCAAACTTCAGCAATTGCGGTTGTAAGAATTAGAGCAAAAAGCAGAAAAAGAGTGTGAACAAGGCAAAAACAGTTATGCAGAGATCCAAATTACACTGTCTGACTTTAAGCAAAATTCCCCAGTAACTTCAGCTTGTGCTTAGAAATCAGAGCTCTGACAGATACACCAGAAAGGCATTCTTGTAACTTGCAGCACAGCGGTACTTTGGAGCATGTTTTGTACCCAAAAGCAGCGCTATTAAATCACTGAGCCAGGAGAAGAAGCTATGTTTTGATTAGGTATACAGCCTTCCTCTGACAGATTTCAGGACCTGCAGTCTAGCAGATGGCACCGTAACAAACACGGTTGTATTTCTCTCAGGTTGCCTGAGGAATTCTGCGCCCTTGGTTTTGGCCGCGTGACATTTTCATGAGCCACTATTTATTTCAAAAAGTGAGCCCTGCACTGCTGCACCCGACTTCAACCGGGCATTTCAGCGCCCGTGCCTTCGGAATGATGGGGGAATTGCCTGCGGATGGCCGGTTCCTTGGTGTTCTCTGGATTTTGTTAAGTGTTCTTTGAACTTTTAAGAGAAAACTTTGGGGTCAACAGAGAGGAGAATGCCATCTCCGTCTCTCGGTCTTGATCTTTTTTTTTTTTTTAGTGACAAATACAGATGTTTAAGATTCAGTTGGTGCCAAGAAGGCCTTCGATTGATTCCCAACAAATGGTAGAGAGGATGTAACTGGTGTGACCCCCTTTTAAAAGTCACAGACCCTTTTCAAAATGTTGAAAGGGGAAAGTGCTGAAATGTGCCCATAGCAAGGAAAGCTGACGCAAAGCTTCTCCATCATCTAGAATATAAGCAAAAAGGGAAGTTCAGTTTGAGCTTTCAGTGCAGAGGAATCTACTTCCAACTAAATAATGCCATTATTTTTATTGCACAAGTATGGTTTTATTATGATTTTATTGTAAACATGCATTTAAAAAAATTAAATCCGTTTGAAACAGGAGACCCTTTTTCAGGAGCTATACAGTGCAGAAAGGAGAATGATTCATAAGGAGAGAGAAGCAGATAAACAGCCAGCCTTGGTGTATCTGTCACATACACTATAGAAATATTCCCTTGCATGGCAGTCACAGCAGCGCTGTGAGTTACAGGACAAAGAAATAGTAGGTCATATCTTATCCGCGAATTTTAGTCTCCGGTTCAGCACTGATGACAGGAGTTCTCTTTTCTTAAATAGACGAGCCAGTAAAAATATATGTCGTCTGTTATTCTTAGACTATACATTGCAGCAGCAATATAGTGTAGCTCATTGACAAGAAGAAAAATTCTCTGATGAGAAAAATTCCTCTGTCGCTCCCTTTGGGAAAGAGCAGCAGGAGGACGAGACTGGATGCGCGGAGGTACGGTCCTGTTGACTTCAGCACGAGCCGGCTCACACCTCTGGGTCAGGCCATTTTCTGTCGTGACCCGACGGTGCCGAGACACCTCTCATGAGGACTTCTCCCGCAGTAATCCTCCACATACACCTCCTCCTTCCGCACACCCCTTCTGCTTTATGGAAGTAGCTTTTCTAGGAGCGAAAGGGGCAGAAAGGAGGAGGTACGCCAGCACAGGGCAGCTCGTCTTTCATCTTTCGGGGCACAGCCTTGTCGGGGGGCAGTGGGGAGGTGTGCCATGCCAGGAGAACCCCCAGAGAGATTGCGTTTCGGGGAGAAATCTGTGCTTCCCCAATGTGAAGGGGGGCGGGGGGCATACAGGTTTCCCTTGATCCTGGGGGGGGCCAGCCTGGCCTGTCCGCTGCCTGCAACGCAGAGCTGATTTTCCACTTGCATGTCTGCCCCGAGCCTGCGAAGGTTTCTGGTGGGGAGGGCACAAAGGGCTCTTTTTCCATCCACCTCCACCCGAAGGGCAGGAGCACGTCGGGCTGGTGTTTCTGAATACTTCATTGAAATCCTGCGCTAAATCTCCTAGAAACTAAGCAGCCCAGGCTTGCTCCCAACAAAATCAATGGCAAATCCCTACAGATGATAAAAGGGAAAACAGCAACCCGTAAATAGGTGTCCATTTTGATTTCCCAAATGAAACGAAAGGTGCAAACTGCATTTGACAGTTTTTCAACTAAAACTAATCCTCACTTCAGCTTATGTCTGAATTATTATTTAAAACGTGATAACATTCCTTTGCTCTATTGTATTCAGACATTCAGGATCCCTGCAAAATATTTATTTTGGATAGTCCCGAGATCCAATTCCTCTTTTTATCAATAGAACAATATTTATGGAGATCAAGCTGCCAACTTTGCCAGACAGACGCCCTTTGCATTCAAAAGAAAACATGATTCATCGGAGGATCAGCATTTCAGCTACAAATTAAACTTTTCTTTGATAGGCTGAAAGATACGAGTCAATAAAGGAAAATTCTTGATAGCTGGAAAGGAATGTCTTCTTTGAGACTGCCAATATTCGGTTCTGATCACTAATATCTTAGCTGATGAAAGAGATTTTTTTTCTTTATCTAATTATATGCCAGAGGCAATGTTTAGAAGACATGGAAAGACGGTTATAGCCAATTGTGCTTTGTAAAGATGTCAGCTTATTTTTGCCATCTCTTTGAGACCATGAATATCTTTTAATGTACTTGTGCAGCACACAGGACAAAAGTGCTCTGACTCAAACCTAGGGTCCTCTAGATAATACATATAATTAGCATTAAGCGTGGTAAGAACAATAACAGCAACAACAATAGTAGAGATATTACAGACTTGTGGCTTGTTATCTTTCAGTGCACAAGCCTATCACACATACAAAAATGGACTTACTCTAATAGCCACGGTGCCCAACATGGTAGGAAAAATAAGCTTGATGCTGGGAGAAAAAATCCAAAGATTCAGTGATCCTCATTTTTCAGAGCTGTTACTCCCAGTCTTTACCGCACATATCCCACAAACAAACTTATTTCTCGTCTCTCTCCAAGTAGTACCATGAAAATACGTAATGTATTTTTCATCATGTACCCTTTTAATGATAATTAAATATCACAACCCTACCTTTCAACTAATTGTAATGGCCTTGTTATTTTTGGTTTTGCCTGACTATGATTTCAAACTAATGATCATTAGTAACAATAATAGTCCTCTACCCTTTTATCATGCCTTACATCTGCGGGACTCTATGTTAAGCATCACTACGTGCATTACACCAGTGCTTACACTGAGTCACAGAGGTTAATTAACTTATTAAAGATCTCAAAGCACGTCGGTGGCAGAATCAGGAATAACGACAGTCAGCCCTGAGCTCTGCTCTCCCTGGCCTTGATGCTCTGAACAGTTCTTGCTAAAGAGTTGGCCAGACTTTGCAAAATGCTATTAATCACTAGAAGCTGGACTTCTTTAGGAGAGGATTAGTTGTGTGGAAAGGGAAGGAGGGAGTCATTTCATGGCTAAAATGAAGCTGAAAGTAGGACTAATGGAACTAAAAGCTCCTACTTGTCTGAATCACCCTGCTCGAAGGCAGTGGGTGTTGCAGAGAGTTGGTAGCGTTTGTTAAGGAATTTCGGGTTGTCATGTTCGCAAAACCACCCTGAAGAGTGATGTAGTGAAATTCAAAGTTCCCAGACAGTACAAAATCAGATCCGATGACATTTTACTAATCTCACTGATGTCCCCTACAGAGAACTTGGGAACAGGGGAGCTCTTAATATACAGGCTGCCAAAAGACCATGGTCAGCTAACTTTTGCCTCGGAGAGATTGCCACTTTTCAACCTTGTCCTAGTCAGCACTAAACGACCGCTTGCTCAAACACACAGCCAGATAAATTCTGATGTTGTAGAGAGCAAGACAGCTTGGAAACTTTAAAGTCTGATTACTACAGAAAAAAGATATTTTCTGTGTCTTTCCTCTTCCCTACCACCATGCTGTTTTATTTTAACACAAGACCCTTTGATAGAAGCTGCTAATGCTGCTTCAGAGTCTCATGGGATGGAGGCTGGCATCAGTGAATTTAAATTGGCATTTTATGCTGATGGTATATTAATATGTATGATCTAGCAGGGACTTCAGCTTTTATTACAGTTTGAATCATTACTAATTTTGGCAAATTTTCTGGCCTTAAAATGAGCTGCAATGAACTTGAAGCCATGCCTCTGCATAGACCAGATAACGCACTTGCCATCTAGATTTTCCCATTTAAGCTGAAATGCTAAGTTCTCCCAATCCTCAGCTTATGTATCCCCTGTTTCTATGTAAAAGAGAAAACCCTGATAGCAAAACACCAAATCAGTAGAAAACATTTTGCTGCCCCTTGATCCATTTTAAAACATAATCAAGGGCCAAATCCGGCTTATCTTGCTTAGGTGGGGGGCCCATTAGAAGTTAATAGCAGACTTTTATACTAAATTATATGTTATTGATCTGATTCTGCTGTGACACAAGCGGAACCTGATGCAGCTATAATACACCTAGAGGGCGAAGGGAGGCAACGCCATAAAATACATCTGAGTGGGCTGAACAGGACAATACTAGTAGGTGTCAGGAAAAAGCACTTCTAAAAGCACACCCGATTTTCACCACTTTTATCTCCTGTTGATGTCACTGAAGCATGTGGCTGCTCAGCATTTCTAAAACTCGGACTTCTTTCTTAAAAACCCCTACAGGTTAAAAAAATAGTGATGAGGTAATACAGCAAGTAGGAGCCATATTAGCACTTTGACAAAGCACCCCATAACAAGACTATCAGGCTGTACGTGTCAGTCCTCAGTTCAGGAGCAGGTAGTCATTAGAAAGTTGCGTTAGTACACCAGAATTAATGTTCATGAATCTGTCATGATAGGCAGCTTAGGAACCATGTAGATTTAACTTGTCCAAATATGCTTCAGTGGTGTCATCTCTGATCTTTCAGGTCTGAGTCTCTCACAAAAAGATGAGTAGAAATTGTTGGTCAAATTAAAAATATATATAAAAAAAAAGTTTTCAAGCATCAGAAAGTTGATTCTCTCTTTCTTTCCCATTTTTTGCCTCATTAGGATGAGAACTATTAAACCATGAAGTAGAAAATTGCTAATTCAGCACTCTTGACATTTCCAAAACCAGAAGAGATTAACGTCTTTTGCGAACATTCTCCCGGGAGACGTCCAGCTAAACCAAACTCCCTCAGGTACTAAGATAAACAGCCACAGTACTTTTACTGTGGCTTTGCCCGTACGGCTTTTTCAGTTGTATTAAAACTACTTCTCAGTTTGGTCTCCTGGGTATGCTCTGCACTCGCCAGGGTACTGGGAGACCACCCCTCTTTCCTCTGCAAGCCCCCAAGCAGCACGGCTGCAGGCTCGTGGGTGGCCGTCCACCCACCACGGGCCACGGGTGAGGGTAAGGGGACAGAGAGCATGGAGGCAGCGGTCACGGAGCCTGATCCCAGCTCCCCCCCAGTCCCTTTAGTGCTGTCGCCTTGCAGTTGTTACCCAAAATAGTGTAAAAAGCCGGCGTCTCTCAGAGGAGGTCACGGATGCCAGCCTCGCCTAGGGCAGACAGGGAGGACCCGTGGGAAGTAGCAGCGAATCTCATTCACCTGCAAGGAGAAAAAATCACAAACTGGAGCAGGTTCGGTCTGCTTTTAGTGGGGGTGGTGAAGGAGAGATGCTGATAGAAAGAATAATGGCCTAAATGTGTTTTTAGAATAACTAGTCAAGGTGGTCTTCCGCACAAGACAAGTAAAATAAATCCTAATTGTAAGTAACATAAAATACAAGCCATTCAGATGGTTTAAGTTTACTTGTGGAATAAGCAAGTGTATGTATTTTAATTCAGACTCAACAATACATAATCTGTGAAAGTGTAGCTTTAGGAAAATAGGACTTGGGAAAAATAAGGCTGAACAGATCAGGAGGTAGAAGAAATACAAAATCCAAAAGCATGCTTTCTCACTGCTCATCGTATTTGCTTCTATATTATGCTGATATTTTTAAAGATTTACTAATGTAAATAGTTACTCCATATTATTTCTACTGTTAAATGCAAACACAAGACATTAATGTTATAAGTCTCTAAAGGAGGAGGTGAAGTATATCTAGGAATCATGTTTGCTAGAGAACTAAAATACTTCATTATATGAAGAAATCTTTCTTTTTTAGCAGTGCATTATTTATGTTAACATAAGCTGGGTCTCCAAAGGACTGGCCTTTGGGTCGGTTAAATATTTGGAATAAGTATCGCAGCTTTCATATGTGAGGAATACCGATGGAGTAAAGTGTTCCTTGGGATTTTTGATTAACCTGTTATGTACGTGGAAACAACAGGCATGGGGGTTGAAGAAGACACTCCAAAGTGCGTAAACGACAGTAAGTGTAACAAACAAATAGATGACATGAAAGAAGCAGCAGCAGATTCTTATATGCTCATCTTAAGCCCTATATGAACGCTAAGATATTAATTTTTCATTTCCCTTTCGTGTCTATTGTTTCCATATTTCCAGTCTGGTTTTCTGTACTGCATCTGGTAAGAGGCTAATAACACTGAAACAGTGCATGGATTCTTGTATTCCCATGCACTGATTGTAATTATATTTAGCCACCATTTTAAAATGGTTTCTTTCAATTTGTCTTGTTTTCTTTGACTTACTAATAGCGTTTTCCAGTCTGTGTCATGTTAAAATGCATAAAGTAATCAGAATTCTCTCCACACATTTCTCAGGCTGCTCACCTGGCTTAGACTAAGGCCAGCCACATTCTGGTGGCAATGATATTTAAATTTAATTTCAAAGGCTTAATTTGTGGATTTACATAAGAGTCCTGAAAATCCTACTACAAAATTCCCACATTTTTTTCTTTTTAGTTTGTCATATTTTACACTGAGCTTTCCTTATGTTTTCGAACATGGTTTTCTTTTCTCCCTTATCAGCAGACGTGCAAGCTAATATTATGAAATGTACAGGCAGTTTTCTAAATGCTGTGCGATGTAACACTGGCAAGAGGCGTGCAAAAGCCAGAAAGGTGGTAATATCCTGAAGCATTTCGACTCATCTGAACAGCTTTCAAAGCCTTCATTGAGATCTGCTGAGGTTAGAAACTAAGTTTCTGCTTCTATCTCAGCACCTTATGATGTACCTGATTTTACTGATATTGGGCAAGGTGACTTCTTTTCCATCTTTGATTTTTAAGGTATTTTACTGCTTGAAAAGGAAACCTTAGGAACTGCCACTGTGTGTTTGCTGGTTGATCAGGTAGTGCAAGGGCAAGAGGACTTAACCCCACTCTGCAGGGACCATCGCCAGGAGCAAGAAGGTGCTCCCTTTCCAAACCAGTTTGGGCTCTGTTGTCTCATCCGAGCCTGGCAACAGCGGGTGGCTCTACTCAGTGACAGAAACTGCTGAGGTTTCATAACGTGAAAAATCATCCGTCCCCTTAGATTTTTGTCGTGGAGCTAATGGCTGCTAACATAGACCGAAAGCTTTTGGTATCTGCGTACCCTCAGGGAGCAGCTCTGCACTGAGAGGAGGTGTCCGCAGCAGGTGAGTGCATTGCGGGCTGGCTCTGCAAGGACAAATTTAGAAACTTGGACATCTGGGGCTTGCAACGCTTGGGCTGGGAAAGGCAAATGAGATAGAAACACCCAAGGCAAAGCTCCCATGTTCCTTTACTTTTCTCGCCAGCGTTAGCGCCTTCTGCTTGGGCTGCAGCCGGACCCTCGGTGCTGGCTGCGGTGTGCAAGGCAGCACCGTCCGAAGTGAGCTTGTTATCAGGCTGCGGAGCGATGATCCAGCTGGCTGCGGGAATGCAGTACGGACCTGAGAAGTGTGAGAGGTCAACACGGCGCCAGACCTGCTTTCTTTCAGCCTGGCTCTCACCTCTTCTCGCTCCGTCCTTCTTGCCATGTTAAGAAGTGGCTTGCCTTTAACACTGAACAAGAAAAGAAAAAAAGGAGAATTAGGAAAAAACACTGTTTCAACCCTAGGACAAGTGTATCGGTTTGTTTTGTCCTACGGGTCAAGCATGCAGTCTGCTCCCACCTTTCCTGGTGCAGTTTGCAGCCAAGAGGTTTAGAGAAGCGCATATGCCCCTGCACTCCTTGCAATCCAGGCGCCCGCATTCCCCTTCTCCACCTCCTCCTGGGGTCAGGACACTGCTCTCGGCTTTCCTTTGGCTCTCCCATTTGAGCTACTGGCTGCTCTCACTGCTGCCTTTCCTGACCATCAGAAAAGTCTTGGTGAAGGCCAGGCGTGTCCCACAGACCTGAGCTTCCAGGTCAGGAGAAGGCCTTGCCTTGTCAGTAGTCTCCTAAAGAGAAAGAGGAGGGCAGTCCCAGTTCCCTGCTTTAACACACGCTTCCAGTTTATGTGAACCATTTTGACCCAGAACCTAAAGAATTTGTTATCTACCTCCTCAGCTGTAAAACAGGGACAACAGCACTTCCCTCCCTCACAACCATTTACTGTTAAAATACTCTGTTCAGAAAATGTGGAAAAGCCACCTTTCAGTACGCCTACCTACCTATAGACTTGTCGACGGCATTCTCAGTTTCCAAAAGTTCCCCACAGGCTTATCAAACAGGCAGGCTCAGGAGCATTTGGCTTTTCCAGCACTGGGCAGCTCAACTCTTAGATCGCACAGAATCTCTCCTTTTCCTCCTCCCCGCGCCAGGCTCGGCCGGCTCCGAGCCCACCTCCCAGCTCAGGCTTCGCAGCACACGCTGGGAAGTGCTTTTACCCACCTTGTGTGTGGTGAGGGGCACACTTCTCTTCCGACTGCCCTCAGGACTGGTGCCTTAACGCGGCGGCTTTGTTAGCAACCGGCATTGTATAGGGACTTCAGTCGAGTGCTGTGAATTCTGCCGGGTAGCGTTAACAGTGAGTGAAAAGTAGTTATAGGACTTGCTTGAGGCCTTTCGGTGGCTAAAAGAGGCAGGTCCAAAAGCCAGGCCTCCCACTTACTGTTTTTTAAGACTTGTTCTCGTGTTCCCAGTGGTCAAAGTTGATTGTTGATACATTCGATGTCAAGCGTAATTAAACAGAGATCATATAGCGTCTTTGCGCCGATGGACAGTATAGGTCACAGATGTTTTCTGTGTGTAAACTTCTTTGCCGAATATCTGCAGTTTTGGGGAAGTTTCTTTCCTTAACTGATGGATGCAAATGCTTGTTCAGGTTTCAGCAAATAACCACGAACCTTCAGACTTGTTTTTACTCCTCCATCTTAGGGACGCTTCCTCAACCTCTCTCTTCATGTGCTGCATCGATAAACTGTGGGGCAGAGAAATTGCTTGCTGAACTGAAAATAAAGGAAAAAAAAAAACCCACCTTCTGATGTGATTCTCTACAACGAAACATGAGTTATATGGACTAACTTTATGCTTATAGTGTCTTCTTTGCCAAAGTGGTGCAATGGCATTCATTCCTTCCAGACATCTGATGATAGCAGGTTTTAATAGGTCAGGTCTAAATTCTGCTCTCAGAGTGATATTGCTGAGTCCTCCTGGCCCTAAACTAGTTACGGGGTTTCACTAGCATGGCTGGGAAAAGAAACTTCCTTTGAAATCCTACAGATGAATAGTAGGGCAAAATGATTATGAAAATGGAGGGGGGACGACAAAAATACATACTTTATTCCCACACATGCAAGTTGAAAGTTCATTGGATTTTCCCCATTAACTTCAATGGAACCAGGAGGCTTCCAGTTACCTTCAGGATTTCAGAGCAGTGGTTCTTATCTCGGGATTCTTTCATCAGAAGATTTGGTAACAGCTGTATAGTTCACACTTTAAACTGCAGATCCTCTTAGGATGAGGCAAGAGCTACGGGCAGAAATAACCCTTGATTTTATACTTGCAATGGCTCTTCCTCCCGCCTCTGATGCCCGAGAGCAGCAGGCTTGCCATGCTGGTGAAGAACTCCCTCAGCAGCAGTCACCCCGCCAAATCCTTCCTCAAAGTCTGCGTGGGTGCGTCCAGGTACGTGTGACGAAGCAAGCAAGCGCTCTCCTATTTCAAATTACTTTTGCTGCTTTACCAGGTAGAGCGAAAGGGAGTATGGTGGAAGCTGTTGAAGATAGGGACTGTCCTGGAGACAAAGATGGGGACCGTTCTGGAGACAAGCCACCCCACAACATGTCTTTGATCCACGAGTGGGTGCAGTCCTGGAGCTGTGCAGGGCTGCCGCAGCCGTGGGCAGCGTTCCTGAGGGCACTGCTGTTCCTGTGCTCCGCAGCCTCTCACATCTCACTAAATCTGCGTTTCCCTCTTTGACCATCCCAGTGAAGCCGTGACTGGAGCGGCTGTATGAAACCCGGAGCTGTAGGTGCTGAGACCTCGGATGAGCAAAGTCGTAATTGTGTTGTCTCTTTAAGCACAGTTTCGGAAAGTATGAGGATTGTGTTTTTCATTCCCTGATGGTGTCGGAACTAATAGGACTAGTTGTAGGAACGATCCCACGCAAGCAGATTGGTGATGTTTGTATGTGTTTATCCATGTGTACCCCATTTCCCATTTGTGGAGGTCTGGTATGCAGACAGCTGTTACCTCTAGATGAGTTTTGTACATTTGTCTGTATTACAGGTTCCTGCGCTGGAAAATTACTTTTGATATAAACCCCGTCGCCTGTGCTGCCATCCGTGACGATATCTTGGCAAAGAAAGATAGTTTCTTACTCCAGCATGAACAGGGAAAGGGCACAACTGCCTGGAACCATTTTGCCAGCGCACTGACATTTCACCAACGCCCAAAGTGGGCCAGAAAGGACAGGGGTTTTTTTTTAAAAGTATGCCTACGATGGGATTCCTAAACCTCCATTTAATTAATCACCTAATTTAAAAGAAGCCTAAAGGCTCTGAGGCTCAAACCTGGCTATATCATCCCTTCAGCTGCATTTGTACTGGTGAATAAAATGTGCTGGGGGCCCCAGAAGGACTCCCAGCCTCAGCCCCAAGATGTCACCCCTGAAGCGGGGCGGCCACCCCGAACTATATCCCGGGACTGGCCCCTGCAACCCTGGTGTTGTGCCCGAGTGCGATTCGGGAGCCCGCTCGCAGGCCGCGGCCAAAACCCTTCCGACCCGTCACGCCAAGGGATTAAGAGAGGCAGCAGCAGTTTCACAGATCGTGTGCCAGTGTTGGGGCCTGTTCCCTGCCCGGTTTAATTTATGGTGCAGATGTTACTGCCTGTGCTCAGACCTGAGATTCTGGGCCATATATAAGGAGGTAAAGAAGATACATCTGGATGTTGGGACAGAAGAGGTGGTACAAACAAATGCTGAGGGCAAATGAATAGTTAAATTTGAAGACGGATGAGAGAATACTGGGGGTTTTTTAATCATCTTCTATAACTTCCAGAATGACACTGATTCTGACCCTGTGAGCAAGGCAATTAAAATCAGTGGATATACTAGATGATCAAACCCCAGTACGAATAGCATAATTAGTTACTCAGGGTGTCTGATTTCCTTTTTTGTGTGAGAGAATGTGATTTTGATCTGCAATGAAATATCTTATAATGTATCGTAGCACATTTTCTCCAAGCTGAGACACTATTTGATGGTGCAGTTCATTTCTTTATTTTACGGCCGTGGTAATCCAACTGAAACTGTGGGTTTCTGTGTGGCAAGTCGGAAACTGTAGGTTGCTGGTGCTTCTCGGTAATGTTTGGGTCTGTAGATGTTCTGCGAGGCATTGCCAGTTGTTACTGTTCAAAATTGCTGAGAAACTTTTGTTAAGCAGATTATGGGTAGACATAACTGAGACCTGTGGTCGCAGGTGCAGTTCTAGGAGCAGGTATGTGCGGAGTTTTCCGTCTTGCTTTGGGAGAATGGGGTGAGTATTTGCCTCTGCCGCATTGCCCCCGTGTTGTCGCCTTAGTCATGGGAAAGAACCGTTCATGAGTGGGTCTCAAAAGCCCTGACGGCTTTCCCAGAGGGATGCTCTCGGGACTCAGGGTTTGAGGCAGGAATTGCAGAACCGGTGAGGACATGCCCCGGCTCTGCCTCTGGAGTCCTCGGTCTAGAAAATATCCTGCAATCTGGGCCTGGACAGGCCAAACCTGCCGTCCTTTCCAACAGCCACGGCGTCTGACCCACGCGTGAAGGAGCCCGCTGAGGAAAGCCCTCGGAGGGCTCCGTCCCGCTCTCCTCTGGGGGGTTTTCCACAGGGCTGGGGGGGCAGCAACCTGGCCCTGCGTTCTCAAGTAAAGTTATGCGGGGAATGTGTGAGGGGTTTCACGTTTCAGTGTCCGCTGTGGGTTGTGTGGCAACGAAGGGCTAGAATCCAGGCTGGCTATCGCCCCTAAGTACGCGCTTCCAGATTTCGCCGCGTTTTAGCTTTTCTTAAAAGGCGAGCGTTGTTCAGACACATGTTGTTGTTTAAGAGAGCTCGACCAGCGGTTTTGTCACCCCGGCTGTATTTTTGTTGGTGGGGCGACGAAGCGAGCGCCGTTAGCAGCCCGCAAAGAGAGCAGCGAGCCAGGGAAGAGGCGCACCCCCACGCCGGCACCACTTACCGCCACGTACGAAAAACCCCGAAAGCCGCTTTCCCCAGGTCAACCTTCCCCCTCCGCGACCACAACCGCGGGGCCCACGGCGGGTGCGGGCTGGGACCGGCGGCTCCCCCCCCCCTCCCCGCGCCGCTCGCCCCCTCCTCGCCCGGCGAGGATGCCCGGGGAGGGCGGACGGAGGTGGTGCCGGGGCTGGGCGTGGGGAGAGGGAGGGAGGTCGGTCGGGAAGCGAGCGGTAACTCCGGCTCGGCTCTGCCGCCCGCCTTCCCCCGGCTCGGCCCCGCTCCTCCGCCCGCC
>JAVJGG010000005.1:31713447-31735436 GCA_035590195.1 Aviceda cuculoides
AAGTCCTTCTCCGCAGGGCTGCTCTCAATCCCTTCATTCCCCAGCCTGTATTGATACTGGAGGTTGCCCTGACCCAGTGCAGGACCTTGCACTTGGCCTTGTTGAACCTCATGAGGTTCACATGGACGAACCTCATGAGGTTCACATGGACCCACCTCTCAAGCTTGTCCAGGTCCCTCTGGATGGCATCCCGTCCCTCAGGCGTGTCAACCGCACCAGTCAGCTTGGTGTCATCTGCAAACTTGCTGAGGGTGCTCTCGATCCCACTGTCTGTGTCACTGATGAAGATATTAAACATATATACATACATATATATTAAACATATATATATACATATAGTATATTATAGAATGTGTGTGTATATATATTTACATTCATAGATCTCAGTAAAATCACTGAAAACCATGCAACATAAAACATGTCATTTTTTTATTGGTTAAATTCTGGCCTTTAAATGAGAACAAGAGTTTTGACGCTGACTGCAGCTGCTCAGAGACTAAGCAGAGAGTGGTGCTCAGTATCCTGTTTGGTATACCTCTAATCTTTTTTAGAGATTTTACCTTTTAAAACCAGGTAAGTGTAATTACACTATTAGGACATGAACAATCTCAGTGTTAAATATTTCCGTAAGTTTTTTGCAAAATGCGAGCCCCAAGCATCATTACAAATGACCTTGTAATGATACAGTACCTTAAAGGTAGAAAGATGAAGGTTAAGAAGAAGGAAAAACATAGGATTGGTCTTTTTTTTTTTTTCTTTTTTTTTTTCCTTTCAGTAGATTTGTAATGAAGTAAGACAGCAATATCTAATCCTGTCTCCTGTGTAGTAGAAGACTGGAAGTGTTGTACACTTTCCCCAGTTTTCACTTGAAGTATATATTTTTATAACCTGTACCTTTTCTTCTTGGTCAGCTTATCCGGAATTTCAACTTAGTGGATATTAATAAAAATAGTAAAGATTTCTGGAAGTTCAAAAATACCCACAACCAAACCAAACCAAACCACCTCTTCAATATTTGAATCTGAATACATTTTATCTTCATAGTTGTTTCTAAAAGTTGTTGAGCAAAATAGGGCAGAAAAGAGAAGGTAAAGAAACCCAGAAAATAATAGTACATAGAAAAATCTCTTCAGGTCCTCTTTGCTGATCAGAGAGAAATAAAGGATTGCATCAATTTTTCTTTTTAATGTGATTTTTACAAATTTCATTTGTGATTAATTTTGATAAGCTTCTACCTATTGTGATTAAGCCCTACCTCTCTATACTAACCATTACAGTGAGAGAAACAATTTATTAAAATACTTGAAAAACAAGTTGCTATCAACCTCTTATGTGTAGGTACCATTCATAACAACATGTTTGTTGACTTTTATGATTGCAACTTAGTTAAATGATTTATAATGTTATGAACCATTCAGAAGCCTATTAATGGCACTTCTGTCTTGTAAAATGAGCCAAAAATCATACGTCTGAAATTTGTTTTCTTTTTTTATAAATGTCGTGAGAATAGACAATAGCCTGGACCAAAGCAATAATACAGCATGGAGCCAGACAGACTGAATCCTGTATTTGAGGGTAATGGGAAAGGTTATTATCCACCCTTTCCTTAATCTTCCTGTACCAGAGAGCACAGATAAGGCATTTTCAAGCTCTCTTCAATCTATTGAACAGTGGCAGCCATTCATCAGGATCTTGCCATTTACTTGTCACAATAATGATCTTGCAATGCAGTAAGGAAATTCATAGTTTGATGCTTTTGCTTTTTGGGTTAACTTTAATTAACTGTGCCAGATTGCTGGGTCAAAAGTTTGACTGACTGGCTGACTGCATGCTTTTTTTATAAACATTTTGAAAACCTAAGATAACACAAAAAAAATCAGAATGGCATTATCTGAGTAGCTTGATAAATTTTCTGATAATGCGACAAAAGGAATATGCTGGAATGGTATCTTGTAGATGCCTGCACATAAGAATGTGGTTTGAGTTAAGTGCCTAATTAACACGAAAACAATGTAATTTGTTTTTTCCTCCTGAAATATCTTTGCTTGCATCCAAATATGTGAGCAGGCTGCCTTTATCTGGTACATGAAAGTTTCCATTTCATGACTTATTTGTAAGGATAAGCCCTTGTGGGCAGCAGGGAAGCCTAAAAACTGCTTTTTTTTTTTTTTTAAAGTGCTCCTCAGCCTCAAGTCCTTCAAAGAAAATACTCTTTTCACTGTGCATCCAGTGACCCTCTGGAATAGTTGGTGACATGTTTCAGACTGAAATAATTGCTGCTAGAGCTGATATCTCAGAGTTTGTTTTCTCATATTGGAATGGACAAAGGATCTAGACACACTAGAAATGTTATTTGAAAATTCATTTGCTTGAAAAAACAACTTCCAGCAATTTCCAAACCATTACATTTAAATTGACAGATGTGATTGTAACCAGTCTGAAAGGAGAGTGTGGGTTATTCCTGTTCATGTCAGCGGTGGTTGAATTTGTGTTTTGAAATGCAAATTTGGACTTCGGTGCACATCTGTATTTTGAGGAAAAACATTCTATCCCTGTAGTAAGTAATATGAAATGTTTCCCAGTAATCCTGCTGTTAAAGGAAGCAGGATGACTGGGTTTTAGTAAGTAAAGTCTGTGGAGAGTTTGGATTTTCTTTCACTACGTATGCAATGTCAAACACTACCTGGGAAGTTACAGCTAGCATTTTCTGGGCCTGAAGTTGCAAATCAGAATCTCCGGTTCTCTCCTTGTCACTATTTCCTATTTTTCACCTACAGCATTTCTGGAGAAAGGAGACTGCTATGAACACTCCTGCCTGTCCCAAGACAACTTTATCATGAATGCCCAGAAAGTGTTTTACAATTTTCTGTCTAAAAGTCAAATGAGTTATCTCTCTACCAGAGTCTGCTTGTGTTGGAGGTGGCAGCAGTATTTCCTTGACTTTGCCTTTAATCAGTGGGTTTAGGGGAGCATTTTTGTGGTAACCTAGAAAGGTAAATTTTCTTCAGACTCAGTATTAAACTAGCGCTTCTAGGGTGGAGGAAGTGTAGTCTTGGGAATCACCCATTATAGACAAAACCTAAGTACCTCGTAAATATGAGGATTAGTCACAACTGGATCCAAATTCTAGTTTGGACAGCACCATATTGGTCCAAAACCATTTTTTTGTCTGCGTTTTTCCCTTGGGTGCTAGATTCTTTCCAGGTTCCCCACACTACATTGTTCTGTTGAGCCATTTAATCTGTTGTCCAATTAAGATTTTCAAGTTCTACACCTAACTGTAAAACTCTTTAACATGCAAACACCAAAGGCTTTGACTAGAATATAGCCAAAAATTCATCCCAGCATTTTTCAAAACCGTCATTATAAATTAGTACATTTATTTTCACGTGATATAAATGAAAAACAAATCCATAGATCAATGGAGCAAAATACCGCAAAGACTGTAAACCTCACTGTGAGCCTTTTCCCAGTAGATGCTGGGAGAGCATACTGGGGAAGGTATGCGTTTGCTCTGCTCTGACCTTCTTCCCTTGGCTATGGATACTCATGAGCTGCAGAAAGGACGTTGCGCTTAATGGACTTTTGGCTTTAGTCAGCGTAGTTCTTACGGGGACATTTTGTGTTTGGTGGAGTTTTGGTCAAATCACGCTCGTTAGCGGTCAGAGTCCCACTGCAGCCTGGGGTGTGTCTGGGCAAGATCCCGACATCCTACTGCAACAGCCCGGCTTCCTGCTCCAGCTCTGCCTCGACTGCGCGAGCGTACTCAAACCCAGATGTCTGTTTCTGTATTGTAACCCTACGATAACCTTGAAACAAATCGTTTTTCTGTAGGCCGCTGTTTCCAGTGCCAAAGAATTAAATTTTCCTAGTTAACCTCGCAGGATGTCTAGGCGGGTGGTTTTTTGTTTTAAGTTGGGTAAAAAAAAATACCATTTTCTCTGTTGGAGTATTACTGAAAGTATTAAAGAAATGTTTTTGTGTTCTTTCCTTATCTGGCATGTTTGATAAAGACTGCTTTTTAAGACTTGCTGGTGAAGACATCATCCTCTTCTGATGGTTTAATTTTTTTATTTATTTTTTTCTTCTGGGTGAAGTTCCTGTTTTGTGTCGTGTCTGTTTGTGTTATATTTTAGTAGTGTCCAAGCCCTGTTTCAGATAAACCAGGCACAGTGACCTCCTTCAGTTGGGAAGGATACACACAAATTATACTTCACATTCTGCTGAGCCAAATGTGCCAGTACAATATGTTTGAAGATGTGTTTGCTTTTTAACTTACTTTTAAAAACTTGACTGCAGAGAGTGATATTAAAGTAGACTATTTGGTCAACATGTAAACGGAATTTGGCCTGGTGATAGCTGGAGAATGGTGAGCAGTGACAAAGATTTCATTATGTATAACGCCTGTTGAGTCTTGAAGCAAACCTTGAAAGAACCCCAGTGGTTTTCATTCCATGTTTGCTGACTTCAGCACTGTCATTAAGGGTGATATTTCACTGATACCATTGACAAAAACTATTGGGGAAGGACAAAAGCCAAAGGGACTGCCATCCTGCAGCACGAGCCGTTGTGAAGGATGCGTTGGGCAAGTTTGTGAACGCCCAGCATCTGTACAAGCCGTGCGTTTTGCTTGCATAGCCAGCCTCCTGTTGACTCACTTATGGGGAGTGATTGCAAAAGAGTAATGGCACTGATTAGCAACGAGGCTGATGTTACTTAATGTCTTGGACAGGAGTATAATTTATCTTTAAATACAAAAATCCTGGAAAGCAGTTTATAAATTATGCCCTCAGATTCACTGAAAATGTCATCTCTCTCTGTTCCAAAAACCGTAAGAGTTTATGATTTATTATTCTCCCAGTTCGTAGTAAAAAAATGTATGTATATGTTTTAGTGAAATGTGAGTATCAAGATATGGATGGATGGCAGGATGTCTTTATTACAGAACTAAGAGCATCAGCATCTGTACTGGCATATCGGAGCTGTAATGTCATGCCGATTAACGTATGAAAAGTTGGACTGATGGGAAAGTGCATAGCGAGTAGAAACAATAAAATATAATTAAGAAGAGACACGCAAGTGGGGGTTTTAGGGGCGCATACCCTAGCTCACCAGACTGTTATGGTGAACATCTTATTAGAGAGCATTGCTTTCCATAGGCTTTCAGAATGGCTCAGTAGCCAAACACATTGTCAGATTTATGATGTTTCCTGAAGTTAGAAAACAACATACTGCCGTATTCTAAGCAATAATAATAATAGTCTACATAAGTTAAAGCATTTTTTGGCTTTCTTTTCCTAAGATAACGTTTTGTGATTATATGTTTTTAAAAAGCAGAAGAGAACACTTACTATGTGGAGCTGTCATGAAGATAAATTAAGTCTGCTTCTACCTCCATTGACACTCAGGCTAAACTCTACTTGCCTTCAGCTTGGAAGGGACCAGTTAAAAAAGAAAAAAAAGCGAACAACAAACCAACAAAAACCAACCAACCAAAAAAACCAACCCCAAACAAAAAAAACAAACCAAAACAACCCCCACCCCCAAAACCTCTTGAAAATCTTGATTGTTTCAGGGCTCTATTTTGCAGTTCATAGAATCTACTGAAATCAGAGATGGTTATTTAACCCTATGACAGATGGAGCCAGGATGTCTGTGTCATCAAAGAGAGGAAAATGAATTGTGAGTGAGCACAGAAGTCAGTAAATATGAGAGTAATTGGAGTGGGCATGCTGAGAGGATAAGGAAGGATACATTGCTGTCACTTTTTTTTCAGCCATCAGCTTTGAAGCCAGCTACTGGTCTGTGGAAGTGACCTCTCCAGCCTGAGCTGAAAGAGGTTAGAGGGTTATATAAACGCACAGGTTTACATAAACCTTTCAGGGACACCTATCCAGAGTGTTTTTCATGATGGCAGGACAGATGTGCGTCTTGCAGAAGATGAACTAGATGATCTGAATTTGTCTTTACTTCTGCAGGTATTTTACAGCTTGACCTTGATTGGGAGCTGGAGTTTTCAATATACTTTGAGGGTTTCCTCTGGCTTCTGTTATTAAGATCAGGAAAAAAGAGTCTTGATTAAATATATAATTAAATTCTGCAACTTTGAAATGCTGACTGTTACTCATTAATGGAAACATGAGGTAGTTAAGACAGCGATGGACTGGACTCAGGCTGTCAGGCTATAATATCCTTTTAACTATTAGAGGTGGAGCTTAAGACTAATTACCTAGTCTGTAATACTCCCATTACAAAGCTGTTCCAGAACCTTGTTTGTGTGGTGCTCATAGATGGTCTACCAGTTTCCAAAGTGATTTTATAGCCATTACTGTCAGCGTTAGCCTTTAGCTTAAATTACTCCTGTCTTTCAGTTCGTTGCTGCAAAGTGTTTTTTAGCCCTCGGAGTTTTTCTTAGGCACATCAAACAAGGCAAGTTCTTTTGTTTTTCTGGCAAAATTGAGAACTGGGTCTGAGTATGTCTAGGCAAGGAAATTGGGCTAAGATAAAGCATAGTGATGAATTGGAGCAGGAATTAGAACAAGCTGAATGAGATGTATTGGGAACTGTCTTGTGGGTAGTTTGCAAAGGCTCTTGTATCATCTACTCAACCTCCTTCCTTTCTGGCATTTGGAACAGACAGAAGATTGTGAGTCTTTCCGTTACATGGATGTCAGTAACTATCCATGAAACCTCCCAGTAGAGTGTGTTTCTCTTTCCCTCCTGCTAATTCTGTGGAGCTCAACAACCTCCAATTGTGCTCAGTTAGACTTCGTGCAAAATATTAGTGTAATGAATCTAAAAATCACTGTCGATGGTCCCTGTGAAACATGTGATACCAGATGGTGGAATTTGGAGTTGGGTGGGCTTCAGCTTCTCTTTCAACTTCTGCTATATAATTTTATACATTGATTATACTGAGAAAAGGAGACTGCAGAGGGAAGTTGAAAACTCAAGTGGCCAGGAATTAAGGAAATGTCAGACTTCTAAGTTTTGTGCATGAACATACAGCATAATTTGGCCTTCTGTTATAGGACTACAGCTGTGGGATTTGGGAGGAAAGGGCTTGTCTTTTTTTCTCTCAGATGGCAGTGGTTTGCAGAGTTGGACAGAATATGCTAGATTTCATTTTCCTTTGATATTAGAGGACTACTGAATTGGAGCTTTTTTTTTTTTTTTTTTTTTTTGAGCAGTCGATCTGTGTGCGTCCCTTTGAACATTCCCTTGTAAGTTTGTACCACATCTTGAGATGGCATAAAATAGATCTTGAGAAGCATAAGAGGGTATCTGACATTACTTAATCAAATTACCAAAGCTGTTATTTGATGGATCGCATCCTAACCTGGCTTTCCAGTTTTTCAGTTTAAGTTGTCTGCTTCCAGGCATCATCTTCAATTTGTTGGGAAATTGGTTTAATGTTGCTTTGGAGAGCACAGGGGACCTGGGGAGCGCTGGTCAGAGGTGAAGACGTGGTGTACACCATCAGCAGTGTCGGACAGCCTCCTGGAGCCGTGCCTTAGAGTTGCCTGCACCTTTTCCATTCCAGCAAGTTAGCTGGCTCGCCTGCCTTTGCGTACGAGAGCTGTGTGAGTAGATGGCTACGTCTGTAGAGGAGGAGTAGGCAACTTGCCTACGGTGATCTGGTAGAGGAGGAAGAAGATCCTGGCAGCGGGTGAGAGGTTAGGCTACCTGGAAATGCTTGCTAAGGAAAAGGTTTTTTTCCCTCCCTATCCTGGCACGTTAAAACCACGCAGTGGCCGTGTGCTGTCCCTGTCGACATCCTCTGTCCCTCCCAGTATAGGCATGCATTTCGGAGAATGGGTCCCCTCCCAGGCCTCTGCCCTCCTGGTTTGAGGACTAGGGGTGCTAACCGGGGCTGAGCAGATGGTCGGCCTCGTGGTCCTGCAGCTGGATTTCAGCTGCCCACTTGTGCTTGTTTGCCTGCTGCTAACAGTATCTCGAACAGCCCAGGAACATTGCCTAAAATCACAGCTTCCATGGTTAATTAAAATTGATTACTGATTCAAGAGCTAGTTAATAAAAGAAGGGGGAAAAAAAATCAGGTAGAAGGCTTGGCTGAACTACGTGGCTTTCATATAGATAGCTTTGCTCCTGATGAGCTGAAAAAATAGTTCCCCTTAAGGTAGGGCTTGAGGGTTTTATTTTTCAACTGTTAATCTTGAACCTTTAAAGTTAGCCTAAAAAAATGTGTTTACTTTTCTCGTAGAACTTGAAATCTCCTGTACTAAACAAACATATTGAACTCGAAACCACTTCATATCATGAGCTTCTTGAATTATCAGCAGAGCAGTATGAAAGATCTCCGTTCCTGTCCTGATAACAGTGATAGATGCGAGAGACCCTAAAGAAATCTATCTTCTTCTTTTTGTCAAAGAAACAAGAGTGCTCCAGGTCAATTCTGGAAGTTCAAAAAAAAGCAAAAAGCAATTAACTACTCAATACTTGTGCGTGAAAAAATAATTTGTGATTTTTTTTTTTATTTTTTTTTTTCAGAAGAAAAATGAATTTGAAAACAATGCTTGGAATACAGGACCAGTTGCCATGTGTTATATTTACTGTTTCGAGTGAGGAAACTGAAGGGGAATATAAAGTTATTCTTGGGTTTTTTGCATGTCTATGACTACAGTTATTTCACTGAAAGATTTATTGCCATGTAATCTTCCATGAATCATCATAGGTTTGTAAGAATAAAATTAAATAAGTGAGAAGGTTTGACTGCCAGAAAAGCAGTGAAGTGAGAACCTGGCTATTGAATTCATTACCATTTGAACTGGAAGATTTATTAAGAAAAATCTAGTGTATCTTTTAAATTCTGTGTAAAGTTGTTGGTTTTATACCCACAGTAACATTTTGCAAAAGGCTAAAAATCCAGCCAAGTAATGCTTAAGCTGACAACATCTGTTTATGTGTGACAGCAGGAGCACTACTGAACTCTTGTAATGAGTTTTCCTCTATCCTTACCATGCCATAAGAAACTTCTTGCTTTTTGGTGTTCAGTGTAACTGCAGAATTTATTCCCAACATCTTTTGTATTTCAGTTTCAAATAAGAGGTTTTGAACACTGAAGAACAAGTAGCAGCATCTGTTTGACCTCATTCATGATATAATTTCCATTTCATGCATCTCTCAAAGGATCAAAATGTCAGGAAAGCAAAAAGTGTATTAAGACCAATCAAATAACACATAGCTGTGCTGAACTCCTTAAAAAGCTAGAAGCGCTTGTAAGGGAAATGTACCCCTGAAGTGATTTGCTGCTGTCTGGTATATGTTTAACTATACCCCTTTCAAGATCATTTCTTTATCTCTGTTAAATGGATTTTATCACAGCTAACCACTACAAAAAAATTTGAAGTTTTTATGAAAATGAGATATGATATCTGGCTTTCAAGGATCAGGTGAGACCACACCTTTTGAATTTACAGAACTAATAACTCTCCTAGGGAAACACCGATAGAAGGCAAGCCTGCAAAGACATGTTTAAGGGTATGGATGGCGTTTGAACTCTAAACATTTCCCACCAACTGAGCTGGATACAACCTCTACTCAGCCGAAATGTTGTAAAGTAAGACCAAAGCTGGCCCGAAGTAACTAATTCTACTTCACGTTTCAACCCAGCAGACAGTTTTTGCATCTCAGCTGGGGAGACCAGCTGCTCGGCAGCGATAGCTTGCAGTTGCTTGACTTTACCAGAGGAAGGGCAGGAATAAATCCAGTGTAAGCAATGAGTGATTTCGGAGCCCTTGAGCTTGCTGCGGACAGTGCTGTTACCTGGCGTTTAATTACCTATTTAATGGCAATCTCTCCCCCCCCCCCCCTTAATTGCACCTTCTACAATCCTCTTTTATGACAATCTTGAAGGCCAGACATCTGTTGTTAAATAGAGGAGCTCAAATGGAGCTTCCCTGAGATGCAGGTAAAGATATCAGTTACTCTGGTCCTACAAGACTGTATTTGAATTATTCTTTCCAGGTCTCCTTCGAGAGCCTGATGTGGATTAGTGCTGGGGATCTGCCCTCAAAGAGCTGAGAGACTCCCTGTCTTGCAGTGTCTGAGGGTGCTTTGCCAAATATTCGGGCAGTTTAGTGTTGCAGTCCCTACTAATACGTATTATTTCACATTTGGTAACTGTGAGGGGAGAAAAAAGCATCCTGGACTCGTAAAGCTTAAATAGCTTTCGCAGCATGAAAAAGTCAGGAGAATTTAAATTCCTGAAACACTACTACCTCTTCAGAAGCTCTGCCCTTGTAATAAAGATTACTCTGTCAGGGAATCCTGGATATTGCATTCATGGATCTTTTTTAAGTCAGCGCTGCAGCTGTGTCTGAGGAACTCTTGCTGAAAGTGAAATGAAGTCCTTTTTTGTCCTAGGTATATCATAGACATCTGTCATTCTCATTTCCCAGAGACTTGCAAGTCTCTGCTGACACAAATTTTTTTTTCTTCCTAGAGCCTTCTTTTTTTTTTTTTTCAGGGTAGCTGAATTGGAAACCTTGTGCCTATAATAGAGTTGTAGTTGTGCTGGGTAGTGGGTGCCCAGGAAGGGCGAGCAGCTTCCCTAGGTGCAACGTGCTGTAGAGGACACCTTCGTAGAGCTCCCATTAATCTGGGCAGCGCACACCAACTGGAATTGCAACAAACAGTCAAATCCCTTGGATACTGTTGTGGCATGTGCATTACATAAATATGCCGCTAATAAATTGGGTGTGGGAATAAGAGCTGGGGAGAATACATTTCTGATTTCAAGGGGAGGGGAGGGGGCATGGGTATGGGTTATTTGACATAGAAGCAATGTGCGAATGAGGCGCTAAAATCTACCCCCTCTTTTTACTAGAAAATTCATGCCTGTGGCAGTAATTTGAGTGATCCTGGGATCTTAGCCTGAAAGTGAGCTGCCTTTTCCTGTTCTCTCATTGCTGGCTGTATTTGTGTGCCCTTTGCCACAAGGGAGGGTGAGATGTCCTGCTATGTCTTGGCTCTTTTCATAAATTTGCTTCATATTTGGATGTTTTCAAAGTATTTTGCTAATTTTTGCATCTTTTTCATAAGTCAGTGGCTAATTCCTCTTCAGCTCTGCTTGTATGGGTAATCAGTTTCTTGATACACCCGTAGAAAAGGCTGAGTTTATATCTTTGGGAGTTGATCGCCGACACCCCCCCCCACGTTTTTTTTTTTCCTCAGGGCTAATCCAGTTCTTTAATGAGTTGCCAGAGGATGTTTTAGGCACTCCTTGTGCCAATTTCTAATAACACACTGTTCTTTACTTGCAACAGCAAGTATGCCTATCTTTGTTAGTCATGAAAAAGTTAGAGGCATCCTAGCAATTAATTCCTACTAATACACATCCTGCCTCTCCACCTTATTGCAGCACTCTGAGCATGCATATTCAGCCTAAATACTGTACAAGCTGCAAAAAGACACTAAGACATTGATAATATAGTAGCATAGTTATTACCAAAACCTGTCTAGAAATGTGAGGGGGGTTTGTAGCATTGTAAACATAACAAAATTCATGTACCAATATTTACTTCAGCATTGTAGAGGTTTTGAGAACCATCCTGTTCTCTACGGCTTCCTGTGCTGTTGTTCCTATATTGCCTGGATATTCCTACACGAACAAGATGAGAGGCAATCAAAAGATTTCTGTATCAAGAAAGGAAGGATGGCCAATAATGCAACAGGAGTTGCAACACGGAATTGATCCACGCTCCTGTGTGTCAGTATTATGCACTCATGAATCTATCAACTGATTTTCAACTCCTGAAGTAATGAGTTAAAAAATGTTTTGCCATTATTAAAAACAAGACAGAATCTTTCCATTATTACTTTTTGTTGAGTTTTTTGGGGTTCAAACAAAATTTCTTGCTGTATTGCTGATCAAAAAAGGAGGTGAAGGTCAAAATCTTGGGCGTGCAGCATAGCAGTCAAAAGTGAACAGTTTCTGCACTGTGGTCAAAAGAGCTTACAGCTTGGCTTTTAGGTACCACAATGCAGAGCAGTAAAGGTTGGAATTCAAAAAGAATTTGTAATAATAAAAGTACTAGAGTGTATAGGAATCCATGTAGTCAGCGGTGACATAGCACTTGTGTGCTTCTGGTACTAAGCCTGTCTTAGTGTCAGGGTGAACACTTTCTTCTGTTTGCTCTGTTACTGTTGCAGAAATTCCTAATTTAGTTTTTCTTACTTACTCCTGCTAGTGACATTTGCTAAATGGGTAATGCAGCCTGCTTATTTTTCATCCTTGCTTTGAATTTTTCTGTGCTGTAAAAATTTCCAGGTAAAGACAGCAGCATGTTGTCCTTCGACAGCCACAGAAAATGCTTTCCAACCTGGGACAAAAGTTGGTATCCGTGATTTGCCATTACTTTTGAAAATGAAGAGATATTGATCAGTCTGCCGTGGCAGGAGCTTTAGCAGAGTGTCCACCAGGCCTTTGACCCTGCCCTGCACCCACCCCCCACTGCTGTGGCTTCTTTTAATACCTGTTGCTTCACTCTGTCTTCTAAAATGCCAGCACTGTAATGTTATTTTATGTAGTTTTCTGACCTCATACTGGAAAAATCTATTAATCTCCTCATTATTATTATGCCCTGCCAGCTGCTAGCTCACTGCAATTTAGGCTATTGCTAAACCCTGCTGCTTTACACTCCCTCTGGACTCTTTTGTCTTGTTGTTGACCACTTCTTCTAAAGGTGCTGGCTTCTTTCCCACTCCACCCTATTTGAGCTGCCTGTCATCAATCCTCCTTGTTAGTCTTATGCCTAGTAGCATAGGTATATTTTGACTTTTTAAAAAGAACAATTGCTACTCCTACACTGGAAGTTAAGATTGGAAAATCTGTAGAGCGTCTGTAGGCTGCGTAATGTTTTTGTGTGGATTTTGTGATTCAGTTTCTGCTGTGGTATGCAGCAGCACCTCCGACGTGATGGGGATTCCATGGCTAGGTGCATAAAGCAGTGTTTCTGCCAGTTCGTCAGCAAGGAGCCACCTTCTTTCTGTATTCTTACAAGATCTTCCTGGCAGTTTTTCAACACCCACTAGTTAAACAGCTAAACTTTTCCTGACCATCGTATAGGAATGATGAGAGAGTACCCCAAGATGTGGACAAAGAAAGAACAGTTCCTGGAGCTGTGGGAATGGTTTTCACTGTCTTGCCCTCTTTAAGGTCTGCAGTTTGACTGCGTGTGCTGGCAGAACCCAGCAGGTGATCCCAGCTGGGATATGTCTGCCCATGGTACCCTCCTTCTGGCACAAAAATACCTGATTGTATTTTTCCTTCTCTCTTCTGTTTGTGGGAGCTGGGATGTGCCTGCCTTCCAGCCACTCGTTGAGATTTTCTGCTTTTTGTTTGTTGTGTGGGGGATTTTTTTTAACACAAAGAAGCCCAAATAATGCCAATTTCTTCAGGCAAGGTATGGCATTTTTGGTGTCAGAGCGGGACACGGAGGAGAGACTGTCTTGGTGTACCACAGTACCTGTGGTAAAGACTTGATTTTTTAATTTTTTTTTTCTCCAGGCATTTGCAGCTACATTTGGCTGTGTGTGTGTGGGCAACCTCAACGGGGATTAATAAAACCCTTCATCCAGGTGGGTGTGGGTCGGCACTGTATTGGTTGTGTGTGTGAGAGCTGGTCATGGCGATGGCCCCCTTCCCCTTGAGACTGAGGTCAAGATGACCATCAGGCAGGTGTCACACCATGGGGGACACGGTCTCTTCTGTGACTGTGGCCAACGGAGCCGCTGCCGGGTGAGCGGGAAGGGCTGGAGCTGGGCTCCTCGTGATGGAGGTGCTTGTGCATTGGAGAGCAGCAGGGAGGGCTGTGGGGGACGTGCATCCCTCGGGGAGATGCTCCCCTCTATTCTGCACGTAATATTAGCTGCTTCCACGCAGCACAGGATTTGAAATAGTTTTGGAAATAACTTTTCTTTGTGAAATAATTCATCTGGCCGCAAGAGCACGTCATACTTCTTTCCTCCCCCACATGCCACTCTGGTCTGCGGCTGCGTTTTGGATGCCGATGGCTGTGGGATGGGAGACTCGCCCTTGACCCAGACTGGGACGTGGCAGGAGTGCTCGGTCAAGATCTGACCCCTACCCCTTGCTGGGTGATGTCTGTATGGGCACATTTTCACTTTGGGTCATTAAATGCATGCAGTGGCCTGAGACGCAGAGTGTTGGAGCCTCTTCTGCTCTTGCTTTCGGGCTGTTGTCCATAGGGATTTTCAGACTAGTTCTTTGGTCTAACACTGCTCTGATACTTTAGAAGGAAATCTGACATGGAAATCCCTGATTTTTCTCATGGCTTTTGTGACCTTTCAGGTTATTTTATCTTGAACTAGTCCCCTGTCTCCTGAGGGTTTCCTCACCCACCCCTGTTATTGTCCATTGCTCAGGGCTAACCCTACTCCCTCCCTCCCTTCCTTCTCACGCTCTCACAGTTTAATGAATTTTAGAAAAAACAAGAATTTCTTAAACACTCTGATAATTTTCATCTCATTACTTTATCTTGTGTTTTGTTTTTTTTTTCTTTAAAGCCTCTTTCAATGACAGGGGTGATCATACAAAGAAGTTCTCATTACTCTCAGTGAGCTGCTTTTTCTGAAATCTTACTGAACTGCTCAAATATTGTTCCCCAGAACAATATAGCAATAAATCTCTGACTTCAGCACCTACCAGGCAAAAATCACATTGCACTTGAATGAAATAACAAAAGGTCCTTGCGTGACAGGTCAGTGTTTTTCTCCTGGCAGAATCTGGAAGCAGGCAAACAGGATGCCGGGGCTCTCTTTCTTCTGCGATGCCAAATGAAGTTCTTGGGCTTTTCATGAGAGTAAAAACTGTCTCACAAGTTTCATTCTTCCCCAGCAGCCTTCTGAGGAGCATTGCTGGTTCAAGCTGGGGATGTGGAGGAGCTGCAGCTCCAGGCTGTGCCTGGGAAGCATCCCCGTTGAGTTGCGCGTCTCCAACCCAAATGGCCTTTTCTCTACGCCTGCGAAGGGCCGCTGGTTGCCCTCCGTGAGCCTTGCTGGTCAGGACAAGGGGAGGGAGACAAAATGATGTGCTGTACGGCAGAAATGCCCTTACTTTCAGGGGGCAAGCAGGAGCTGCTCCGCTCGACCTGTGTCTACTTGGAACAAATAAGGGTGCGTGTTGGGCTTTGTGTAACCTGGGTCACGTCATCTGGCAAGTAAACAGCTGAGCTGAGCATTCAGGTTTTCTGCAACTCAGTCCTGTGCTTTAATCGCTGTTCATCACTGTTCCTTTCATTACTGGCCAAAACTGTAGCTTAATTCCCTGTTGCAGTATTTCTAGCTCATTTTTAATAACTTTATGTTCCCCTGCGAGTGTGAATCAATGGCATTGTAGAGGCTTTGAGGCTCTTGCTACAGTCATCTTAAAGCTTAAGTGATTATCCTTGCTGCTATAACTAGATATGTTTTTAATCATATATTAAGCAATGTGCCCGAGTTCTCCACATACGTGCTGAGACCTATATGTGATATAATGCTGCTCCCTGTAGTAACTCCAGAACAGCCCTGTACTAACTCCAGGACAGTGGTCGTCTGGGCCCTGCTGAAAGCCTTTGGAAAACAGCAGGCTCAGGAACAGGTCTTCTCCATCTTGTCCTCTTCTCAACCTTGACTTGCTAGCAGCACTGTAGCTTCTGCCCGAGTATCTTCTGCAGTATTCAAACCTGGATGTTTTGTGAAGTTCTGGTTCTTTTCCTCATTGCTGAGCTAATTCACAGGGATAGATATACAAATAAGACCTGATTAAGAAGAAAGTGATGCTTGCTACTGCTTTATTTAATAGAAGTCTTTAAGGATCAGGGGGTATTTCCAGTATAGTGAGGGTCTTGTGGCTTTACTTTTTTTTTAAGAAAACAGTGTGTAACGAGCGTTTTGCTCACTGAAAATGTAATTCCAACATGACTATCTCACAGAGAGTTAATCTTACTGTAATTAAAATGTACTGTTTGGTTTTTTTGAATCCAGAGTCATTTTGCAATTAATAGCATTGACCCCTACATATGTGCAGGTTTAAATGAAGGAGAAAAGCACCATAATCAGCATAAAGAAATTGAAAAGAAGCATGGATCCTTTAGAGGGAGAAGGAGTAACTCCCGCGCTTGCAGAAACTCACTGGGGAAGTGCTTGTTTTGCAACCCGGGGTAGAAGACAGGCTGCAGCTCCCAAGGTTAGAGAGCTTGTACAGTCACTGGATGCTTCAGCTGCATGAGGGGCTGGCACCGATCCATTTGCCGAAAGATTTTACAGATGTCAGCTAGGCAGGACTGTTGTTTTAGGCAGCCAGCGTGAAGCAGGAAATGACCTGTGTGGAGCAGGCGGTTAACGAAGAAAGATGTGGGCGAGTTGCACCTCTCAGGGACGGCCGAAGGCATGTCGTTCTGAAAACTAACCTTACATCGTTCAAGTTCAACAGATCGTCGCATCTGGTGTTTGCACGTGATACCGCTGAATTCTTGCTAAAACCCTCTGAAAGTTTTTGTAAGTGTAACTGTAAGCTGGCTGAGAAAGGCTGGATGATGTCATAGCGTTCTGATGGTACAGAATTCTTTCTGCAGAGACAGATGCGATACGTCTGCATGTATTGTGTTGTACTCATGGTGTAGGGAAAATTGCACTGTGATACTATTAGTCTTTGACTAGACTTGGCACAACTTTTACAAACTCTGAAAATACTGTTCCATATGTGTATATAAATGCTTCAGGATGGAGCAGGGAAAATACAATTTGTATGTGTACCAATTTATATGAAATGGGTTAAAACAGCCTTAAGCAAGGGTAGATCTAATATTAAATTAATCACTACCCCTTTAGACATTCTTATTTGTTATTTTATACTGTTAAGTACCTGGAGGTGATGAAGGTAAGTTGTGTTAATGAGTGCAATGTGCACTTTTTTGATGACTGAAGTGGGCTATAACACACTTGATAAGCAATAATTAGCTAATGATGCCAATAGATGGAAGAAAGCGCGTATTCTGACAGAAAGGCAGAGCATAAGCAAAGCAGAGACCACCATGTTACTGCAAGGGCGGTGTGTGTCTCTATTCAGAGTAAAAGAATTTGGGGAAACGTAGCATAAGTGATTAATAGAGCATAAAACGATCCTCTGCAAGGTGATTTATATAATGTCAGAGGTACCCCTAACCTGGATTTCATACTGCTGTTCATTGGGTAATGGTCAGGAAGTGTTTATATGTCACTGTTTAAATACAGAAGACGTGTTTTACTCACGTGCTTTTTGGGAATGTTTTGAAAACACTTGGTTTAGGTCATATTGAAGTAAAAATGGTGGTTTACTGTAGGCTTTTCTACTGTTTTGCATTTCCATCTCATGGCAAATCTCCCTTTGATCACTTGACATGAGTAGAAGTGATCTGCTCCAGAAGAATGGACGAGATGGTAGAACCTCTGTCATTGTCATATTTAGAACACAACACGGGGAGATCTTACCTTTGTTTGTCAAAAGTTTGCTGATAAGAAAAGCTACTAGTAGTGAGAGCAGCAGGGCCATAAGAACTTTTCTGGCACATGGAATCCATAAAGCAATGTCAATTGCTTAAACTGACAGATTTGCTGAGTTTGCTGGTCTGACACAGTCTTCAGTGCGATCTTTTTGCATTCTGTCATGTTGCAGCATTTACGCTGAACTAGCAGTACAATTTTCATACAGATTTTGTTTGCCTTTTTTCTTTTTTCTGCCCTTTTTTGCCTTACAGGAAAGAAAGAAGTCATCTAAGTTAAAAGTTAACATTCCTACGTAAAACATATTCAGTAGTTCAGAATACTGATTTGCAAAACGGGAAGGCTAACTAAATGGTTTCCTATCAAGCAGGTAGCAATTTTTATGCCTTTTTGATTCAGTAATTCGAAGTAAACAAGGCATGTGCTACTCCACCTGCATGAATTTATTGGATTTAGCAAACGTACCTTCAACAGTCGGCCACGCTCTCTGTACCAGCTTTATGGGTGCTCCCAGACTTCAGTAACTGCTTTTCGAGACAACCTCACGTGCTGCTTCCTCCTGCTGCAAGGCTTCACTTGGCTGAAGTGTGTCTATCTGACCACTAGCTGTGTGCCCTCGTTAGTTTTTTTTTGTTGCTGGGCCTTTGTTCCTGAATTTATTTTGTTTCCTTAGATACAGGGCCCCACAAGGTCAGGATCAGCACACCATGGTGGCAGCTGCCGGAGCTTGGCTTGTTATCAGTGCTCTTACCTACACTGTGTATTTTCAGAATAATGGCGGTCGATTAGTTATAGATATGTCTTCTTAAATAGCTTGAGGAAGTGCACCCTGTGTGGCTTTAACTCAGAAACCATAATGATAAGTTTTCTCTTTTATGGGTGCTAGAAGTATGCAATGAAGACAGCAATAAATTAAGCTTTGCTAGCTTACAGTTTACTTTTATTAGTCATTCATTTTTATTAACTTATTTTACGCACTTACTGTAGGAGAAATGTTGTGGTCCAAATGCATTATGAGCAATTTAGACGGTATTGTTAGTCCAGAATTGTTAAGCACTCTGAATTCATCAAGATCCTTTCTTGGCTGAAATGCGCGGTTGGGTTGGGGTTTTTTGTTTCTTTTTTTTTTTTTTTTCCTTTTTCTTTACACATTTTCAGATGAGACTTGCTCTTAAATCTCAGAAGCAAGTATACCCTATGGTAGCAATTTTTTTCCAACTGTATGAAAGCAATAACAGCACGCTTGTGTCTTTTGTATCATGTGGGATTCTATCCACATCAAGGGGCCCTGTTTGTCACCATAGTTTCGTATCTCTGAAGTTCAAAGGGAAATGCAGTTAATCAAATCCCAGACCCCTGACTTAGATCTGCTGTGTTTGATTTCCGTCAGCGTTCATGGTTATGTCATTTCAGTGGCATAGTGTTTCTTCCAGCTATTGCATATTTCCCCAATATTCAGTAACCACAATGCAGTGAAGGTCAGCAGATGAGCTTTCCCTTATGTTGCCTAAACTGGGAAAACAAATATGGGAAAGGCTTTCTCTCACTGGAATTGGAACTTGCAAGAATATATTATATTAATTATACCTTATTTTATAACCTTAATTATGGTATTTGTCTTTTATTAATTTTTATTGAGACATTCACGGCTATGGTTTCGTAGATGCTGGCGAAGTAGTTTAAGAAGCCAGAATTCACTGCCCCCTTGGGCAGTAAGCCTTCTGGCCCCATGGTTGGGATGCAGGAACTGGACTTAGCTGTCAGGCTAGATTTAAATGACAGACTCCCTGCATGTTTTCAGTTCCATTATAGAATGTTATTACTGTTATAAAACAGCACAAAATCCAAAATGCGCATTTTCAAAAAGTGTTACCGAGCTCAAAAATATAGTACTCAAAATATATTTCTGAGTATGCTTATTTTTCTGATTCAAAAATCTGTTCCCTGTGTTTGCAGTATTATAGACCACATACACATTTACTGTTTTTACTCGTGTGTATCTTCCTCTCTGGACTAATGGTTTTGTGCTCAGGAACTTTTGATTCGATCTTTTTTTTTTTTTTTTTTTCCCCCTTCTGAATTTATTTCTAACATGTCATTCCACATATGCATAACAGCACATCTGAAATTCCTGGAGTGATCGGAGGGTTAAGCCATGGCCCACATAAACAAACATGCTGCCTCTTCAGTCTCATGGCTGTAAGTCATTTTGTCAGTTGTCTTATCTGCTCTCTGAACTCACTTGCTCCTTATAGCAGATGTTGCCAGAAAAAGGGCTGATACTCATGACCAGAAATTGAAGCTGACAAAATTTGTAAAGAAGCAGCAACACAAACCAGGATAAGCCACTATAATTTGCTGTATTTGTCAATACTGTGTTAGAAGGAGGTATTTTGCAGCCTGGTGACATGGATGATAAATGACTGTTTGCTGCATTGTACCACATAATCTTGATGAACTGACACGTCATTGGGAATTTGTATCCTCGGGGTAAGCAGCTAAGGAAAACAAAGTTGTTGAATGAAAGTGCTCTAGACAGTCAAGACAGTCAAGTCTTTTCATATGTAATTTCAAGGTGTACTAAAAGCGCTGACAAAACCAAGATGATAAAGTGACTGCTGTGTCTCAGTATTTGCATTTGATGGGTGTGTCTAGAAAGAGTTATTTCCAAGAGTGTCTGAAGGTGGGACTAATTACTGCTGTTATGCTAACTGATTTCATCATGGAAAAGCTAATGATAGGAATTCACAGCCAAGTCATTTGAAGTCATTACTGCAAACAGGAGATAACCTATATTAAGAAGCTGCAATGCGTAATGGTACAGTGCTGTTGGAACCCAGCAACAGTCCACCTGATCCTCTGGCTCCTCTTTAGCAATGAGACATACGTGGTGTAAGGTTGCTTTTGTTGGCATGTATTAGCAGGCAATTTTTTTTTTTCAGTGCATCAATTTCGTTCATTAGTATTTGTATTAATATTGTCAGAATTATTGTAATTCTGGTATAGCCAGGAACACCATTG
Organism: Aviceda cuculoides; assembly: GCA_035590195.1. NCBI lineage: Eukaryota > Metazoa > Chordata > Aves > Accipitriformes > Accipitridae > Aviceda > Aviceda cuculoides. The sequence continues at coordinate 31,733,977 of JAVJGG010000005.1, forward strand.
CCTGTAGAAGTATCTGGGTTAATTTAATCAGCATACACTCATCGATGTTTGCCAGCTTGGAAAAAAACAGCTTGGTTTATCAAGTGGATCCCGCAATGTTAAGCAGAACAGATTTTCTTGAGTTATTGCCATTGGCTTTCAAGCTCAGAGGTCCACAGCAACTTGAAAGTTTTCTACATATGCTGAGAAAATGTTAGTAGACAGATCTTTTGGAGAAGGCTGAGGGTTTTCCTCAGGGTAGCAGAGGGAGTCTATCTTCTGCTGTGGCTACCAGCTCTGAAGGATAACCTGAGATAGCACAAAGTTGCTAATGATTCAAGTGTGTGTTGCCCATATGATGCTTTGTTGAGAAAAGCGGTCCTTTCTCTCTTGTGAAGAATATTTTCTATAAACTTTAGAACTAAATAAAAAACTTGAGAAAATGTTAATTGCATCAGAGGGAAATGGAGAGCCTTTTTTTCCTGTCTTCTGATTTAGTAAAGGTATAAGAGTTTTGACTACAGATTTTATGGGTTCTCCCCAAATATCCAGCTGATTAGCTCTTTGAACCACAGGGTCAAAGCCTGCCTGCAGCTACTTTTTTCCCCCTCTTCTTTGCAATGCCTCCAGCAGCACTTCAGAACATGCAGCCCACATCAAAAAAAAAAAAAAAAAAAAAAAATCATCTGCTTGCTCATGGCTGGTCCGGTAATCATTGAACCTGTGGATCTTTGTCTCGTGAGAATACCAAGCACCTTCTCTAAAAAAAGAACAGACTCTAAATCTATCATGTTGACTTCAACTTTTACCAGAAGGAAACATTAATAGAAAGCTGATGTAGGAAATACTGGAGCATACAGACCTTGAATAACGTTAGCGCTTTCAGGGATAATAAATACATTAACACTTCTTCATTGCCGATAACAAAACATACCTGCTCGGGCACATCGCAGCCTGTGAGCCCTAGAGCGCCTTTCCTGGAGGATTAAGTATATTGAGTGTGGAGAGACTTACATTGGTAGTTGCTATTTTTTCCATCAAATGTATGTGTCTGCTTTCTCTTTCTTCCTTCGTGTTTCATTAGGATAAAGACAAAAAAATGTTATCAAAAATTTGAGGAAACTTAAGGTTACTAAAAAACCCAACTCCTCTCTATTAAAAAATGGACTTTGAAAGCCTCTTCGCTGTTGTGTCACGTGTACCCACTTCATGTGAATGAATCTGCAGGAACAAGATTTCCCCACAAAGGAAATCTATGCATGTTTGGGTTACTGAAATGTCTGAGAACTGCCTGAATGCAACTCTTATTATGCTTTTACATGATAGAGTGTAACTTGGTGGAAGCGAATTTGCATCTTCTTTCCATGTTTTTCTGTATGCAGGAGTTGCTGAACTTCAGAGTAGTCTGTGCCTTTCTATTGGGAAATTAGGAGTATTTTTCTTAATTAGTAAGGTTGTCTCTGATTTTCATTAGCTAAGAC
>JAVJGG010000005.1:31738255-31755743 GCA_035590195.1 Aviceda cuculoides
ACCTATGCAATCACATCTTCCCCCCCCCCCCCCTTGTTTTTTAAAGAATAACAAGAAGGCTGAAAGACAGAAGCATCATCTGCAAGCCGCTCTCGACACAGAAGCCCCTGCAGAATCCTTCTCAATTACTAATCCTTTAAGACAAAAATAACACTTATTCTGAGACTTGTGTAACAAATAAAAAAATCAGCGCTATGTATTTTTCTAAATTGTTTTGAAACTTCTCTTTTACCTTACAGTGGCTGTTGTCAGAGACCTGTCTGCAGCCTTTCTAGCAGGTCATTGAACCTTCCCTGCTTTGCTCTGCACTTCTGTGTCTCAGCCGCAGGATTGTCACCTTGGTTAGCGTTGCTATGCTTCTGCCTCCTTCTTTTATCTTTTCCTCTTTTTTTTTTTTTTTACACTTCCCCACCCTCTGTGGAGTTTGTACTGAAGAATACCTTTGTTTGATATTGGCATCTCTCCCTTTATGCTTCCAGTTGGTAGTGAGCACTCTATTTTGAGGTTTGAGGTAGGATTTCAAAATTTTTTCTTTAAAACATGATCGAGTGTGATGCTTCTATGTGTTTTAGAGTTTCCTCTTTCTTATGGAGTTTGCTGTTCTCAGTCTCAAACATACTTTGAAGATAACTTCATAAATGCCAACTTTCAGTTCATAATCTTTTCTTCACACATAACTTCATAAATGCCAACTTTCAGTTCATAATCTTTTCTTCACACAAATTGTTCTGTGCTTGACATTTTCTTTCAGCCTTTGAATATTCCTGAATAGATACCTGTCACCTAGTAAAGTTTTGTTGCTTCATTAATTAATTTCCAGTCCTCCTCATTTTTCTTACAGAGAATAGTTATTTTTACCTCTGTTTTCTTTATGTGTGGGGGGGTTTTTTTTAGCTTTTTTTAAAAAATACTTATCACCATAACCTGTTCTGTGTTAGTCGGCTGGCTTATTTAGTTAAACCTCAGTTATTTAGAAACTGTTCCATTAGTTTTAGTCAAAGTTACAACTTTAAGAGAAGGACAAAAGAAGAAATAGCCTTCCTGAAATGCACTTTTCCTTGGGTAAGTATATTTCTGAGCACTTGAATATGCAAATATATATCATCTTCAGTACTTTAGTCTTTGTTTCTGCCCTAATCAGATAGTCAGATGCTGGGCGGTCTGGCTGTAAAAATCGCTTCTGTTCCTGAGCGCAAGTGCCAGAAATCATTATATTCAGGAGCACCAGTTAGATGCAGTTTCATGGGTGAAAATGTCATAGCCAGTTCAGTGGATTTCTCTTTCATTTTAGTTTGTGTTAAATATAATAGCTCAAATCTTGGTTCAGCCAGCACAGGGCAAGAATTGTTACTTGAAATTACATAGTTTCTCTGGAGATGTTTAACCTTTGTAAGCTTTGGAGAACAAATCCCAAAGTGAGTGGTTAGGGCTTTTGCTAGAAAACTCTGTTCCATGGTACACTGCTTGGGTATTATCAGAAAGGCTTATTTGTTTTGTTTGTTTGTACATATACATGCTTTCAGACTTAATTAACTTGCACCTCATTATAAGAACAAAAGAAGAAAATGTAATTTTCTTCGATATCATCAGAATCAAATAACTCTCAAAGCAAATGAGATGTGATTACTCAAACATCTTTAATCCATAGTTTTTGCTACGACTTGTTTTAGCTTCATGCTGTAGATCTAAGCTGGTCTCTTGTTCTTCTGCTGTTGGATGCTGACACTTGTCTGTATTTTGCTTATACTTAATGAATTTAGCAACCCAGAAATGCCTTTTGTCTCTTTTTTCCTTGAACCCCCTTTTTATCCTTCTCCCAGGAAGAAGAGCTTTGTACAGTAGTGTTCAGAGATTTGAGTCTCCATTTTCTTCATGTTTACCAGGTCTTACTCCTCTTACTTTAAAGATAAATGGTTTTAATTTACAGATGTTGATTCTGGTGGTTTTAAAGATAAAGCTAGGCAACTACAAGATAATAGATGCTGTGCTTAAACTTGTGCACTCCCACTCTTTTAATATGTTAAATATTGCGTTAAACTGAAATTTATTCACTGTTTATTGGTTGGTATTTTTTTTAATTGGTGAAATACATGTCGTATATTTACCATTTTGAGAATGAAGATAATTAAAAATTATCAATGGAGCAGCATTAAAATGTCTGAAAAACACCACCACCACCACCACCACCCCCCGACCTTTTACTTAAAGGTTCATATGTATTTTAAGGAGTTGAGGAGGTTTGGAGAACCTGCGTGTGTATCTTCTTAGCTATAAAGTCATATTAGATTATTTGATATAAGGTCAGCGTGGAAGCTCTCTGCCGCTCTTCCGTGCTCGGGGTGGCCGCCCCGTCCGCATCCGCCACCACATCTTTGGGTAATACGGAGTGAGGAAAGTGCTTTAGTGAAGAAAGTGTTTGGTTTATATTTGCGTAACACAAACCTCTGACTGCTCTGGAGGATGGGATGCCTCCGGGGTGGTCGGTTCCTTTGCACTTCTAACCAAGGTGACTGCACTTTATTTTGCGTTTCTTTATTAAAATGCGTGAAGATTATTTTTTTTTTCTTTGAGCCACACTACAGTATTTTAAATTGGGTATTTAGGCTGGAAATAGTGAAATCTTCAGTTCAATTATTTTATAAGCTTTAAGAATAGAATATCTTCAAATAGCTATGTAGTGTAAATCCCTATGTCCTTTGTTTTCTTTGGATGTCACGTTTGGGTATGTTTAGATCTCTTCTACAAAGTTGTCTTTTTTTGGAAAATTTAGTTGTTTCCCATCTGGAAGAGATAAGCACTTTCATTTCAGGGGAGAAAAAAGAAAAGGGCAGACTGTTGTGCTGGCTGATAAAGGAGGACAGTGGTGGAGTTGGCAATTTTAGCATCCAGTTCTGGGTAGGTAATTGAGTGCAAAAGTGGAGTTGGAGTCTCTTGATGAAATTTTCTTGAGAAACCCTTTGCTGGCTCAGCTTCTACTTTAGTATTTTATAACCAGCTTTCTGACGCTGGGTTTCAAATTCAGCTTGCAGTCTGAGACTATTTTAAAACTTGAACGTGCAGTACACATTACTTCATTTTGCAACTGAATACAGTAAAATGAATAGGTTGACAATTAAAATTTTGCAAATCTAAAAGGATAGTTAAACAAGAGTGGAAACAAAACAGCCTTAATTTTCCCATTCCTAGTGCAACCGTGTTTACTTCTTAAAGACTTTTAACAGCAAAAACATGATTGTGCAGTTGTGCAGGTAATCCATTAGAGGGCAATCTAATATTGCTCTGTTTGGAAAGAAGTCATCGGTGAGGAGACAGAGCAGTGGATAGACAACAGGTACAAGCTTGGTAAGGTTGAACTTTAGTTTTCCATTTGAAACTAAGCAGTTTTAATTGCAGAATATATGTTAGCTCAGTAGTAGAACAAGGAAAGTAATTTGAACAAGGAAATGAATTTATTTGTACTTGTTATGACGTGTAAGTAAATATAATGGATTTACATGTTATAATAGAACCTCCTTAGAATCTACCTAGTTTAGAGAAGTGGCAGAAGGACTTGGAAAAGCAAATTTCATCTCCTCCCTCTAAGTTTACTTACCATCTGGTTATGGCCAAATTGCTTGGGCAAGAATTTTGTAACCTTTTTGAGGAAAAGCTAAGCATGTAAATTCTCTTTAAATAAGGAACTTAAGGCAAAAATTCTACTGAAATCAGAGCAGTTAATATGTGTTTTTAAGAACTCAGACTCTACTACCTTTATTCTCTCAGATTTTAGAAAGGTAGTAAATCATAAAACCTCAGAATGATGTTTCCAATTTTAACACTTAAACAAAATACTATCCCATAAACATACTGCTAGAAGTGTAGTGTCACTGCCTGCACTGTGGAAGGAAGTGGTTTGTAAACTTCATGCGTCTTGATCTTTCTGCAATCTCCTGATAAGTGCTGGAAGTGTGAGAAGGTGTGCCAGCAAAAACACTGCTTTAAATTTTCTCTATTTCTGAAGTATGTGTTAGCAACCGCTGCTGAAAAGAGAGCGCTGACTTGGCTCAGCTTTTGGTTTGACATGATATGGTGCCTCTTATGCTGAGACAGGCAAACAAACTGTATACTTCATATTTTATTATGTTACATTTTTGTTCCGTGACAGGTAGGAAAGCGATTTACTTAATTAAGTCAGTGGATTGGGAAGGTTCCTATATAGGGTTCAAAAGTGCAGATGTGATTACCGGACTTCAAAGGCAGTTCTGGAGAAGTTTTAGGCTGATAAATTTCTTAAGTGGCAATGTGAATGTTTAAAGCGATTTGCAAGGCATCCATTACAGTGGAGCAGGCCATGGAGAAAGTATGGTACTCAAAGTGGTGTACCAATCAATGATAATTGTATCATTTTATATTTCAAGGAAATCTTTTATATTGTAAATTAATAAAGATAGTCAGTTTGTGTTATGCTTAAATGCATCGTTTTCCATTTGGAAATTCAGCAAAAATAATCTAACTATGCCTGCAAATTTAAATCTTTTTTTTTACTATTAAATTTTCCTTTGCAAATATGAAACGAACTGGTAGTAGTGATTAGTGTTACTGTAAGATGAAACGCAGTAGAATATGTTCGTTTCTGCAGCAAGTGCTGCTTATTCCCTGCGGAGTGAGACTGCAGAGCTGCTTTATTTTGCTCTGAAGTACTGAAATGGAGCTGGGGCATCCATCCAAACCCCATGCTTGAATGATCCAGTCTTTTATTAATTGTACACAGATGAGGAACTCTGGCTTTCCTTTTTTCTTTTTTTTTTTTTTAATAGTCCTTTTTTTTTCCAGAGCTGCATAGAGCCAGCATATATAAATAGTCCTAAAGCTATTCACTTTCTCATCAGTGCTATTTTTATCGGTGGCCTCTGGTTAGTGCTGGTTCCATTATGAAAACGTTTGCATGTGTTTCCCTGAGTGTCTACACACTCTGCAAAGGAATATGCAGCTCTAGAGTGTTGCCATGTAAATATGGCTAAATATCACACCTAGAGGTAAAAAAGGTGTTTTTTTCCCTTAATTTCACCCCCCTCCTTTGCAGGACTACTGCAGGGGAGTGCTTTCTCTGGTGATTTTGTCAGCTTCCCTTCCCAGTGGACAGCAAAGTCTAGCAAAACGCTCTGAGCTGCAGATGGACCTGCTGCGTCTGACGGTGTCGCACCTTTGCTGGCTGGAGGTTTGGGAGAGGGACCGGACCTTCGGGATTCAGAGCACGGCTGGGAGAGCAGAGCTCCGATTCTCGGGGCGGGGGGGTTCCCTACAGAGGGTGGGGTTTGGGCAGCTTTTTTTTTTTTTTTTTTTTTTTAAATAGATGGAGCACGGTGGAGGGCAGAAATAAAAAAACTGTTTTGAGCATTCAGTTGACTGCTCACAAAAGATCCATGTAACAGAGAATTTTGCCTTAAATTTTTATTTACCTAGAGACTTTTTACAAGGTGTGACTAGCTGTTTTTCATGTGATGCAGAGAATCTCATCTTAACAAGACAAACAACATTAATAACCTACTCAGCTTTTACAGTGGAAAATGCTGCTGTTGGTCAGCTCTCCGGGGTTTTGAGTGTGATTGATGAGCCAGGCTTAAGTAACTGAAAGTTAAAAATCTACTTTGTAAAACCTGTCAGTCATTTGTTTTATGCCCCCTTTTCATTTCATGATCCCAGGTAATACTGAGTTGTGAGCAGTATTTAAAAGCTGCTGGTGACACTGAACTTGGCGGAGCACGGGGCTGATCCCACCGCTGCCTGCCTTGCGTGAGGCTCCAGAACTTTCCTCTGATACAAATCAGAAGCACCGGTAGAGCAAGTAACCCAGAAACTGAAGTTAGCTCTCTTTCACTGTAATTTGGTAGTTAGCAATTATTCCGTGAGAGTGATGATATCGTGAGTTATCAAGAAGGAACTATATATTCATTGCATATCATGTTACCTGTGCCGTATGTCCTGGTCTGAAATAGTTCCAAGTGGGTGGCCTCCTTGGTGTGCTACTGGGGCCACCCCTGGGAATGGTTTTCTGAAAAAGTGGTTTTCCCAGCTATTGAGGAACTGGGGGTGAGGAGGGGAAATCTGTGGGTGAATGACTGGCTCAGGCCCCGACTGGATTGATTGTACTGGCATAGATGGTTATCATGTTTAATTGTTTTAGATAGCTGTGGTGGTAATTGTTGCTTACAAGTCTTGGAAAAAAATAATTATATAAAATCAAAGCCACATCATATGGGAAATAACCGAGTTCTCACAGGAGAATACCACCAGCTTATTATTTAAAGTAAGAAAAATGTGTAATACATACAGCAGACTCTGTTTTTTCTTGTCAGTTATTCCCTTCTTCCCCACCCTTTTTCCTCAAAACAACTAAAGGAGGGGAGGGGGAAAAGCAATTCTTGCAAAATGCTCTCATGCTTGCTAAGTTTAGCAAGCCTGATTTTCCACCCCCTCCTCTCTCCTGGGGATTACGGAGTGGGAAGACGCAAATTTGATAGTTGAGTAGTTTCTATGAAGAGTCCCCATCGCTTTGCTTGGAGGTCTCCACGGATGCCAAAATTGGAAAATGCACGGGGAAGGGTACAGTTGTTCAGTTGCCTACGATAAAACAAATTGAGTGTGCAACAAATGGTGACAACCTAGCTAAAAGATTAGTCGCTACCTATGACCGTCCACTATTGACTTTGTCAATATAGTAGGAGGTGGAAGAAACTATTCTTCTCTAACTACAGAGACACCAGTTTCATAGGTGTGCTTTTTTCCTTCTCTTTTTTATGGTCAAAGGTCATTAAAATGACTCAGGGTAATGTTTTCAGGCTTCTAACTGGTTAATGATCTGTTGATGTGAAAACTTCCCTCCCTCTTCACATTGGTAAGGTGGCTGCTTAATCTAAATTTTGAAATGGTTACAACCAATTCATTAAGGTTTGAAGCAGAGCTACTGCATACTCACCAGCTACAACAGGGAAGGGAGGTTGTAACCACCAAATTTTGTTGCTACGCATGCTGCCTTCTGCAAGACAGATTGCAGTTGCAAGATCAAGGGGTCCGACTCTCGGAGATCATCTGAAAATTGTACAGTTTAAGCACCACGGAAGTTAATAACGATAATGCTGTCCATGTGGTCTCTATGTCAAAAAAGTTTCATTAGCATTTCCAGTGTAATTCAAAGGAAAAAAAAAAAAAAAAAAGTGCTTTTTGCTTTTTGAGAATGGCTTCAGGGGAGGGAGTGCTACTTAAAGGGTTTCTTCTCGAAGGACCCACAGCAGAGATTCTGGGTTGGTGGCACTTGTTGCTTGGGGACAGCCCAGTCTGTGCTCCTGAACGTGCTCCGTCTTCTGCTGCACGTCCTGCTAGGTGGGCATACGTGATATTCTGTGGGACGCCTGGGCTCCGGACCGCACGTCCCCTCCTCCCAGGAGACCGCGGAGCTGGGTAATGCACATCGTAAACCCTTTGGTTCTCAAATGCTCTCTGTCAACCGAAGGAAGGAAGAGAATGACTTGAATGTCCGTCGTCTTCTTTTGAAACCTGCTCAGTTCAGGCTTTTTGTTCTTGTTTCTGTCGGTCGGCATTGGCCCTGCTTTCCTACGTGTGGGTAGGTGTGGGAATGAAACGGACGCTACTCAGCGTCAGCTGGCTTGTGTGCAGCTTTTTAAAAAAAGGCAGTTGTTTGGTGATTGTAATGTATTGCAGGTGAACAGTCATCAGGGCAGAGAAATAGATACATAAATATATCTGTGTATCAGACTAGACAACTGAATACCAAGATTCTGTAAGAGATTTTTGTCCCTTTTTTCTTCTTTTTTGTTTTGTTTTCCTTGAATGCTTAAAAGGTTTCCATTTGTTTCAATGTTTGGAGCTTCTGTTTATTTTTTTGGAGAAATCTGCTTGTGTTTCAAGTCTGATTGCTTGGTAAGATATAATGACATAAAGACTTATCTAAACCTAACTTTTTACTGTTTCTCAAGTCAGTATCATTTAGTCGTTAGCTCGTCTTATAAATAATTCATTCATGTTAACATTCAGCTGTATACAGCAATATGTTAATTTCTGTATCATTTGCATCCGCGTATCCAAAGGATGGCAAGATGCAGATTAAAACGGAGGATTCCAAACATATATTATAGTCCGTGTTGACACAAGCTATTAACTGTGTTAAGAGCAATGTAGCAGTACTGATGGAGGTTACCTACCATTACTTTGCCATTTCCTATGAAATTCTAGGTCACCCTATTCTCTTGAGTGCTGCAGAGAAAAGGGTACAATATTTAGACAGATCAAGCCAGTGGAGCGCAGAGTATATGAAAAAGATGGTAATATGTAACCGGTCCTTTCTCAGCAGTGGTAGGAAAACTGCCAAGCTTCTAGGCAGTTTGCACTGTGGCTTGTGTTTTAGTTTTCTCAGTTGAATAAGTTAATGAGTGATCAGCATTTTTCTGAAATGTACTTCTATCATCCTGTTTGATCATGTATTTGATTATCTTACAGAGCCAAAGAGAATGTTTGTGATACATAAGTCTGTAGAAGTTAATAATAACCATTAATGAATAGCATTAAAGATGTTTTTTCTGAAATATGTTGAATGTCATTCTCCCCTGCTTCCATGGTAACACATAGAAACTACACTCAGTCTTTTAAGCCCTTGCTTCAGCCAGTGGTAATAATTCAATTAAAAAAATGGGAACTCTGGCAATCCTGCAGTAACATTTACTTAATTGGCTCTTGGGTGCAGCCACCACTAAAAAGCTGGAGCATTGTAAATGACTTCACTGTGCTTCTAAATAATTGGTTTCTCCTCTCTCAAAAATGTAAAGGCTTTTCAACCTGTGGTGTGTTGGGCTTTTTTTGTATTTATGCTATACCAATTAGAGCCTTACCCCTTTGGCCCTTCACTACCTTTTGCTCATTCCGAACCAGCATCTGTTTTTTCACATTCTCCTACTTCGACTCCGAATACCAGTCAGCTGTGATTGATCCCATTAAGGCACTGCAGCCTGCAACCCAGATCGGTGCTCACCTGCAGCCATCGTGGTTAATGAACATAAATCAGGGGTGACCCACTCATGGTTGTGGTTGGAATGCAGGTCCTGACTGAAGATGCAGAAGGGTGGGTTTTGCTGTCTCTGCTCCAGTTGCATTGGAAACAAATGGAGCTAAAACACGTACTCTGAGCCAAGTTTTGCGGCCTAATGCATCAGATGAGTGTATGTGAAGCACTAATGTTCATCGGTTTGCATTGCTTAGAAGAAAGAGAAGTATGTTTGGAAGGTTATTTTAGGAACTTGGATCAGCTGTTTTTCCATTTTTGCTGGGGACTGTGGAAGGTTGAAGGTGAAATGAGTTCTGTTCAAATGTTAGTGTATATAATGGTGGCACAAAACCATGGGATATAATCTGATTTCTTTTTAAGAAGGCTCTGCTGGGCTTACTTTTCTTCTCGTGACTGATATTAAACATGGATTGATGGAATACTTCTGGCAACATTGTTCCAGGGTTTTGTAGACCGAAGGTCGTCTTAGACTAAAGACTACATACATTATGATTTTTACAGCTGAGCTTTGTCTGTATGGCTCTCCTAGCTAAGAATTTAAGCTCATTATTTTGCGGTAAGATTGTTTGCTTCCTGACACTATAACCTGATTTACAATGAATGCTATTAGCAGTCTGTTCTTTCTTAACGAAAATAATCAGGCTGAAGACGCATGGAACACAATTGACAAATGACATGTATTGATTTTAAGCCTGACCTGATTGACGTACTAGAAGAATAACCAACTTGCCAATAATAGGCTATTTGTCTAGCAAAATAAGTGTTAAATCTTGGCAACTATTTGAAATTGCTTCAAGGGTCACTGCTCTAAGTGCCTCTTAAAGCAGATCACTTACAAAAATCTATGCATCCCCTTATCGCTCATATGCACATCTGCAAGCATACAAAGGAACCGTTATAATACATGGAATGAGAGCGAGCGTAGAAGAAAGCATTTGTCCATCATAAAACCAGAAATTATCACTGAGTTCTGGCACCATCCTCTTGGAAAGCCCTATTTCACTTTCAATATGCAAAATTCATTTGATACAAAAAAAGTTTCTACTTTTCATTGTTTTCATATAAGACTTTGCTACAAATTGCATCTCTTTAATGTCTGAAATAATATTTTCATAGGAATTTAATTTTATATGGTCACTTGGGGTTTTTTCCCCCCTGTTTTAAATCAGTAGCTGTCACTAATTGCATCTATTGGAAAAGAGCAGTGACGTTTGCGGAGTGCAGAGGCTCTGCTGCAGCTCCTACCTATGATACTGCCTCCCACAGCTGATTTGGGTTTTCTGCGGTTGTTTCTGCCATGATGGTCCGTGCTTTGCTCACTCAGAATCCCGGCTGCTGAGAGGGTTAATTAATTTGGGGTCTTCTGAAACAGCTGAGGGGGGCTGCCCAAAGGGCCATGGGCAGGGGGCACTGGTGCCCCAGACTGGGCTGAAATGGGGTCCTGGACCATGGGTGGGGGGTCAGGGCTGGTCAGACCCCCTGGTGCCTTCAGGGCCGTAGCCTGTTAACCCTGTGGATGAACCTTGGCGTGCGCTGGAGTCTCACGGGTAGCTGACGGTATTAAAAAGTCTCTGTGGGAAATACGTTGTGCGCCGTGGTTCTTGTTTTAATTATTTCTGACTTGTCGTAAAGGGTCCTGCTTGCAGTTCAAAGGGCAGGAAATTCAATAATTTAACATCAGTCAGTGGAAGTGTGATACTCTCTTTTTTTTTCTTTTGTTTTGGTTTCAAGAATGAATGTGATCAGTTTGTCTTGAGTGGTATGGGCCACCCAAGTAAGTGAAGTTGCAATTATTTCCTGGTCTGCTTTTATAGTGAACATACTTGCAGACTGTATTTTTTCATCTCTTTGAGCTTAATCTGTAAGGTTGCTCTTTTTTCCCTATGATGTGTTTTCCTGTAGGTGCCTCTTTTTTTTTTTTTTTTTTTTTTTTTTTTTTTTACCCTGTTGCTGCTGCTCACTGGTGGCACTTTGAAGAGCGGTTTGAATTAATGCTGACAGAAACGCAGGAGCTTGGCACTTGCACAACTTCAGCATATTCCTTTTGAAATACATTTAAACTGCTGTTTTGCACTTAGAGTTTTGTGTAATTTTTAGGATTGGCCTTTAAGGCGGTCTGTGTCCTTTAAGGCAGCAAGCGGGAGGGAAGCACTCCATGGTTAGATGTGTCACTTCTCACCTTAAATGTAAAACTGAATGGGGGACTCTGCTGGCAATTAGATCAGCAGCTTTCTCTGGACCAGAGGCATCATCCCCCACGTTCTGGCCAGATTCCAGCTCGAGCAATTGTACTCTGCTCAGCTACTTATTTCCACTGGCTCCAATATTTGAGTCTGCTTTGCTTTTTAAACTGCTATTGTGTTACTCCCCAGTGCAGCTAAACTTTTTTTTTTTTTTTCCTTTAGTTGGCAGCCTTTCTGAGTGGATATGAAGTAATCGCCATGAATAAATCTGTTTATAGTAGATTTGTTAAGTGGCTGGGGTTCCTTGGTAGTCAGGTTATTTGTAACATATTATGCGTATTCATACTATTTCCTCTTGTAGGATTACATAGGAGTGTGCATATTTACAGGCATGGCCCGTGATATTTAATGGTGTGTTTTCTGAATAGACTCTAGTGTTTTAAGAAGTATTAGAAATAACAGGACTATTTTGACGCCATGCCTTCACTGATGTAGGCAGAAAGATTTGTGTACCTTCTGGAGGCTTTTATTAAATTGTAAAGAACCTATGTATGCTCAGTCAGCCAACTGGGGACTCCTGTATCACCTTGTTCTTTAAATGACATGTTGCGTTCTTCATTGATTATAAATTTCATTGATTATAAATTTCCCCATTGTGACAGCAACAGTACAAAGTTTGTGTTTGGTTTGGGTTTTGTTTTTTTTTTAATCTTAAACTGTTTTTTGTAACGAGGAAAGTACTAAGCCAACAGTTTTTAACAGATCAGCATGCACAGATAGTGCTTCTTTTCCACATTGTGGTTTTAGCAAGTTTGTTTAACAAAACTGCTTACCTTCACTTTGTGCTCCTCTCTGCCAACTTTCTGATGGCAAAATACTCCTGGCCGAGTATGTTGCATGTTGGCGTGCTCCTTCCTCTCGGGGTGACCCACCTCGCTCCTCCTCCTCAGCACCTCTCAGGGCAGTAAGGCGGGACGTACAACCCCACTGCAGCGACCACGGTGCTGTGACATCCATGGATATCCCGGAGCTTTTTCCACGTGTTTGTCTTAGGGTGGCGTGTGCGTCACCTTGCCAGCTAAAAGCTACAGCTGTCTTCAGCGCAGTGTGGAAGCATCTGTCGTGAATCAACTTGTGGATGTGCAGCACTGGATGAAAGAAATCCTCAGCTATCTGGGACTCCACACCTTTAGCTGGGCACCTGGTTGGAGTACGCTGCAGTGATCTTCTGGGAAATGAGCCAGAAACTAAGTTATTTGAGATTATTACAGTGGTGCTAGTGATTTTGCGACCTGGCTGGTATGGGGTTAGGTAGCTGTAGTGGAGTTGCCTCACTCCTGACACTACAGGTGATCCAAATTTTCTGCCTTCAAAGACATAAGGGTATCTCCTAGTTTTGTTTCTATGTTTCCCCACCCCTTTCTTTTCTGTCAACTTTCTTGAACTTGTTTGCTTGAAATTTGCTTGAAAAGAATGAGAAGGCTCAGATTCTTGTGAAATCTCCTGAATGCAGCAGCTGGGGTTTTAACTGAAACAAAACCCATCCCATAACCCTCTAAAATACCAAAACACTTGGAATAAGATTCTAAAAATAAGGAAACCGTTGAAAGTTATGAAGTGACAGCTTATCACCAAATCTTTCTGGATTACTGGCATATCGAAATGTTTCTTTTATTATTCAAATAACGAACAAATTCAATTATGCAAGAATTAACGTGACTGATAAAATTTACGGTGTTGATATTGTTAGAAGAAATTATTATGGTATTATATAAAATGATGCATACACCAGAGGAGATCCTGGCAAACAAATACACCTTCAAAATATATACCATACTATGTATTTCACAAAAGACCTGTGTGATGTGTGGAGTGATTTGTGCATTTTTCATACCTTTATGTGGTGTCCTTGGATTTTAAAAAGTACATAATTGTGTATGTGGTGATAAATGGGCTAAAGAGATGCAGCAAGCTGCCTGTTCCCAGCAGATGGCAGGATATCCTTGTCTATCCCACCCAGCCACATGCTGGGTGCAGCCCAGGCTGCCTTGTGTACATTTAGGCTTTTGATGTATTATCCGATTAATGCGGTATACTTCCAACCTGGGCAAGTGCCTCTAAGGCTACGGAGCACTCCTGTGCGTTGCTTTTAGGCAACTTTTATGAAGATTGACCTTACTTGGGACTACTCTGAGTCAGAAACCTTTGTACCAGGGCAAGATGAGGCATTTGGGAGCAGACGGTGCCCAGGTCCGTTGGGTGGAGGAAGGGTGCTCTCTGCAGGTGGGTGGTAATAAGCTTGCCAGGTCCGTCTCGGCTGCGCCAAGTCAACCAGGATGGTTGTAAGATGGAAGAGTTCCCGCTGCTCGAGACTTTCAAAGAAGCTAAGGTCAGGTCGTGGCAGGGCTGCGTCCATGCTCAGCGCTGGGCAGGCAGCACTCGTTAAAGGAAATCAATTTCCCTTTTAACGATTTAGGCAACTCAACGAGTGTGAGGTACAAATTCCTCTTCATGCGGGGAGAGAGCATGTTATTTTTAGAAAGACCATTGAGTAAAAGGTGGATGTTAGTTAGATATTTTAGTCTGCTGCTAGGATTTTAAGGCAAACAACCCTTCCTCTGCTCCAGAGCTAATTATGTTAATGGTCGCGTAGATCTAAAAGCTGTGGCCGTATGTCAGGCGTAGGCCTCTCGCACAGAATATCTG
Source organism: Aviceda cuculoides (assembly GCA_035590195.1). Taxonomy (NCBI): domain Eukaryota; kingdom Metazoa; phylum Chordata; class Aves; order Accipitriformes; family Accipitridae; genus Aviceda; species Aviceda cuculoides. The sequence goes on from JAVJGG010000005.1 coordinate 31,752,200, forward strand.
TGTGCAGATAAAAGGGCACCTTGCGTACACTGTGTGCACACCACAGATGAAAGTAGCACTCTTTCTGTTGGGTTTGCGCTGTGATCTTTCAGTAAATATTAGTAATGTATTTTAATGAACTAGCAGAGAACCGACTTGCGTTTTGTATTGACAGTAGTTGTTTCAAGTTAAAACAGAGTGGTATGAAGTATATGGAATAGTAAGATTTAAGCCTTCCAAAGAGAGCATAGTTTATGAACTGCAGAGTCTTGGGGTTCGTGAGAGCTGGTATTTTTGAAGGTGATAGTTGAGATGATTGTGCTCATCTGTTCTGTGTGTTATGGTATTAACCAGTAGTGGCGGGACACCCCCCCCCAACTGTCATGATACCCCAGTATCTGTAGGGCTATCCCTGTTAACTACGTTCTGTGGAAGGCACTAGAAGTGTTAACATCAGGTCAAGACTCCTGTAAAACAATTTAATAACAAGCAAATAGTTCAGCTTATAGCTGCCTATCAATATAGATGGTGCCTTTGTGAAGAATTGAACGGGTTTGAGGGCAGGGTGGTGCGTTTTCAGTTTCCGCAGTATTTTTCGTGAGGCGGTTTTACTCAGGGCTGATGAGCAGTGGCGGAGGGGGCCCCCTGCTCTATGCTCGCGTTACCTCCAGCTGAGAGAGGAAGAAATGGACCACAGCCAGACAGAGAAGCCGAAATAACCCTCGTTTCCTTTCAGCCCCGCCTGCATCTGTAGTTGCGTTACTCAGCAGCACCTATATCAGCTCCTGTAGAAATTAACCTTGCCTTGATCTAGGAAATGAAATTCATCTTAGGGAGCCACTCTGTTAGCAGAAATCTACCTTTGAAGGGAAAATTGTGAATACCAATTTCTACCTTTTGATGGCTTTTTTTTTTTTTTTTTTAATCCTTCTTTGTACTGTGTCATCCCTCAGTGCTCCCTGACTCTGGTAGCACAGACTTTTTCCATAGCCTCCTCCAAATACTAAACCATGAAAAATTAAGCAATGAAGGTGGAATGATAGCTGCGAGTGAGGACGATCTCTGCAGCCCTTTTGTTTCGTCTCTGTTGAGGTGAACATGTCAATGGCTGTCAGCAATAATGCTTATTCCTCCTACAGCAACGTGATGGATTGATATGTGTACAAAAATGTTAGAAATTGAAATAAAATATGCATTTTTTCATAATTTATCAGCATTATGATGGCACAAAAAAGCCAGTCTTATGAATAATACAGAGCTCTGCAGCGGGCATTATGTACTGTAGGTAATAAATGCAACGTCTCTCCTAGACTACCAGGAGAGTTGTAAAGCAGAATGCATTAGTTCTGCTTTGTGATAATAAATCATTTTAGTTTGTCAGAAGGCTCTGGCTAACTTTTACTCCTGAGGTATGAAAGAATGCAGTGCCATACGGCTCTGGATGGCTTCTGAAGTGTTTAGGCTGGTTTTGAATCTCCTGGGTAATGTTTTGAGTGAGCGATATGGTTAGATAACAAGTGGCAGTATTTCTCGGGTATCGATGTTGCGATGCCTCCTGTTGTTTTATTGCCTAGAGTGGCTGATTTCGTCCTAATTGGAACTGTAGCTCTTCTCTGATGTTTTGTGTCTCTATTTGCAATATGGCTCCGTGTCTCTCTGAAGAGCCGTGCAAGAATGCTGAGTGGCAAGCTGCTCTGCTGCTTGGGCATCTTTTGGAGGGGGAAAAGAATTCAATTACACTTTTGTTTTCATTTTGCATGCCGAAGCCTGGGTTTAGGCAGTCGTTGTAAAAAGCTACCTTTCCTTAAGCTTCTGTGCATATCGGCCGATCCGATCGTTGCTGCAAACAGCCCAGATGATGGCAACACAGAGTAGGCAGAAGCAGACCTGGGCTGATTATGCAAGATTAGAGAAACAACTACTTGTGTAAACTTCACTAAAATATGGGAGTTATCTCAAGTTCGTTAATTTCAGTTTAATTTTCAGAGACTTATGTGTTGTGGTGTTCTTAGAAAAGATAGGCGAGTCTTTCTAATCCATGTTTTCCTAATTTGCACAATTCATTATTTAGATTTAAAAAGATGGAGTCTTCCCACTTCCTAGCCAAGATTTAACAGCAGAAAGTACAGTGAAATGTCATTAAAAAGTTTTATCATCTGTACAAAATATGCTACAGTGTATGTACAGCATGTTTTGAGGTATCATCAGAAAAAAATTGAGCTACATTTATCTAAACTGATTAATATTATGTGGAATGCTACTGTAGCCTCTCTTTTATTTTTGTATGCTTCCTACTTAAAGAAACCTTTATGAATTACTGACTGTGGTTTTTTGTTGTATTTACAAAATTTTAATGGACTTTAATATCCCAAGCGATTAGAAGACCAGTCCTGTGTTTCGGGGTATACCTTGCAGTGTTTTTGTAGAGGTTGATACATATGAGGAACTTGAGAGACCCCGAATAAAGCTAGCCCACCAGCTGTTGGAGGTGCTCATTTCTGCCGTCGGCACTCTGACCACCACCTCCTTTCCCTTTTCTCGTCTTTGGTAAGGGGGAGCGAGATCTTCCCTCTGCAGACTGTAGTGTGCTTTGGCAATGGCACTGCTGGGCTTGTAGAGTTGCCTCTTCCACTTTTTGTCATCGTTGGATGTGTCCTTTCATGGAATATGATTCTCCATTGCATAGTTTGCTTTGGAGACATTGGTACCAAGCCCAAAGAATGGTTTTACATACCATTGCTGCTGCTGCATGCCTGGGAGGCTGCGGGGGGGTCAGTGGCACTCCAGGGTGGCCCGGTTGGTTGTTCGTCCCTGTGTCTGGTGAAACACCGGCACTGTCACCGCTCAGGCGTCAGTGGAGACAACAGGGAGCTTCTGCATGGGCCGCACAGACCGTCAGGTCCTTCTGCTGCCCGTAGAAATGCAGGAGCTGCCCGTGTTTACGTGGAGACTTTGTGACTTTGCCTTGGCCATCACAGCTCAGGTGCTCCTCTGGCCCGGGGTGCGTCTGTGTACGTGGTGTACTCCTCAACGTACGTGACGTGGGCAGCTGAGTGTGTAGGAGTAGCTCGGCCCTCTTCTCCACAAAGAACAGCGTCTCCCAGTTTTTTTCCGTGGGTTGGTACAACTGAACGTGCTGCTCTGTATTCTGCCCTGTCTACTGAAATTACATTGCCCAGTCCTGGGCTAAAGTTCTCGCCAGAAGATTGTGTGGCTCTTGACTTACATCCCTTTAGAATAATTGTTCTGTTCCTACAGGACTCTGTAGGGTGTAATTAGTCTCATATTTATGGTAGCTGATCTGTAAACCTTCCGGCATCGAATAATTTAGTGATGTTTTACTCTGGAATTGTTCACAGAAAGTATTGTGTATGTTAAAGAACAGCAATATCTTTAAAAAGATTCTTTTGCAAATTGAAGTTTTAATGTGATTACTCAGTGTTGTGACTAATGGGCTTTCTCTTGTTTAGAAGTTAAATAATAATAAGCAGTTCCATTAGTGTATTTAACAAACAGCAATGCACTTTGTCTTACAGAAAAGCAAACAAAATGGGGGGGGGGGGGG
>JAVJGG010000005.1:31771603-31783198 GCA_035590195.1 Aviceda cuculoides
CATCAGGGTGTTATCAACATTCTTCGCATACTGAACTCAAAACACAGCACCCTACCAGCTACTGGGAAGACAATTAATTCTATCCCAGCTGAAACCAGGACAGTAGTAAATGTGCTTTTTGGAGTAGATGACATCTGTATCTGTGCATTTATTTATTCGTCTGTGGATCTGATGGCATACACTGGAACTTGTGTGGAGAACACTGAATTAATAAAAGCCAGGTGTGTGATCCCTCTAAGTATCCCTGCAAGGATATTTAGGGGCCTCATATTCTTAGACAAATGCCAAATTAATCACAGTGCTAAACTAAAAGTGAAGCCCATATAAAATTTACTACATTTTTTCCATCATTTTAAAAAACCCCAACAAAACATCAGTGTGCAGTATTGATAGTGGTAGCTTTGTTTACACAAGTGGTCTAAGTTAATAGTGTATATCTATTTTTAATACAGCTCTACAGTAGTGTTTACTGCTTTAAAAAGAAAGGAAAACGAAATGAAATTAAAAATCGCTGCTGGAATCCATAAAGATAAATGCTGCAATATGGTACCATTTTCAGGGGAGGTGAGTACAAGGATCAATCTTTAAATCCATTTAAGAGTTGAGGAGAAATATGCATATCAGATAACATTGTTATTACTACTGCATAAAATTTGGCAGAGAACCTGATGCATGTTTCCTGTATAAAAACAGTTCACTGTTATGCAGTTCAGATCATTTGGCTGTTGTATAGGCAGTGCTTTTAAAATAAGGAAGAGTTCAGATTATTGCCTCCTCTCTATTTTTTTTTTTTAATTTTTTTTTTTTTGCATCTTTGGTTAGGATCAAGTTGTCTGTGTGTGAAAAGAGGGTTTTGGGGGGATGGTGTCCCTTCTAAATTCATTAATAAGTAACGATGCACTGATATTTTATGAATAATACTTCCCAGTAAAATTTCAGTACAGTATAAGGGAATTGCGTATTCAAGTGTATTATTTTTAGGCAAGAGCTTTAGCAGCCTCCGCTTATAATGGTTTAAAGATTTGTTGTTCTAAGATTTTTTTTTTTTTTTTTTTTTTTTTTTTTGTAGCAGATGCTCTAAGTTCTAATAGTTTACAGCCATATGGTAAAGTAGTGAACAAAATGTACTGCAACTTTCTGTTCATGTTAAGCAGCTGTCCTGTAGTGTTTTAATATCAAATAAGCCTCAAACCTAGAAGAGGAGTTTTCACTCATTATTGCTTATGGTAAAAATGGCCTCAGAATGTCAATCTCCACCCTTGTGGACTCAAATACTCTGAATGTAAATATGTATATTATTTCCTTGCAGAGTGTCATTTTGAACTCTGTCTGTCCTTGTTCTCACATGTTTATTTTATCACAATGAGAGAATTCTCTGCTAGACAACTTACAGAAATTATTTTTTCTACTTCCATGGCCATAACAGTGAAATAAGCAAACTGACATTTGCATTTCTCATTTGCTGCAATATAAAGTTTTTATCCACCCTGCAGGCATCTGCCCTTTGAGTTGGGCTAAAGACGTTTCAAGAATCTGCTATAAAAAATAGACTTGAAAGACTCTGCAATGAAACATAGAGGCTTCAGTGCCCTGTCTGGAAGACAGATAATTTCGCAATTTATTGTCAGTTTTTCTAGTTGTATTGAAAATGCAATTATACACAATGAGACAGAACACATTAAAATATGCTGTTTATAGCAAAGAGGAATCTTAAAAAATACAAATTTGCCTTCATTCATGGCACAAAAGTCTCTATGGCTGCATTGTCAGTACTGGGCAAGTGTTTTGAGAAATTTTGCATGTGTTAAAACCCAGGCAGCTGAAAAGAATAATGAATGAGTTGGAGAAGGTAGGCCAGGGAATTTTGGTTTTCCCGTGTCATAGTACAAAAGCAAAGGAATGTCAGAAGGCAGGAAATTCAGGATGAAGATACAAAAATTTTTTTCATGCAGTGTGTATTTTAGCTCTGGAGCCTCTTTCTTAGGAAATTGTGAAAACTGAGAGTTTAACAAAATTCCATGCTTTGTTATTTAAGTCACTATCCAAAATATCCAAGGTTGCTACTAATTATGACAGTATACACTTGTGGAAAGTATATTTAAACTATGTGCTATGTTCTTTGCTTCAATATTGACATATATTGGCATAAGACCAGATGTGGCAATGACTTATCAGCCATACTGTGATGTTCTTGGAAGACCTCTTTAAGACATCTAGTGCTCTCCCCTAGTAGAGACAGCGAGCAAATTTAGGAGGATGATGAGGTTGCTCCACATGACAGTCCTTATTTCATTTGTGGGTGAATGGGCAACTGCAAACTTGTGTAAGACAATGAGGGTGTTACTCCAAATCCATTGAGAAATCGGTTTTTGCTAATAATGTCAAAAAAATTGCTACCGTGAATGGTTGTCTTGTAAGATATATATAGACTTAGAAACTCATTTGCTAAAGATTATCAACTATACATGATTTAGAGTTGAGTATCACCACCTGCCTACCTCTTCTAGTTCTTCAAGCCATTAAGTTTCCTGTAAATAGTTGTAAAATACAAGGAACTGTGTTTGTCATGTCATCTTATATATACTTTAGAAACAAAGTACATTAACATAAAAAGTGCTATATTTAGACTGTATGTATATAATTCATCATGGGTAGAGTTGCTTTTTTTTAAAGGTTTAGTAATTTTACTCACAGGAGGGCAGATGTGGAGTCTTAAATTCAACGGGAATTCCAATTCTTAAAAAGATTTCCTAAGCGCCTGTGCAGCAAAAGAGCAACCACGTTCTATTTTTAGATTTATCCATTGTAAGGATAGAAACTCTACTCTGTATGTAACCATTTAGTGGTTTGTTACCATGAATGTGTTTAGTAAAACACATGTAAAAAGCATGTAAAAAGAGATGAAAGGTATGGCCAGAAATTTTAGCTGGAAGGCATTTTTAACACTGCATAGGTTCATTTACTGTTGCTGTCTTGCAGGTACTTAGCATTTATAGGCATCATCCCCTTGTAATTGAACTTGCATGAATCATTTATTTACTACGCTGCACTTACGGGTAATATATGTCAAGGGAATTCATTTTTTATTACAGCTGATGTAGCCATTATGATGTCATAATATATATAAGGGTAGAGATATAGCTTGAGCAGAACTTCTGTCTCTTAAATCTGTGAAACTCAGCACTCTCTACGTTTCTGGTTTGGAAGCAGAAGTGCAAGACTCGGTGGTGTAGCATTCTGCCACCCGTTGACAACAGCTTTCTGGTCAGGATAAAGAAATATTTTATCTAGATATGGCAGTGATAATATCTGCATTTAATTCGGTATTTAAAAAAAAAAAAAGACAAAATGTGAGAATTTCCCAAGTAAGAGTAACATACAGTGTTTTCCTGTAAGAGTTTAAAAGACAGCGTGTGTCTTTTAAGGTTCAATTCTAAGAACTGACTTTAAGGAAAAATACAAAAAACCATATGCATTATGCTCGTTAGAGTTACTGAGCTGAATTGCCTGATTTCAAGTCTAATCTTTTGTTTTCATTGGGGATATCACAAAATATCTCATTTCAGCTGCTTCCTAGCTGGCTGCTCTGCCAGGTCTGGACAGAGTAAGCCAGCTGGTACACACTGCCTACTGAAAGCTTCCCCCATCAAGAGATCCCTAATTCTTGCGGTCTTCGTGTCTTAGAAGTTCCAGTGTCTGAGTGAAGGAGGGGGATGCGTGATCCTCTGCACTGCAATGTGAGTGGAAAGTTGTTTGCTGTAGGCAAAAAGCAGCTTGTTGGTCAAGTTTAATGAAATGGAAAATGTTCAATAGATCACCTCTACGCTTTTATCTATGCTTCTATCAAGCAAATGCTGTGATACGTAATTAGAAGATGGGCAGTGGTCACTTCAGAAAATAGCGAGCTTTGTCAGCCTGTACCTATAGCTAGAATAGTTCGGGTATCATTTTGTGGACATAATGGACACAGCTACGTATTTAAAAGCAAACCACTGAAGTAGGAGCAACTTGTTTTTAGAAGGAAGCATACAATGGGGTTTTAGAGGTAAAAACTGGCTTTTGAATACAGAGTGTCTTCTGATGCTTTTTACAGTCCAAGAGGGATGGGCTCATGCAGGAGGAGTGAAAGGTTTGGTGCCGAAGAGTAATATATTTATGTTAGCCAAATCTCCAAAGAAGCGTTTCCTTAAATACAGCACATAAATCTCTAAGAATGCTTTGAGAAGCTTATTTTTGAGTTGTAATATCTCTGGTCAGACTGCGTTTTTTTGGGTAGCCCAGTGCTATTTTAATTGCTTAGTTGGATGCATCCTTTCAGCACTCAGACTACACTGCCAGAAAAAACCCGCCTGATTTCCATTAGTCTTTGTCTTGTGGAGAACTGAATTTCCCAGGTTAGGGTTTGCTGACTCAAATTTTAAAAAATATTTCTGGACAGGCATAAAAGAAAATGTAAATAAGAGCTGTCATAAATAAAATAATTTGAATAATCCTAGCTTAGAGGTCCATCTCTTTTTAGGAGAAAGCTTGCTGCTCTGTTTAGTTGTTTATGTGGTAGTCTATATTTCAGCAAAATTTAGAGCTTATTAGGAGCAACAGTTCAATTTAAAACAGAGAGAGAAGGTCTGTACCTGTGTTCTTAACAATCTATGATGCTCACACCAGTGTACAGGGTGTCTAGGCTGGGTGTTGTTACACAGGTAGAATATCTAGTTCACTGTGTGTATAGCGGTAGCATCTTAATGTTTGTTGTAAGCCTATAGTTGTCTGATATCTATTTTTATAAAACCTTACAGGCTCATTACTGAATAATAGCAAAAGTGTTACAAGCTTTATATATACACGTAACAGAGAGTTGTGGAGCAAGTCTAATAGCTGAATCTCCTGAACACTGCTTATGTTGGTTACATTACATTCCTGAAATGCATCTTCTTGCTAGAAACAGTAGGTTTTGAACCAGAAACTGAGTCAGACAACCCTTTTAGAAAGTTTTGATGAGAAGAACAGTTTTACAAAATTCTAAGTATCTGGAGACAGTCTAGTAAGAAAAAATGTCAGAAAACCTTAGATTTGGAAGAAACTCCTAGACCTTTCACTTATTTGTTATGCATATTGCTAGAGCTTAACCCCAATAATTACTTTGAAATAAAAGAAAGATTTTTAGTGCTATTTTAAAAGTGAAAAATCTAAAGAATCTTTCCACTGTGCTTTTTTTCAGTAATATGCTAGTTAACCTACTAGGTAGAATAATAATTTATGAGAAAGGAATTAATCCGTCATCTGAGAAGCTGAGGTCGGGTACGTACTTACTTGATTTCTGTAGCAATCAAATCAGGTACCTCAGATAGTTTATAACCATTATTTAGTTCCCAGTTCAGGCTTGATGATTTTTCACTCCTATTTATGGCAGTTAACTATGCTAAAGATCCCCTGCCAATGTGTCTAAAGGAAAAAAAAAATACAAAGCAGTTTTTCTCCAGAGGAAGGCTAAACCCATCTAAAATTTAAAACAGATCAATCAAGGGGTTCATCAATAAGTATATACCATCTTCTGCAGTGCTACATGTGACCTGAGGCTTTGGGAAGCATGAGCTCACTCTGAGGTAGACAGCCAAAGCACAGTTGAGTTATATTATCTTTTTAAAAGCGAAGATTGTCTTCTAATTTATTGAGGCAAGAGATAATTAATTCTCAGATTCAATACAGGGAGCCGAAGAATTAGATTCCATGTTTCCATCCCTAAATACGGCTTAAAATTAGAAGTTGAGAAAGCAAGAGGCTGTATAACAAAGTAAAACCAAATTCTGGGGATCATCAGACTTACTCTCAAAAGTTCATGGAGAAACCAGTCTGCAGATGGTCTCTAACTCTCATGTTACCAAAAAATTTACAAAAAAATAAAATCTCTCATTCCAATTTTGTTCCACCCTCTAGGGGGGAAGCAGGAGCATCATTTTTCTTTTTCTTCCTTCCTTTCAGTCATCTTATGGGGAACTGCAACCTTTTAGGTGATAATACTGCCAAACTGTGTTTCTGCATAGCTGAAGATCTTGACTGCAGGACAGTGCAGCTCTTACGGCTGTGAACCTCACATTCTTTCTTTTCATCTGTCTTATCTTTTTAAGTGCATCAGCGCCACTGCATACCAGGTTTCTGTGATAGTATGTTTTATCAGCTTAATGGGATAGATTGCAGTGCAGGCCCTCTAAATCTCCAGCCTAGAGGTAATTCTATTCCTCCTGCTGCCATCCTTTTCTGTAAGGTAAGGATATGCAGAGGTTGCTTCTTATTGGTCAGAACAGAAGAGAGACAACTAACAGATCTATGCTAAACATGCGGTTCTTATTTCATGTTTAGAAGCTTTAAAAAAGCACACTATTACACTCTTTTGGAGGCTTTTGTTGCACAAGGTGGCCTTCCTGGCCACAGGTTTTCTTTACAGAACACTGACTGCATGTTTTCTTTGTTATCTGTGTTCCACTTTGATGGAACAACTGGATGAGGGACAAAACAGGACTCAGACTGGACTGGAAAAGCAAGGTCAGTAATTCAGGGAAGTCATTCGCAGCATTGCTAGAAATCCCTAGAACAGCAAATTGTCTTCTGTATATGGACCCAGCTTAGTTGCGCTTTGTTTTGCTGGGATCAGGGCTCCTTCTTGCCTCTTCTTTTGGCCTCCTTCATGTTGATGTGAAGTGTGGCAGTAACAGTGTGCCCACAAATTTCACTCTCTCCAAATGGATAACTGGCTGGTTGGCAAGTGCGAACAGGTAATCTGAAAAAAAAATTATGCAAATGTCATTGTTTCACTCTAATTTGAAAGGTGTCTTCAAATAATCTGCACAGCCTAGATGGTTTAATATGATTCTGAATTGAGCTTTCTGTGTAGGAACTGAAGTTTCATTGGACTTGTGCATGTTAAGTGCATGTAAATTCTCCTCCCTCTCCCCCATTTTTAATTAAACATCCAATCTTGTTTTCAGCAGTCAATTCTCTGTGTAGTTTATGGTACTAAATTATATCGGTAGTCATTGTTTGGTTGTGCAATAAGCTATTGTTAATTGGCATTTCCTCTTTAATAGACTCTGTTAAGAATTATGTTAAAATAATTGCTGCCAGAAAGCACAGTACAGAACTCTTAATTACTGGCTAACAGTTCTGTCCTTCAGATCCTTCCTCCAAGCTATGCTTTCATAGAGCATGTGCTTTTAATTTGAATTCAGCTCCGTAAAACTCAGGAGAATCTATTGTCTATCAAAGCCAAACTCATAATAACAAAGGATTTGTCACAGCAGATCAGACCTCAGGTCTCTGTAGTCTGGTGCCAGGCCTCTGGCAGTGGCTATTCCTTGATGTTTTAAAAGAAGGTAAATCTCTTCCCAAATCACTAATGCATCTTCTCCATTTGTGTGACACTGCACATTTCTTTCTAAACCTTGCAGTTCATTGTCTTACACCCTGAAGCATGAGATTTGATTACCCTTATTATCTTAGCTTGCATAGCTACAAATGTTATTAACAGTCATAAAATTATTCAGTTCTTTTTAAAAATGTGGCTATGGTTTTTATCTCAATGACCTGATCTGGCAGCCAGTTCCATTGACTATGTAAAAGAAATGTTTCTTTATATTGTTTCTGTGTTTACCATTCTTTCATTTAAAACTCCCTTTATTTTATGTGATAGAGAAAAGAGAGGAACCTGATTGGATTTTAACATATCCTTCCTAATTATGAATACCTGTATGAAATTCCCTTTAAGTTGCATATCATTTTGGGTGCTATAAATTTCTGAACTTCATTATTTCTTTTATTCCCTAGTATTTATTGGTTCAGCCTTAGAACCAATAAATTATTTTTCTGTGATTTCCCCACCACCCCCATCCCCCACCCCCCATTATATTTTTTAACTGGACACACTAATGGACATTAAAATTTACTTGTATGATCTGAGGCCTGCATTTTTTAATTTTATATCCCTCTACTGGTGTTCATAGACAAAATTCTTTTATCGTTTTATGCTCATGGTGCAAAGAAATTTGTAAAAGAAAAAGAATACATATTCTGTATTCTGATTTTTTTTTTCTAAGTTAATGACTGTAGAATAATTATAAATTTAAAACAACTGAAATTGATGGTTCTTCAGTCTTTTCAGCAGATCTTTCGTGTCTGGTAATCAGTATGTGATACACTGTGGGAATTATGTAGACTGTTTACGGACTTTTTTCGTAATTTGCATCACCTTGTGTCTGTTTAAGCCAAATTTAGTCAGTCATTGTGACAGATGCTTTCTCTTACATGTTTACTAGAAAACAAAACAAGGGTAGTTGCTGTACTTGGTACATCCAGAAGCAAATTGAATGACTGCTTGTTATATAGCATATCTGTGAAAAACTTGCCCCCTTTTCATTTTTTCCACTTGAAAAAACTACTTCACAGTCCCATAGCGTGCAGTGAGATCTGCTTCCTCATGTTTAGCCTCGTTTTTCCTAATTAACTTTCATTTTGCTGCTTGTAATATCACTGTAATTCTTTAGTTATTTGAAGATAGTCATTGTAAAACTTTCCAGTATTTACTTAAAAAAAAAAAACAACAAAAAACCCCAAATAAGCTTGCGCCGCTGCAGTTCCTAACTTGCTGTGCAGTTCCATTTCCAAGTCATTAATAAATAGTGCTCATCTCAACAGCAGCCCCAAGAGCATTCACTCTTACATTTTCTTCATTTTGAGGGGCAGCCATTTGCCATTACTCATTGTTGCCTATCACTTAACAATTCTTGAATCAATTCCAGGACTCTGTCCGTTGCCCCACAGTTATTTATTTTCCTGAATAGTCTCTGACGAAGGGAGCTTACGGAAAGCCCATTGAAAACTCATGGAAATTTAAGTAGCTTGGGTCATTGAAGCTACCGTTTCAGCAGCTGTTTCAAAAAGAGCTCGGGAAGCCTGTCTTGGTTTGTTCTGAAAATAACTCCGGTCGTCCCCTGTGCCCCCAATGGCGATGTGAGGTTGAGCTCCCCCCCAGGCGTTGGCCCTTGGGCTAGTGGCCAACTTGTGGCCTTGCCCTGCCCCTGCGGGGGCCCCGGCGCTGTCCGTGGTGCTGAAGGGCCACGCTCTGCCCCTCCTCAACCGGGAGGGAGCAGCAGTCAGACCCCCCCTGGGTGTCCTGGGAAGGTGGGTGCGGGTTGTGCATTCGGGGGTGCTGCTCAAGCTTACCAGAGAGAAAAACGCAGGCTTAGTGTTCAGGCTGGCAGAAGGTTGGGTTGGCAGCCGGGTGCTGCTGGAAGTTTGGCAAAGGGGCCCGTCGGCAGCAAGGAAGTTACAAAGGAGGTGAGGTCGAGGTGAGGGCTGTTACCAGACAGTTACTCATGCAAATAGTCACTCGTGGGGATGCAAGTACTGGATATAGGATAGTTCTGCCTTGGATCAGATTCGGGTTCTAAGAAATTCTCTATATTTAAGTTATTCGTTTTAAAAACATGGCACTGGATCTTAACGAAAATAAAAATCAACTTGATAGATGTCCTTCTAAATGCAGATGAACTGATTATTTGCTGATATTTTTCGATGTAAAACTCCAGTACCGATGCTGTCTTATCTTTGAATCAGTCTGACTGCCAAAACTGATGGCTAGAACAATAGAGATCGCTCTGGAGCAGGAACTTCTCTCAGAATCCAGGTCTTATCACGGTTTTAACTGGCAAAGACTGCTATTCATACTGTCACTCACTGATGGCACATAATGGATGGTGTCTGCCTTGCACACCATAGATAACTCACCAGATTAGGAGTTGGATTTAATTCCACACACTCAGCTGACCCCCAAACCACCCAATCTCCCCAAACAAAACAAAAAAATTCAACAACAGCAGAAGATAAATCATTGATGATTGAAGATGTCTGAATGTGTGACTTCCTTTTTCACACCAATAGTCATTGGGAACGTTGGTATACTCACTTTTGATTAAGGCTGTTTCCCCATAAAAATTATGACAATGTTATCATATCTATAATTTTCCTACAAGCAAGTAGCATACAAACCCACAGTTTGTGTGCACTTGCAGTGATTATTTATTTTAGTAACATGAAATAATTATTCCCGATTTTATTCCCTTCGTATGTGAAATGTGCCATAAATTAACAAAATACTTGTATGTATTCACTGCCAGTAGTGCATGGTATTTAATGGTTTATGATTTTTCATGAATAGGCCTGTAGAAATAGTCTGAAGGTGGTGTCAAGAGTACAACATGCTTTATAGGATACTGACAGGGAAAGTTATACAGACAATAATAGCTGCCATTCAATCACCATCATAATTTTTCGAATTGTTGTTGCTTAACTGATGCAACATACACTTAAAATGAATAACAGGCTCTTCTTCTTGTTTATACCTTTAGATAAATAACAAATCACATTCCCTTTCATTTATTAATTTTTTTGTCTATAAAGGAGTTGAAACAATGTAGGACATTTAAGGAGAGAAAGTCCTTCAGTATGCAATTCAGAGCTTCCCTTCTGAGTCATTGGTATTTATTTAATTTTTTTTTCATCAGGAACCAAATTGCAAAAGAGCTCCAGGGACACCATTTTGTAAGACCAGGGAGACAGAATCCTCCCAGTCCAGTCCTTTTTCTTGTCCTGGGAATTGAAGTGTGGGCTGAGAGAGGCTGCATGTAGCTCTCCTTCCAGCTGGGCAGAAGAAGAGGGGCTGTTGTGATATGTAGCCTTTATTCCCTGCACCTGCCTCAACCTACCAGCTACTAGAAGAAAAGCAAAATATACTGCAGTCTCTATTTAGTTGCAGTAAATTACTTCCTTCCTCCGCCACAGTAATGGAAAGAATTCTTTATTTGAATTGCAGTTCCTTCCTAGGACTCATCCTGGAGTGATGCTATGGACTGCTTATTGTACGTCTTGAGTAAAAGAGGCTTATGTTCTCTGTTAACTGAGATTGAAGCTATAGGACCTTCGTCCAGCAATAAAAACAGTGTATATGTACATTATCTAACTAAAAGCTTAATACTTCATAAGTATAAAAATTATAAAAAATGGTTTTTATGTGACATGCAAATGGTAAAGGGGCATTTCAGGTACATGTTTAATAGTTCCCCATTGATCTTGTCAAGTAAGTAATTGCTCCACAGCTAAATAATACAATTTTTTTTCTTCTCTATGTTCAGTTTAACCAGTGTTTAATTTAACCAGTACAGTGGTGTCCTGCTTGGTCAGAATGTTGTGTGGCTATTCCTATACACACACATATTTTTTTTTTTTTTTGTCCTGTTAAATGCACATTTTATCTACAGGACTTTAAATGAAATTTCACTTGCAATTAGTTCCAGTGTGCCTCGCCCACAGGAGCACAAACCTCAGCCTTTCCCACGAGTTACGCTGAAGCCTGTTGGGGGAGGATGGCTGCAGCTTATCCTTTTTTTGCTAAAAAACAAAGAGGTTATGCTGGTTTTGGCTGGGGTACAGTTAATTTTCCTCACAGCAGCTGGTACGGGGCTATGTTTCAGGTTTGTGCTGGAAGCAGTGTTGATACCGCCGGGATGTTTCCGTCACTGCTGAGCAGGGCTCACCCAGAGCCAAGGG
>JAVJGG010000005.1:31783377-31799676 GCA_035590195.1 Aviceda cuculoides
TGGCGTTTGTCTTCCCAAGTCCCCGTTGGGCGTGATGGAGCCCGGCTGTCCTGGGGATGGCTGAACTCCTGCCTGCCTGTGGGAGGTGGGAACGCATTCCTTGGCTCGCTTTGCTTGGGTGTGCAGCTTTTGCTTTACCTACTAAACCATCTTTATCTTAGCCCACGAGTTTTTGCACTTTTACCCTTCTGATTCTCTCCCCCATCCCGGGGGGGTGGTGTGGGGGGTGGGAGTAAGGAAGCAGTGGTGGGGGACTTAGTTGCTAGCTGGGGTTAAACCACAAGAGAGGTGTTGTCCTTGTACGCCAATTTGGGCAGCCATGGCTCCCCCTCAGCTCCTCTGTTGCTTTGACAAAGGCAGCTGGAATTCTGTTTTCTGTTTCAGGCCACTCTAAATACGATTTCCCAGTGTTGTATTATAGCATATTTTTCCCAAAATGTTGCATCATAGTATTTCCACAAAACTGTTCTGATCAGAAACGCTATGCCATGGTTCATTCCCTCCTGTTGTTTCCCCGGGGTCACAGCGGCTTCGAGACGGGGTTGTGGCAGTGCAGGGCTTGTTCATCAAAGAGGATACTATGGTCTTAAACTTGCCTTGAACTCACAGTTTTTAACTTCTTCTCTTTTTTTGGTGTTGAGACCTGTGCCTAACAATGTGTGCAGGACATGGTGGGTGAAATACCAGGCTGTTTAGACTGGCTGGCAGCGTACCCTTCACTCCTGAAAGCCTACAGTTTGATCTAGGAGGCGTTCTAGATGTTTCTAAGGCTGTCATACACTGCTGAAGGCAGCAAAATACTTAACAGAGTAATAATGTAAATTGGCAGCGGTGGAGGGGTGATGAGAGTGCTTTGGTAACGACTTGCAACAACTCATTCTTTGGCATGTGTGAGTTGAGAAGGGCTGTCTTCCTCCTCGCTATCAATACCGAGAAAAATACCCTCGGTGCTTCACTGCGGCCTTCTCAAGCTGGGAGTGCGGAAGATCAGGTAGTCTGGGCGTGTTGTGCTGGAGCACGCAATCGGTATGCAGAGTTCAGCCAACCTTTTAATTGTAAATGGCATATTCATTTTCACCTTTGTAATAAAGGTCTGTCTTCTACTTCTCATTCATTCTTTGAAATTTTTTTTTTCTTCTTCTTCTTTGGGTTTCTCTGGCAATCCTAAGCTCTCCCTGATAAGTCTTTTTACACAGAGAATTCATTCTTTGCAGTGGTGGCAGTGCAGTGAGTTGCCCAGTGTACCCACTAATTGTTCCAGGGGATCCTAGAAGAGATGCAGTTTTGATTTGGTGATGATTTTTTAATTTTTTAACATCAAAATAATGTATTTGTTTTTTTTCTGTTTTGAAAACAATGGGCGGTTGTTGCTATGCAAACAGTAAATGTCCTTGTTAAAGAAATGCTAGTGGATGTATTTCTCAAATGGTGACTACATTTAATGCAAAAGTATTAAAATACATGTTTCTGTATCTGCCCTTAATGTGATCAGTAAATGAAGGGGAGGAAAAAAACAACTCTTCTGGATATTAAACTGCTTTCAAGCTTTCTTTTTTTGTACATAAACTGAAAGTGTAATAAGCTGAGGTAATTACATCATTAAAGACATCTACTGGAGAGAAGGTAAAACAACTCAGAGAGAATGAAAAGAAAAGGGCTATTCAACCAGGAACTTTACAATTAACTGAACATATTTCTAAGTACCAGACATTACTTTTTGAAATAAATAGTTTTATTCTAAGCTTTTTCTGAAAGGCTGTTATATACAGATATGTTAAATATATATATATATATATATACACACACCTAACATACACACCAAGGGTAGTCTCCCTAGGTTCTTTCTTGCTTTGAAGATGGGAGTTGCATTAAAATAAAAATTCCATTCAGGTTATTATCTCCCCAGCTGTCTGTGCAGACCATGGGGTTGGCCTGAGAATATTCTCATTACATGTGCTGAAGCAGTTAGTCAGTGATTGATGCTATATTAATTCACAGCACAGACGCTTTGCCTTTGTTACCGAACATTAGACAAATTAGTTCTTACAAATTCACGTCCCGCCCCCCCTGCATCTAAGCTCACCCCTCTGGCTGGTTAGTATTGCTAATAACCTTCATTCAGAGCGAACTGAAGCGTTGGGAAGGAGGAGTTTGCTAAAAGAAGGGGCAGAAAACGGGCAGCAGCCGCTGGGTCTAACAATATATTGCCGGGCTCTAGTCGTTTGCCGGCACAGCTCAGCACGGTAATGACAAATGATCTTTTCATTGTCAGACCCCCCAAATTAATTTTCCCTCCTACTTTTCATGAGGCCACATTCATCACGTAGATTGCGTTAAACGTACTTTTGACAGGACAGAGAAAGATGAGTAGTAAAATAATTTGATTCTAGTAGCTTCTTATCTGGGGAAGTAAACCAATGGGATGATACCTGTAAAGGTAAATATTTCTGTAAATTTTCCTGAGATAAATCTGCATTAAGATTTTTTACAACATCTGGGCATAGGGTGAAGCACAAGCGAATGTGGGAAAAAGCGGTGGAAGGAAGGTGGAGGAACATCTTAACTGTTCCTTCTGACCTGGGAGTTAAGTCCTGCTTTGTACAGAGGGCATGGTGGCTGAAACAGTGTGCGTACAATTTTTGTTTGTAATATTATGGAGAGAATAAAATCACTATTTTTTTTATCTTCTTTGAAGCTAATTAGTCAGAGATGGTTTTCAAGTGTGCTTTTATAACTCCTTATTAAGTTTTTGCTATACATTGTCTCTTTTTGGCCGTTTAGAAAGATGTAGAAAATTATGTTGTATGGAGGATAACCAAGAGATTTGTCAAGGTCAGGAGAAGCACTAGAGCACAAGGAGGCAGGGGAATCCCAGCACAATGTAGTTGTCTGAAATATTCTGCTTCTGGCTGGATTAAGTCACATTAATTGAGCGTAAAAGCAGAGTGTTCAGTGCTTAGAGTGCGATTGGAGTTGCTCTGAGGATTCTTGTGCAGCAAAATGCAGAAAGTATGCTTACTGCAAACTTGTCTCTAATATTTTCGGTATGCGATTGTCCCTCTGTATTTTGCTTGTGTTTGTTTAAAACAGCTTAATGAACTGAAGTGCTGTCTGGCCGCAGATCACGTTCAGTGCAAGATGCCTTGCTGTTAGCCTACGTTCTGCACGGGTCTAAGACCGCTTGGCCTCTCTTCATCCCCACCAGCACTGGCCTTTGTTAAAGTCATCCCAAATGTCTTCCATGTTGCGTTGACGCTTCCTTCATCCACGTGGTCCAAACATTTATGCACACTTTCACATTTTCAGTTGGTTTCCTGATCTATTGCTGACATACCACATAGTAGAGCTGCTTGTTACTCCCCTGGAACCCTGCTGCTCATTTTCGTTAGGGTCTGATCCTGATGGCACATGAGCACGCAGAGTTTCAGGTGTGGTGCAAATGTGAATTAAATACACAGATGCACTTTTCTTCAGGTAAATACCATTCCCAGGTCACAGTGTTTCTCTCATCTCTTGCCACTTCTGCTCCTATACCTGAATATATGACTTTGGAATTCTTTGGTGTTTAGTATAGCGCTTTGGAAATAACATACTTCAGTACATTTTACACAAAAATGTTGACATAGTTCATACTTTAGCAACTAACTTGACATTGAGTATTATTAACACTTGTAGCCAGTCTTTGTGTCTCTGGTAAATCTTCCGTGCTGCTTTTCAATAATGGCATCTGTGCTGCAAGGCAGGTGGAAAAAGATGGAGTAGAAAAGTTGCCATGATCTGTACAGGTTGTCTATTAATCAGTCAGTTGCTTAGAAAACAGAATCTTTGAACTTTTAATGTTATAGAAATCACTTCTCATTTTTGTTCAGGTACATTTGGAAGGATTGTATTTGTTATGAAGACCATTGTATTTAATGCATCATTAAAAAATATGCATATTACAATACATATTTATGATAGATATCAAAAACATTTTTTGTTCTATTTTCCTTCAAAGTTATAGGAAAAAAAGCTGTTATATTGTCATAGACCAACAAGTATTTCAGCTTTATTTCCCCACTGCATTAGTCTTTTGCTGGTGACAACTAGATAATACCACATTAGTGAATGCAAAACATATGTTTACCTTTATGCATAGCCACAGTATTAAACAATAAGGCTGTGAAGCCAAGGAAATAGAAATGAAAATAGCTTCCAGGCAAAGTTAATAAAAGTGTGGCAAAGCAGAATTAGAGTTGCTCGTTTGCTCTAAAGGTCATTGCCCATCTTCTTGCCAGAAAAAATGTAGGGCAGAAGTGATCGCTGCAAAATTTGTCTGTTTTCTTTTACGGGGAGGGGGTTGGTGGGGGTTTTTTGAGGTGGGAGGAAGCAGTCTGATGTCTGTCTTGGAGTTCTCCTGTTTACCTTTTTATGTAATTAGGCAGACCAGATTGGTATTTAGTCTTGTTCTGACAACAGTAAATTAGGCTTAACTCTTTAATTACAACGAGAAGAAAATCACCTTTCTGATATCCTTCAATTAGCTCAAACAGCTGTTAAGTTATAATTAAAATTTCACATGGATCATTTGAGGTTTTGGAATGTTTCCATTTAATATAAAAAAACATTTGCATATATGCATTTGCTTTTCAACAACCTTTTCTAATCTGTCAGTGCTATACCAGGAATACTGATATTATATTAAGCAATAGCTTTCTGGCTTTATGAATAGACAGCTGGTTCTAGGAAAATGAAAAATGGAAATAGAAGAAGGCGAACAGAAAATATCAAAGCTCCAAGGTGCACTGGACCTCACTCAGAAATAAACTTCCTTTCTTCCCCATCATCTTTCTCTTCTCTCATGCTCTTTGAGATTCTAATATCATCTTTAAAACAGGGAGCAATACTGTTTGGAGATGAGCAATAACCTAAACACCTATACTCATTCTTCTGTTGCAACCTCTCACACCTTTTAAGGACCCAGACCTGTAGCTATTTTAATTTAAATAACTGTGAAGAAATATTGCACCTGCTGAAGAGAATTGTATTCTGATCTTAAACAGCAAAAAATCCTAAAATACTATATTTTACTCATTTTTGCTTGTGTAGTATGTCTTGGTGCTGTCTGCATGTAGGTGCTCAGCCGGTGGCGAGGACCTCAGTGGTGTGCAGAAGCGGATTATATCAACAGTGTCAAACACTGTTAAAACCTTGCAACAAAACATTTTGCGTGTTTGAAAGTGAGTTAACCAGAAACTGAATTGGACTACTCGGCATGGTAAGATAAGAAGCGGTCACTGTACAATTTGTTGCTTCTAAATTACATCAAACAGTTCAGAGTTCAGAGAACATCACAGGTGCGAGATTTGCCAAGTGTGAGAAAAATTGAAAGATCATCATATGTTAGATAGCTTTTTGTGATTCTCCTTTTTTCTCCTCTCCAGTCTCACTGCTTCACTAGTGGTCTAGTTTATCATGACTTGAAGATACTTTACCACATTCTCAATTTGGGCTCTGCAAGGTTCTCATTGAGTCAGTCATCACCACCTGTTTTCTAAAGAATGGGGTTTTTTACTATTTCACATCTGGTATTGGTTTGTCTGTGTATCTTTATACATTGTTCACTCTAATTTCTGCTATTTTCACCAAATAATTCAAGAATTAAAGCTAAGTTTTGTTCTTTTGTATGTGGGTGTGTTGGGGATGGGAGGGTTTAACAAAGTTATCTTTGCTTTTTTTTTTTTTCCTGGATGGAAGCAAACTTCTATGTGGCTTTTCCTGAGCCTGCCTATTTGAAACAGTGGAAGTTCAGGGGTCTGGCAGTATGTGCGATAGCTTGCAGAATTCAGTTTTCTTGTGCACATTGACAAGGTAAAAAAGCACACACAAATCTAAAAGGATGGAATTACCATAACATTTATTCCTTTAGTCAATCTCATCTCCTGTTTTCTTCATTTATTTCTTTGTCTTCCTGTATCTAATGCTGAGATTAGTTTTGTCTTAATTTTCTTTGGAATTATTATCGTACCATGGGGTGCTATTAAGAATTACATACTAAAAATACATTGATGGCTTAGGCCAAGTCACACGCCATCAAGAACTTCCTCTTTACCAGAGACAAGGAAAACTTTGAAGTCTTGCTTCTAGAAATTGTGCAGTGTGATTTCAAACTGATATTTTATCAATTTTATGAGCTAGTTGAGTCATTAAATCAATGGTGTTTTAATCTTCACTTTTTTAATATGGGCGGATGGTGGTCTGTTCTTCTGTGTCTCTGTTGTACTTCTGTTTGCACTACAACTTTGGTGTCTTCTTTAGAATGGCCACATTTAGCCAGTGTGATTTTCTGCTATTAGAAAGCTCCCAGATCAGATTTTCTAAAACTGTTATTTCTGTTATTTTAGGAGTGTCTGTCTCTTGAAATACATTACTCAAATACTTATTTTTCAAGATTGTATATCAGGTTTCTAAATTTCTGCATATACAAGATTTTCTTAAACTCCTGGATTTGTGGGAGCTCTGCAGAGGTGTATATATAATTGTGTAGCTCACTCTCTCAAGCTGAGTTGGGGTAGCTGTAGTACAATTTTGAGGAGAGTAGAGGAAGCGTGTGGATAGTTTCCAATGGTATTTTCACCTCATGGGAAGAGGTTTTTGCTTTTTTGAGGATATCTGCCACCTTTACTGATATTTTGAATTCTTGCTGTACGTTTTTTACCTTTTCTGTGGATTGACTGACTTATTTCAGAGGTATGAAAGGTGCACGGAAAATGACAATTTGTCATTTGGAGTGGCTGCCTTTATAAGCTTTTGCAATTAATTTTCAAACTTGGACATAGGCTACTGTGTGTTTAACTACTCGGGTAAAGGAGGGAAGCTGAACTTGGATATAACCACAGGTGTCTTATCTTCAAACACAGAGTTTCTTTGGTATGAGTTGTGAAGAGCCCATACCTGAATTAGAAATGGGCGTATTATTATGCGGTTACCAGCTGTTATTATTTGGGAGGGAAAAAAAACAAGAGTAAAGGCTGAGAGAACATATATTCAATGAGGCATGAAGCCTTAGCACTCAGCTTTTTGTTTCATTTATCTGTAGCTCAATAAGTTTAGGTATGGGCCGACATAGCAAGCGCAGTAAAAATTTTGCTTGGATTTTCTTTGGGTTTTTTTTTGTCCTGGGAGCAATGACATTTTACATGAACTGCAAGGATTGCATTGCTAAGTTTATAGACATCTGCTTTCTTAAGTGTTCCTTAGAAACCCTGAGTTGATTTAGTTCTTTGAGTTTTGTAATTTTTGCTCTACTAAACAGTAGATTTTTATGTCACCTGGATGTTTCTCCAAAGCTTGTACCACATAAACACCTGTGGACAAGGATGTTGCTGTCGTTTGCCTAAATCAACTTAATAGGGCAGTGTTGTTACAGATGTGCAGGCTGGCGTGTAGGCAAAGCCTCCTGTTACTGACTGCTTAACAGAAAGCAGCAAGGTGGAGTTTTCATATGGAGAGAGACGCAGCATTGTGTTTCTGGGTTTAGATTTTTGATGTTGGTGCACAACATAATACTTTAACACTTGCTTGTCATCAGTTTTATCATAGTATAACACTGTTATGACAAATGGCGTTAAGCTAGAGTGACACTGTGGAAAGTCAAATGCAATGTATTTTGTCTTATTTAGTACAAAACCTGAGCATTTAAAAATACATTTATCAGTGTAATTAAGGGGCATGCACTGGGACTTTGACTTAGGTCCTAAGCAGGAGATAGTTGAAAATGGTCTGCATGTATATTGTGTGATTAAAGATTTTTAAATAGACTTTGATTACATCTCAAACCCAGTAAAGATCACGAGTGAGTGTAAAACTCCGTATCTTCATTTTCCAGTGCCTACATTGCATTGATTAGCAATACCATTTGCAATGTGCCACACCAACTGATGCAGCTAAATTGACAGAAAGGAGAAAACAGCATTAGCTAGCGTCTTGCCATGTTCCACGAGACAAACTTTTACATTTTTGACGTCCAAAGGCTTAAAATATTTTAATAGAACCCGGGCTTGTAATAAAATTTAAGAGCCAGGCGTAAGTAATTATGTCTTATATTTATGTTAAGTCATTGAAAATGCTAATAAAACATATTTGTGGGTTTTCCCTCTAATGAATATAACAATAAAACAAAATCATTGCACAAGTCCCCCACCAGCTTTAAAACCCTAAAAGAGGAGGTTCATCAGTGTCTTGATATCAATCTTGTTTGTTGTGAATTATGGCCATTTTTTGCAGTAAAATTTGGTTTGGTGGAAGAAATGGATGTGCAAGCCTGGCTTTATTAGTGTGACTAAATATTGTGGAACTAAACCAAGGAGATTCTTGCGTACTGTCACAATTTGGGGCTATATGGATCATAAACTCTTCTACGCATATTTCACTCGCAGACTTCCAAATGGCATTATCTCATCACAGAGAGGGAAACAAGGAATACACTTAACTTAAATTTAGAAATTGTTCTCGTTACTGAATGTCAGATAAAGGTGAAGCTTTTAAATAGGAGTGTCCCTGATTTACTACCTTTAATGTGCACAGGAAGGGATGCGCAAAGCACATCATTAGTGTGACAGGGTGAAAGGGGCAACATGTTTCTTCTGTTACAATGGAAAGAGGATGAATCTGGCACAGCTCTGATGTCAGAACCTCCATCACCTTTCTCACAGATGATGTAGATTTTAATTGTACTCTGGGCTGATTCACATCGCACCGGCTCCTACGTGACATTGAGATAGATGAAGCCATTTGTTGGCATTATCAGAGCCAGCTGTGTGCTTGGCTGCAGCTACAGTAGGCATTATATCTCATGCATAATCCTCTCATTGAGAGAGGATCACAAGCATCTGAACCATATGGCAAATAATTTTATTATGATCAAAAAAAGGACTCCTGAAGCTAGTTAAACAGAAGAGTCCTTGAAATTCAATCAGAAGAGGTTTTTATTTTCATGTAGCATTATCATCTTAAATTAATTTTTAGCTCTGCCATCATCTGTGAAATACAGGAATTTTATTTTTCCCCAAAAGTAAGAATTTCTATGTCGTAATTACAAGAAACGGCAAGCAGAATTGCATAGCTTGATTTTTTTGATGTCTGAAGAGTGCCTTGTAGGTGTTAATGTCTTTTTTCACTAATTACACACTCGTATCACTCAGAAGCCCACATAGGAAGTGCCTGAAATTAAAAAAGCTGGGGAAGGGGAGAGAACCGCACAGATTAAGCATGGGAGTGCTGTGTTGATGTCTTAATGCCTCACTTCCTGAGGGCTGCTACCATTTCCTAGGGATGAAAACATAACAGCTGTAGTAAGATCCTATAAGTCATTGTTCTTTACATTAAAAAAAAAAAAAAAAAAAAAAGAAAGAAAGAAAACATGTTTTAATTAATTCAATGTGAATGGGTGATGAGGAAGAAGAGAGAGACTTCAGCTCTGCGCGGCGTTACTGCCGGGCCGCTGGGAGGGAATATGGGCATTGGAGACAACAGCAGCCAACCTTCTCAGCCTAGGAATGAGCGACAGCAACTCTCAGCAGGACGAAGGTATTTCTCAGAGTCCTGGCCCTGTTTCCTTTTGAGTATGCGCGGAAAAAAATCTTACTGATGTCCCTGGCCACCCCTGGACATACCAGCCGTCGTACTGAGAGGCAGGCGGAGCAGGTACCGGCTCGGAACAAGGTCCACAGCTGCTGGAGGGTGCTGTGCGAATGGAGAGGCAGTGGCTGCTGTTTCAGAGATAGGAAGGCAGAAAGCGATAACGGGAATCGCGCCGTGTGTGAATAGACTGCTTGCCTACTGGAAAAGACGTGCGCTATTGAGGACTTGGCCCTGGGGACATGAGCAGTTTCCATGGGGCATCTGGTAATAATGCACATGGCCTATCAGCAACTTTCATGCTGCAAACTTATGGAACATAAATAAAGGCTCGCCAGAGCCAAATGGCAACAGCTGCCTTATCTGGAGGATACCTTTTTTATTTGGTACTTTATTGACAAATAATAAAGCCTTTAATTGGGCTGTGGGAGGAATATGGCCATGTGATTTACAGGACCTTTAATTTTCTAGTGCTGCGTGCCTGAAGCAGATTGGGGTTGTTATCGCAGTCTCGTGAGTTAAGCAGAGGTCCTGGCTGAACGGCTGGAGTACTGTGAAATGGGCATCCTTATTCTCGCGTTTAAGAAGTGTTTGTGTGTGTCTTGGGGGAGGAAGAGGAACAAGGGGAGGAACCCCTGTTTCTTCTGCAATAAAGTGGTGATGAAGAATTTGCGACCTCGGTTACTAAAATGAGAGTCAGCGAAAAATCCCTGGCCCAGCTATCGCTCGGTGGCTTCCCCTGCAAACCGCCCATCCCTCCCAGCGGGATGCGAAGCAGAGCTGTGCTCGCTGAGCGGGCTAACGGGGAAGGATTGCCTTTGCTGCAGCAGCTGCTGAACTGAGACTTTCTGGATCATGAATGTATGTAAATATGTCCAACTGTTTGCCCTTCACACATCTTTGGCAAGTTTGGAGTAAAAAATGCTCCATTAGTTTGCTTGCCTATTACCACAGCAGATGCTGTTAAGAGCACTGAGATGTGTTTCGAGGCGAGCGTTCCTGTCTAAAATAGGATAAAGAAATAAAGGCTAAGAGGGGTCCCAGATAGCATCTCAAAATGGACATAAAGCGAGCTTTGGCAGCAGGGCATGCCACAGCATCCACTGCAAAGGCACGGGGGTGGGTAGCTCTTCAGTCCATTAAGCAAAGCAGAAAATGGTTGTGACTTCTCTGCGTTTGTTCCTTTCTGAACTCTCTCTCCAGCAGAAAAACAGCTATTTGGGAGAGTTTGTACAGGTTTGATTCCTGACTGTATCTGCTGAGCGGCTAAACCAGCTGCATTCGGATACCAAGCTGTACTTCACAGGGATTTTCACTGGCAATGAAGATTGTGTATAAATAATGGATGAAGAAGGGTGACAGGACCTGAACACTTGGGGCTTGACAGATTATCTTGTGATGTATTACAATTAGATATGCTTCAGTGTCACTTCATTTATTCAACTAGTAAGGGTGCGTAACTCTTAGATCCATTTGGAGGTGGATTTATTAAGAGCCTTAGTCATGTCCTCTCGAAGTTTGGAATTGATTTTTGAACATCCTTAGCAGCTTTCTAAATCACTTTGCTCTTAACATGTATGTTATATTTTTTTTCTCATCTTTTTTAAGTACTTGGGATTTTACTAGCACGTATAATAGATGAGTTTGTTCATTTTTAAAAAAACGTGGTTTGTTTCCTTTGCTCAAGGCAGGTGGCTGCAAGACAAGAGACCACGTTGTCAATTAGCTGGTCAATGGATCAAATTGGCCTTTGGGAAGGAGTTGTCCAGGTTGTTTGTACAAGAAACGGGTAGATAATAAGCCCCAGCCACCTTATGCTAAACGGTTATTACCTAGGGTTGGGACATCTAGTGAATAGGAAATAAGACTGGCAAAAATGTTGTATGCCTTTTTGCTTTTTAAATAGCGGTAATGAAAAAGCCTGGCATGGGAGGCTGCAGAATAAAATGCCACAGGAAATGCGAGAGCTCAGATCTGACTTCGGTGCAAATGGAGCCTCTCAGACTGTTGGGTTAAAGCACAAAAGTGATTAGTGTTACGATCGCTGTAACTTTCTAACCTACGTGAATGCTTTAACCCTGTTTTTTTCCAGGTGTGTTTCTCTCTGTCATAAACGCAGATGGAGAACAATTTGCCTCAAACACTAGTGGCGTAGGTGTGCCCAGCCTTTCTAGGCTGCGGTAGGCAGGACCTTTTTTTCTTTGAAGTCACCATTTAGAAAACAAACTGTATTTGTCTGCTTTGAGTATTTCTTGGCAAAGGGAGCGGGTGTAGGACGGCAGGTGGCCACAGAACCCAGCAGAAGCTACAATCCTCCAGATAATCAACAACGTCCCCGTGTCCCCCCCTCCCCGCTGCCTCCCGCCCCCGTACGTGCCAACCAACAAACATGTTTCTCACTCCATAGCAACCTCCTCGTTCTTCAGATAGGAACTTAACATGGTTTGGGGATAAATTACACTCATGGCAAAGCTGATCCAAGCCAACAAGGTTTTGGAGCATTTGCTCATTCTTGTAAAAGCTGATGATAATTGATGGATGACCGGCTTGCAGGACCCTGACGGGCTGGTTGCCTGCCCTTTGCACTCTGCCAGTTCAAGCCTTACGAGTGTGAAATAGCCAATTACTGGAATACCTATTGAAAGTAATAGGCCAATGAGCAAATTGCTACTGTGGGACGCGGTGGCGGTGTAGGTGGAAGAACGCCAAGATAAAGTTCTGCTCTGAGCAGCTGCTCCCACCGCAGCTTGGTAATGCTATTGGATGACCAAGTGATGGGAGAAAGGTATTTCCCCATTCGAACTGCAAGTGTCCTGCCTTGTATTGACTTAAAGTTTATGATGCATGATACCGTCTTCTTACCCAGATCCTAATTTGCAGAAATAAATCCTCCTTTTAAAAGGTAGTTAAATAGGTAATAGGGATAGTCATGGCCATAGATTTTGTGCAAAAGCATTAAATACAATTTTTGCTTGGAATGAAAAGTCATATAGTGTGCAGAGTGTTAATACTTGCCAGCCATTTGCTATTGACAGAACAATTTATCTTGATAAAGAACAGTGAAAAATTCCAATCTATTCACTGACATCACATTATCAGCAGTAATATATGACTGCATCTAAATATAAGGTTCAGATCTGATACAGCTGAGGGGTTTCTGGTAATTTTCCTGTAAATATATTGTGTACTGGACAATGAAAAAATGTCGCTTTTACCATGTAATTGGATGACCTATTTTTATGTGAAATTTGAAGTTTTACTGTGTTTAATGGGATAGACCATAATGTTTCCTTTTTGGGTAACCTGTTTCTTTTTATAAGACTTTAGCAATAAAATGGGTATTACTGAGTTTGACAGAGCAGAAATAGCAGACAAAGAAAGATAGAAGCTTAAATATTAGTCTGGTGAAAGAAAGATTCTGTGACCACAGAAACTTGCCATGGCGGGGGGAGGGAGGGGAAGTCTGTGAGAAAATAATTGTCATGAAAATGTCTGCTATCAGTAGTTAGCTTAATGTAGATAGTATGTCTTCTTTTTGCCAGGATAGGAATGCTCATGGGTAACTTCTAGGCATGTGGTTCTTAGCTTTCTTAGTAAAAAGATGCAATTCATAATTTTAAATCATATTAAGAACCTGGCTTATTTAATTCAAAATACATTAGAAAGAAAAGCGGCAAGTAGCTTTGGAGGAAGAATTTCAAAACTGGTTGGCAAATTCTTTTATGCAGTCCATGATTCTGTAATCAGAAAGCAACCATTGTGTAAAGGCCAGAAGTGTAAATGAGGGCAGTGCCAGTGCTCTGTATAATCCATTTTTTCAGTTGCCAGTCACTTGTTTGGTGCTGAAAAGAGAAATGACAAATGACATCTTGCTGTTTGCTTTGAATCTCCTATTAACAGTTACCAAGTCCATTTTAGATGGAAAGAATAGAAGATTGATTCATTCGATATTAAACAGGGATCAGCCTCAAGGATAAGATTATCATTTCAATCAGGGCAAAGCATAAAAAAAGAGTATGAGCTAAAGACACAGGCATTTTGATCATGATTGCTTTATTACCTTTAAATACATGGCATGTTTTTACACTGCACTTAAAACTCTGAGGGGAAGACTATTATCCATTTGTATTTTTCACACTGTATTTTCTCCTGAGCATATCTGATTGTAAAACCCCTCTGTGTGGCGCTCTGCATGAGGAAGAGAGCCTCTCTGCTTATCTCCTGGAAAGATAGTAGATTTAACTCACCTTGTGAAGATTTCCACCAGAGGCATTTGTACCTTTCTCAGGTTCGAAAAAAATTATTAGGCATATGCTAGGCAGAGAGTTAAAGTTTCTAATGACTGGAGCAGTGAAAAAGCTTGCTAAGGAAGACCACATCTGAATAGTTCATTTTCATTTTAAGGAACAAGTCAGGTGCAGGAGTTTCTATTAAATTTTTGTTTGTGGACTCTCTGCGTAGCTAAAGATTTTGTATACTTCAGCAGACTTGGGACACTTAGCCCCACCATGATTCCCGGGAGAAAGGGAAAATGTTATTAATTTCTCCTTCCTCTCTTTCTTCAACCCTAGAAGGTCTAATATTTTGCTTTGCAAATACTTGGCTACCCTGGGAGGAGAAACAGTCTGGTATTACACCCCAAATCATTTGTCCTTCTGCAATAACTGTACCTGCTGAGTGCTGTTTTATTGAGCAAGGCCGATATCTCCAAATTAGAGCAATTCTTCTGCCTTTCCCTGCTTTGTTAACTCCTCTCTGTTGCTTCTCTGAGAAGTTATGAGGAGGAGCGGGAGGTAGCACGCTTGCCTGGCTGCAGATCTGGTGGTGAAGATCACGCTCACGGCGGGAAGGTTGTCTGCCCAGCCAGGAGAGTAGGGCTGGCTGTCACCGAGGGCATCTGTTCCTCGGGAATCGATGGCCTGGCCCTCAGCAGGAAGAGCTTCCTATTCTCCTCTGGTAAATGGGTAGTTGGAATACTCCGGGGATTTAAGGGCTTTTGCTCTATATCCTCCTGCTTCTCCATTTGTTAAAACTCTGTGGCCATTCAGTGTCGATGGCATGACATTCAAGCAAGGGAATAAAGGCTGATCCGTGTTAGTAATCCTGTTTGGTGTTATGGGTAGAGAGGGAGGATCTCAAGAACTGTTCCAGCTGCTTGAGATCTTTTTGTTGGGGACCCTATAATCAGTTTTAATTTTTTTAGCTTCTTGACCCAGGCAAGAAAAATGGGCTAGGTACCCCTCCATTGAGTGTCCAGGTATGGCAAAGGAGAGGCAGTTCCTTTTTCCTGGTAAAACTCTGTGTCACCTTCAATGAAAAGGCTTTTATGTGTGTCAGGGAGCGAGTTCTGCTACAAATCTGTCTGAGGAGATCACGAAGTACAGGCAAAATGCTGCAACCAATCCTGCAGCAAAAAAAAGGTGAAGGATCCCCTGGACATTTTGACCTGAGGAGGATGATGGACACTGAAGCTATTAGACATGGATAAATGAGGAATATCTGGAGTTGTGCATTTCTGTGCCTTTAAGGACTTAATCCTGAAGTAGTACTGCTAGTCCCGTGCTGGTTTTGCCTGCCATGTTATAGTATTTTCTCTCTTCCCTTTCCTGGGTTTTTAAACATTTCATCCAACTTTGACTTGACTTGTGTCAGGCAATTTTACTCAAAAGATCAAAATATCACAAAAGGCGGAAGCAGATACATAGTCATTGTGTCCTTATTTCTCCATCTTTCACCAAAACTGTCTTATTTAATTTTGTAACCTGTGAAACTGTGCCACTGCAGTGCAGTTTTGGCCGTGCCGTCTAGGAGAGCTTCCCAGTAGGTCTTCTTGGCACAACACGGGAGTTGCAAAGCGGTGAATCAGACTTCTCATTTTCAACACACGGATTGACCGCGCAAGTATCCCCCTTATTTTGTAGGTTGTCCGTTGCGAGTACACGCATCTCATGCCTGTTGCACCTGGGCTGTCAGCTTCTCCCCTGCCTTCTGTTAGCGTAGCACCACAGTGGCACGTTAACGAGAAGCAGCCACTTACGTGTGAAGAAGTAGAATGCTGACGGCTTACTAACAAGTGTACTTCAAGCTGCGGCAAAAGAGTCACCCCGTGCCGCCGATGCCTAGCGCGTCACGTTTTACGGGAACACAGCATGGGGCAACTCTTCTTTCTGTTGCTGGAAGGCGTTTCTTTGCAAGGAAGCCTGGGCAGGGCAGTACGGTGTCACTCGGGGGCTGCGGCCATGGGGGTGGCGTTGGGGAAGTGCCCCGCTGCGATGCTGGCGCTGACTCCTCGTCTTGCTGGAGGGTGCTCCTTCGGCACCCTGTGTTTTCGAGGAACGTGTCTGTCACTTGTGGTTTGCCCTTGCAGGCTCCGTAAAGCCTATTATGAGGCCAGCACCTCTTGATTTCGAGCATCCAGTTGTAAGGCTCTAGTGTAGCTTGTTAGCCAAAGGCAGGTCGGCAAGGGAATGGAGAGAGCAAAAGTGTGAGCGCAAGGTGCTTTACTTGGGTTGCACTGGAGACCGAGCAGTCGCTAGGGCACGTGGCTGCCTCTGAAGAGGGAACTGTACCACCAGACTCTCTTGCATCTCTCCTGTCTGCAGCCTTGTCCTGGTTTCAGCTGGGATAGAGTTAATTGTCTTCCCAGTAGCTGGTAGGGTGCTGTGTTTTGAGTTCAGTATG
>JAVJGG010000005.1:31808772-31844121 GCA_035590195.1 Aviceda cuculoides
GCTGCTATGTTGGGAAAAGGGGTGCTAAGGAATATCCCTTTTTTGCTTCACTGAAAGTCACTTAAAGTGATCTCATTCGATGATGACACTGAAAAGTGAATGAACTTCCCTCAATGATCACATCTCTGTCACTCTGTTTAAAAAGAAGAGTGTATTGACATAGTGTCTTTGTTTCATAGAGATCCTGAATCTGCAGTTTTGTAGCAGCTTTCCAGTCCCTATTGTGCATTTAACTTAGATTTAACAGAAACCACAGAATGGTTTTGTAATGGATATTGTCTGTGCCCCTGGTCCCTGAAATGCCTTTTGGATGGGCTAATATCAGCAAAATTTTAGTGGGTAGTCAGGGAATTATATAGAAAACATGTAATTGGACTTCATGAGAAATTGTTGACTAATACCCTTCTGATGGTGTCTTGGTATCATCTATGGCTGAGTAATCTGTGTAAAGTGATTTGCATCACAGCCGAGTTAGCGTCAAGGGTATACTTTGGACAGAAGGCACAGTTTAGAAATTAGGATTTCCATTTTTTTTTTTTCATGTGAAAATACACTGCATATGCTCCCTGTTTTTCTCAGGGACTATCACACAGCCTTAAAACATTTACAGCTTTGCTCGTGCTAGAAGGAGGGGATGAGAGGAGAGGAAATATGACAGTGGGGGCTGGTGGCAGCGTGAAGCTGCAGCTCTCCATGTGCTTTCAGTGCCTTGTTTATTGCTTCGTGCTGCAAAGCCTAGATGAGGCTCATCAAGAGCCAACTCTAATTGAAGCTGTCCTATAAAAGCGCTGTTATGAGCAGATGTGGTGTACCAGGAATATATATTTTTTTTTAATGCGCTAAAAAATATTTTAAGACCTAAAATATTTCTGGCCAGAAACAAGATACTCGGCGCAGACCGAGCATTTAAGCTTCATCACAGAAACTTATCTCGATTTTCTCACTCCGTTCCTGGTCCTCAATTTCTCCTGGGGATCTGGTCATTACTTGCCCCCATTAAAGCTATGTGCTTTAAAAGGTTTTATTTGGTGTGCTTTTCCATCTTGACATAAAACACACCTTTTGGGATAGATTTTTATTGGAGATTGGAGGAAAGAAGTCTCACATGTGGTAAATATATCAGGGAATATTTGGGCACATTTTTAGCTTATATTTTCACAATGGGGCCTTCTTTCAGCTTTCCCAGGTGTACTTTTCCACCTTCAGGCGTGATAACTAGGTGCCTGTTGAAAATAAAATTACATTCCATAACCCTTTTCTCACCTACATATCGCAACTCAGATGATGCTGCTCATCTCCACTCGGCATGGGAACAAAGTACAGAAAAACTCATCGTGGCCTGTGCAGGATGAAAAAAGGTGGTAACCGTGTATGGTGAAGAGCAGTTACCGACCTGGGCAGCAATACTCAAGCACACGAGCCCTCCTGGCTGCAGGTTTGTGGTACCTCGCTGCAACCGGCCAGAGCTGCTCAGGCTGTCCTTCAATAATTCCCTCTCCTGTCATTATCTTGCTGGAAAACTGACCAGTGAAGGAAAATGTGGGTGAGTTAGTTCAAGCACAATGACCTGTTATTGCCCATAATGTTGAATTCACATTTAATTATTTTTTTGACTGAAGCAGCTTGCTTTGGGTGTCAGAAGCTCAAAAGAGAGGTGTTTTCTAGAACGATCAGAAAAGTTGAGCAAATGTGATGGCACTTGGAGAAGGTGGGTAGCTGAGTTTTATTTTAGGCTATTCAGGCTATGTCCTGCTAATAGAAAAAGGACTTAACAAAAAACCCCAAGAGTCATGACTTGAAGGTGAAGAAGGACTGTAATTGAATGAAAAGTTTAAGCAGGTATTCCAGAGGTGTAACTCTTCTCTGTGCTTTGCTTTTTGTTTGATCTAAGCCTTTGCAACCTCCCTGCTGTGTTGTTTTGATGTGGAATTGTGGTTCCGTGCTCCTTAGAGAGCAGTATTGGTGAATTCCTCCCTGGCAAGGAAGCTGCCGCGGTGCAGGGGCATGTGTGCTGATCTGGGGAAAGGGGGAACGAGTGTAACCGTGCTTTGGACTGTGAAGCTACCCGTGAATAAAGATACTATTCTGTACCAAATCCTAATTTATTACAATTTAAAAAAAAAAAAAAAAAGGAAGACATAAAGGAGAAGTTCACTGTATCCCTGCAACAGAAGTGACATGTTGGCAAGAAATTATTTAACATTTAGCTGTGCAAAGTGATGGCTGATTTGCGAGCGTGCTTCCTCCCAGGCTTTCAGTTGTGGGTCCTGATGCAGAACTTGTGTTCCCCATGGATTCGGCACTATCAGACTCATTACTTTATCTTATGAGGATCAACATTACCTTGGGCAAAAGCGTCCTGGCCCGCCGCCGGCAGGGTACCCTCCTGGAGGGCTGATGGCTGGCGGCGGTGCCGTACCCCAGTTGGTGCTGGAAGTGTGGGCCGGGGAGGCGTTGGGGCAATGCTGCTGGATGGGGCTGGGGAGGATGAGGTGGGAAGCTAGGAGCTGTTTTGTAGCTGAATTCTGAGCAAAGACTTCTTTGTCATCAGCGCTGTCAAACAGCCTTGTTGCTACGGCAACGCCGGCTAGATAACCCATTTGGGAAAATACTTGTAGGACCTAACACTCTATCATCTGTCATTCAATAATTTCATGTTCATAATAACTAGGAAATCAATGGCCCTCCTCCGAGACAGTTTGCTGGAAGGGTAAGCGTGCCGCTGCCAGGGCACAGCTCGGCTGGCGGGGAGGCTCGCGCCCGCCACGGAGCGTGGGGCATCGCCGCTCGCTTGCGTGGACCCGCTCAAAGATTAGAGGCAGGTTGTCCTGGTGTCCTGGTTAAACCACGACACAGGTTGAGGTTCATGATCTAATTGAACTGTGCCGTTGACACCTATAAGGGAGAGAAGCAAATGGCATATAAAGCAGTTGTTATAGTGTGAGAAAACAAAGGTTTAGGTAGAATTTGCATTTCATATTTTAAAATACCAAGGGAAACTATGTGCTGAAGTTATCGCATGGCCAGCGTGAACAAATTCAGTAACTTAAAGGCATTTTTTTTCTTATCTTGGCTTTCTAATTAAACTGCTTATCATCATAAAGGCTGTGTTACCTGCATGTTACGTACTGAATATAAAGCAATCACGGAACAGTAATTAAAATTCTTAAACATGCACCCGTTGACTTTACATACAATTAGTTTACTGCAGTGTGTCATTTATTAATAGCGCAAGTTTTCAGAACTGAGCCTCTGGTTGGCTATGCAGGAAAAGATGTGTTTAGTAATTACTTTGGCAATGTTTATCTCTTTTGAAAAAAATGCGCTAATACATATCTCTGGAAAGTAATACTGTAAATAAAAAACATGTTAAATTGAGGCCCGGGGAGAGAGGAGGTGTCCTTGCTGGCTGGGGTATTACAGACATGAAGAAAAGGTAATTCTTATCACTGTGTTAACAGTATTTGAAAGATGGTTATTCTCATGATTCACAACAGGAATTTCTTTTTCCTTTTAAAAATTATTTTGGAGCACAAGATAAGGTGGCTCTTTTCCAGCTGACTGTTTCAGCACGTTTTAGGTCCAATTAGACAGTGCAGGGCAGGCGCACTCAGGGCCACGGGCCGAAGCTTTGGAAACAGGATTCTTGTTTGTGCTGGGGAGTGTGGTGAGTACTCAGGTCAGTTTTTATGGTTTTCTGTGAAGAGGACATGCCTTTTGAAGGGAAATTTGTGGTTTAATCTGCAAATGTAGTCGTTGGTAGTCATGTGAAATGATGCCTTAGGTATTAGTATGGGAAATGAGAAGGCATCGTGGTCCTTCTTGTTTTGTAACCCGAGGTCAAACTGAGAGCTTCCAGGGTGGTGACTTGAAGCTCTTTGTTATGTGATGCCCTGCTGTGGTTTCTTGAGGTAAGCATTTGCTTCCGCAGCTTTTGAAAACTTGTGATTACAGCACATCCAATTACAGGCTCAGTGTGGGCTTTCTGTGTAAAATGTTTTCACTTGTTCGAAACAGCAGAAATACTTGCAGGTCCTAATTCCTGGCTTTGAGTTGTGTTAGTTAAGTCTCAGAAGCAGGGTGTATTTCATTTGTCCACTTGCAGTTTAAATTTACAGTGTAGCTTGGATTCCTGTATTATGTCAGGTTTGGAAAAACCATTTCCTGGAATAGATCTGTTCGAAAGTGGGAGAAGAAACCTGTTGTTTTGATGTTCTCCAACATACTGGGTTCAGAGAAGAAGACAGAGGTTCGGGAGGGTGCCGGAGTTGAAGATGTCACAGCTCAGCTGTGGAGAAACCTAGAACTCGGTTCAGGCAGAAGGGAAGTCGAGATTTCATTGAGAGCGACCTGATGAATAAGGACTCCCTGAAGGAAATAGATTTAAGGAGGTGTATGAATGAGACCCCAGAAGAAGTTTGGCGTAGAAGAAATAGAGTAGTTATCCCCAAATTATAGAGCTTCATAAATAGCAATAGAGAGGTGCAAGTGGAAGGGTTGAGTTGGACATGTTAAGAAAGGGCTGTGGGAGCAAGGGCAACGATAGGAGAGAGTGACAGATGAGCTTTTAATGTCTGTTGAGTCTCTGGTGGCGAAGGTGTGCACCTTGAATGGGAAGCGATTAAAAATACGTTATCTTGGCAAAACTGCTCAAAATGGAAATATTCAATCAACAGCAGGCAGGATTGACAATAGTCAAGCTGTGATGTGGCCCAACCTTTCAGGGGCATTTTTTGATTCCATATGGAAAAACAATCTGGACCATTTGGAGAAGGCACCAAAGGGCTTAGCAACAGACCCACCATTGAAGACAACTGAGAAACTGCACTCAAGAAAAGTACAGCAAGATAACAAGCTAAGAAAGAATAAGAGTAGATGGCTGGAGAGGAAACACGTAGGTGCTTGAAGTGGCACAAGTAACTTTTCACACCACATCCACGTCGCAATCCTTGTCAGTTTTGTATAGGAAGTAACCTTCTCACCTGCGTGAGGAAATGACAAAGCCTTATTTTTTTTGCGCGCGCGGCTGCTGGGTACCTCCTGTGTGTGCACTGCGGGGGCGATGCTCCCACGGCCTCTCCGGTTACCTCCCCTCCCACAGGGGTGTTTGCCAAGGGAAAGGCTGTCCCGTGTGGGCAGACCAATGTGTTCTGCTGTGTTATTAGTTGGCGACATTTATTCAGATGGTTAAAGAAATGCAGGGAAGCAGTACAAAAGTTCGTTTATTTGCCTTTATGCATGGAATTGGCACCTTCCATGACTTCCTATGGGGATTCTTATATTTACCTTGTGTGGACTTGAAGGAAGGAGTTGTAGAGATGTGGATGCATTTATTATTTATTGGTTAGGTCTTGTGCTTTTCCCCAGCATTTGTCAGTAACTGCTATTTTCTGTCACCCACTGGAAGATGGAAAGGATGAGAATTTGCAAGAGTGCTGAGGGAACATGAACTCTGACTGCCTCTTCCATACTTAATGTGAGTGGATAAACACACAACATCAGTTCGCAGTGCTGGCGCTCGCTTTGGCCGTGCGAGTCCTCCTTCCCTCTCTTCCTTCCCCTCCTCTCCTAATAGAAGAGGAAAGCCCGCAGAAGTTGTAACGTGACTTTCCCTGTGTGTTGAAGGGGTAGATATTGCCTCCCCTGGTGCTGCTTTGATGAATCTATTTTTAGTCAGGGGTTAGATCAGTAAAGCTTGCACTGGACAGTGTGAAACAGTATTGATCAGACTTCTGCAGCAGGGTGAAAGACAAAAAAAATCAATTAAGCCTGTGACCCAGGCATCCTGGTTTATCTTGCTGTGCGCAGGAAAGCAGGCGTGCAGCCGTCGCTTGCTTTAACACCTGAGTGGGGACCGTCCTGGGTCCGAGGAGGTCTCCTCCACCACCGTCTGCCCAGCAAGAACTGTCCCGCACAGGAGGAAGAACGCTGGGGAAATTTCGAAGCCAGAGGTGGAGGGAAATAAGGTGGAGAAGAGCTGGGAAGGAGCAGGCTGCGATGGCAAAAGCCATGTACAGCAGCAGGGGCCTGTCCGACGTCGTGAATGGGAAATGAATGTAGAGCTGTGTCAGGGCACGGAATTTAAGCTGGGCGCAGGAAACAAGAAAATACGGAGCAGGATATGCAAAAGTAAAATCTCACCATACAGTAATGGAAGGAGAGGAGAAAATGAGATAAAACTGCATAGGTTTGTGTTGCCGGCTGGAAGCTAGTGTGAATTTCGTTACGTGTGTTCTCTGCAGGTTATTGTAAGAGCTACCTTCAAAGAGGTTTTTTGTTTAAAATTGGGTTTAATGTCATACTACTTTATTTCTTTGCAAGGTGTACAAAGATCTTGAAATGTTTTTGTTATACCAAACAATTGCTGAAATTCATTAGATGCCGTCCTCTGGTTTGTTACTGCTCTGCCGTCACCTGCTTGGTGCTGGGTAGCTCCCTCCCCACCGAGCTCCTTGGTGCTTTCTACACTGGTACTGAATTTTGAAAAATTTTTTGTCACACTTCATTATTATGCGTCGCTAGATTTCTGTGTTATTCACACATTTGTAAAATGGTGGTAGCATTACCTGACTTTGTGAGGTACTTTGATATCTCAGTATGAAATATTCTGTGTGAAACTTGACTTCTGTTGTTATGTAAATAGTTTACTGGCATGTAGATTATTTTTTTTTTGTACAAGTTAAATCGAATGATTTTAAAATAATCTGTTTTACTTGCTCAGAACTGTTTGCTCTTCTGCTTGTGCCTGAAGGAATAAAAAGTATTTTCAAACAGAAAATAGACCTTTATATAAATTGGTCTCCTCTTCACCAATAGTACAGAGAGGGTTTAGACAAACTAGCTGAGGATGACGGTTGTTCAAGATCTTAGCTTCTCATCCTTATTTTATCACTTAACTTGCCATTAGGGTAGCATGTGTTTGGAAAAGCACCTAAATGATTAATTTTACCAGTTGAATTGTAACCTTTTGCAAAATGTTTATATGATGAACTACAGTAGGAAGTAGAAAGATGACACGAGCACCTTCTGCAGTCCTTCCTAGACATACGGAAGCCTGAACATTTCACACGGTGATTTTGATGTGGTCCTAGCTGTGTCTGCACCCTGTCACCTGGTGATCAATATACATATTGCTTGTAACTTAAAAGAAGGAAGACACTCTGTAATCAGAGAAATTAACAACTGAATGAGAGATTGTGGTCAGCTGGTGCCCCCTTTGATGTTAGTGAGAACACAGCTATGTTTATGAGTTTTGCTAAGAAAGCCAGGAGAAGCTAATTTAATTTGAATTTCTGACATGTTTCCAGGAGGAGTAATCAGCGAAGTTGTCAGGATTACCATGTAAGACTTGTGTATCTTTTGCAGCAAGGATGAGCCCATCCTGGTTTAGGTTCTGAATACCTTGCATCAGGAATGTACCCACACCTTTTACTCACTCTAGGGTTTTGGTCTTTGTGCAGGAGAACTCTTGGGTGCATGCTTATGTCTTGTTGACAGAAATAGCTGTTAAGGATGGTTTACTAAATTCTTACTGGGGTTTGCTCTGTTTCTTTAAATGTATCACTGATTTTCTGCCTTAGGAGTTCTGAACACCATTTTGGGTGAGAAGTATTGCTGAAAACATGGGGGTTTTCCCACGATTTTTATTCCAACCAAAAGTGGGAGTGTTTCTTAAAAAGCCTCTGTTCTTATCTGATAACCCAGTTCTGAGGGGTGTGTAGCGTCCAAACTTCTGGGCAGCTAAAATACTTGACTTTTTAGTTCACATTTCTAGCTTGAGACAGGACTCTCTCTTGTTTTCCCTGAGCTGACAGTGTTGTTGCTCGCTGCATGATAAAGTATGTTTCCTAATTTATTTGACCATCACTATTTGGATCCCTGAAGCATTACAGTAAATCCCAAACGTGTCTGCTGATGGGGAAGAGAACAACCTTACAGCTTCTGGCTAGTCACTGCAGTGACATGGCAAGGTCACTCTCGAAGGCAGTAACTTTTGAGAAGACCACAGTGGGACAGAGAAATACGTCTTGTTACATGCAGGTAGTGTTTTTAACAGTAGAAAAATTGTTGTCTTTTGCTAGAAGTCAATGACTCCTTCAGAAAACTTGTGATTCAGGAGCTGGGGGAAGGCAGGCGTTGTTTGCCAGAGCAACCTTAACATCCCCTTACAGATGTCTGTCAGCTGTGCGAGGGCTAATTTGTCATGTAAAGTGTATGCTACTTATGTCACATTTTACTGTCTGTTCATTTGTTTTGATAATCAAGATCTTGACAGATTTGTCCCACGTGGTAGGATTTATAGTAAGGATTTTCTTATCACTGAATTAAGTTGATACATATAATCCTAGTGTCCTGCACAAGAACTGAATAGAAATGAAAGCAATTCAGACTAAAAGTGAAGGTCTTGCAGAAAAAACACACCCCTCCCAATCTGTTATTCTTGATTTTTTTCTTCCACCCCCCCACCCCCCGATTTGTTTCATATCTCTACAGGAGCAATCACAGAGAAGAGAATAAGCATTGACTTTGAGAAGGTTAATACTTCCCCTTCTGTTAAAAGATCTTTCTGTTTTATAAGGTGAGAAGTGTAATTCTGTAAAAATGAAACACAAATGAGTTTAGGAAGTGTGCTGCTTTTCCCTCCAGTGTACACGCTTGCATACTTACTGCCCGTAGTTCGAAGCCTGATAAGTAAATTCATTTTTCACGGATGTCACTTCCTCCCCTGTGGTAAATGACAGCATCTTTCTCTCCTGTCTGAAGACGAGTTGAAAATGTGGGGGCTGACTTCTTATGGACGAGTAGAAACGTGGACAGATTTAGCCACAGGAGATACCTACCTGGCCTGAAGCCCATTGTTTTCCTTTTGAGGTTAAATGATTCCGTAGTACTGAAATTGTCTCCGGAGAATATGAGATTAGGTTTATCTATTTTCGTATTACAGCAGAGTGCTTTGGCCTGAGTGGGCAAGTGGATGGGTAGGTGTGGGGGCACAGAGAAGGTATGTGTCCGTCTGTGAGCATCTTTACTCTTACAAATATAAGTACGGAATCTGACTTACTGGAGGAGCTTACAAGGGTTGTGCAAGTGGCCTTGAACTTTTTGAGATAGAGAACTCCAAACAATAGCTCCTAAAATATCTATCCTGCAAGGATATGATTTTATTTTATTACTATTTTTAAGAAATAGCGTTGTTCACTTTTGGTAAAGTGTGAGAGTACCAAGGGCACTTGCTGCACTGTTGGACAAAGGAAGGTGGACATTTCCTAGTAAGTAAATACATTCAGATAAATCACAGAATAATGGAATGGTTTGGGTTGGAAGAGACCTTTAAGGATCATCCTTCTCCCAGCCCTAGGACTGGAGAGAACATCAGTGGAGAATTACAAAGCAGAGATTCTTTGAGCAGGAGACTTGTGTTTCATTTCTCATCGTATTTCTCTGTCCTAGACTCCGCTTTATCTTTATTTATGACTGAAATTGACAACTGAAATACACTAGGGAGCTCGAGCATGTATTTCAAGAGGAGCACATTTTGAAATCCAAAATGCAAAACTTCAGGGAGGTAGTGTTTTCACTGCATGAAAGTTTAATTGGGAAGGATTCTCATCCCAGCTGAATTGCACTGGTGCTGCTACTATTTCATCTGTTAATACTTACCGGTGAAGAAAGTGCTGAGGGGTTCATCTTCAGAACACACTGGGGGTTTTTAACTGCTTCAGTCTTGGTAAAGTGAATGAGACCGACGCCTCTACAATTCCTGCTTCCCACCTGAAGGTTTCTTTTAAGTGATTTTGGTGCTTGTAGGGTCTCAGATGGTTTTTGTGCCAAATACTAGTTAAGCACTTGGCTTTCATTTCCACCATTCTTTTGACCATGGTGCGACTGAATGCTTTTCCTCTGCTGTATGTTGTCCTTTGGCTATTTTAGGAAGCCGTCTTCAAAAAGTGGGTTTCATGCCACTGTCCAGAGGGCTCGGGCACACCAGAAGTCCCGGCGTGCTGCCGTAAGGCTGAATTGGAGCGCGGGGGAGGCAGCGGAGGCTGGGCGGCAGAGGTGTCCCTGCGGTCGGGGCAGCAAGGGCCAGGCGGGCACCCACCCCGGGAAGCCGCTGGCGTGTGACAAATCTCCCCTCTGAAGCCGACAAGCTCTTGGGTTTGACTTTTTATTCAGGGAGGAAAGAGGGGATTTCAGACTAAGGATCTGAAATTTCGTCCAGAGATAAAGCAGGATTTGCTATGCTAATTTCTTTTCCACAGGACATCAAAATAGAAGAAGAGGCATCGTTAATCGGATTTTGTTTGCATCCGCGTGGCTCTGCGGGAGTTTTTTTTTTCACTCTTTCTATCGTTTTTCTTCCTCACTCCTTACACCCCAGTTCAGAGCTGGTGTTGCTGTTTCACGATGCCCTGGGTGAGCATTGCAGGGAGCTGGGGGTTGGGGCGGTGGAGGGGGGGTGCAGGGGGGTGCATGCTGGCGAGGCTGAGGTCTGGCGTGCCGCGGGGGCTCGGGGCGCCCCAACGCCAGCGGAGCAGCTGGCACGGGGTCCCGGCGGTGCCCAGGCAGCCAGCGGGGTCGGCGTCCAGCAGACCCGCTCCCGACAGCTGGCAGGGTAACAAAACACCAGCAATTTTCAGAGAGAGACACGTCTAATAACATTAATTTTCTTCCGGAGCAGACGGCAAGGTAACTAAAGCCAGGTTGTTTGGGGCTTCGTTGGGATTTTTACCTAATGATCTTCTAGAAAGCAGGTGCACTGGCAGTGATTTTAAGCTTTAGAAAGCCCAAACAGCGTACAAAGTAAACCTTTGACGCTGTGGGGATTTTATAGGAGGGGGAGCCACATTAGTTTTAGATCATTACAAAGCATTTGCTGACTACAACAGAATTAATGGTGCTTTTATGGTAGTCAGCTAATGACTGTCAACAAACAGAGTTGATTTCAGTTCAAATTGTAATTTTAAATCAAACTAGCCAGCTGTCAGACACGGGAGTGGTGGGGATGGTTCCTCCTGCAGTATCGTGTGGTGCCGCTCCTGCATCCATCATTCTATCAGGTGTGTGGGGGGCAGCCAGATTTGAGATTCAATTGCATATACCACCTAATGCTAATTTTAGGGTGATGAAGTCACGGTTAGTGACACAAAACCAAACAACTCGCCTCTGCCTCACTACTCCTTTGAAGACTTAGGTCATTTCTATGCTGCAAAATTATTTTTTACTATAGTAACATGAACTTCTGACAGTTATATTACAACATCTTTATGCTTTGGCAAAGGAGGAAAGCAGCTGCTTCTATGGTCTGATTTGGTACAAGTCTCCTTTTGAGCTTCAATACCATGAAAATCCATTCAAGGCCATGAAAACTTCCTTAATCCCGGGGTGTTTTCCTAGGGCACAGTAGGCCATTTATATGAGGCAAGACAGAATAATCTATTATATTGCATGTATCCCTCAACAGTTCTTCCAGATAGTCAGTTGTATGAGCTTTGAAAGTGAACAGTTCAGTGTCTGTATTGGTAAATGTGTCTCTATAATGGTAGCGCATTATTCATGACAGGCTACTTCTCTCAGCATCTTCACCTCACTTCTGAAATACTCTGATGTGCCAAAACTACGCTTGTAGATTAATCCAAATAATGGTACTTAAACTGGAAGGCAACCGAAAAGGAAATAGTCCGATCTACCTATAGCTAGTACATTTTAGCCGCTCTGGGATGAAGACATGTTCAACCATCACCCTGGCCTGAGTGTCTCTTGTTTAGTTTTTCCAATCCCTCAAATTGCTGTAATTGTAATTTTTAGCAAGGGACTTTTTCAAGTCATGAGTAACTTTTTCTTTTGTACTTTTATACTGATTAGCACACCATGAGTATTACTTAAAACTTTTAATTAAGAAACCACACAAGACATTTTAATTACATTTAAGTGCTGGAGACTGCGAGGGTGGCCTCAGCAGAAGAACTTGGATTGGGTGTAACAGCCCTCCATAATACATTCTTTGAAAAGCTCTGAAAAGTCTTAGAAGGTTCAGTGAATTAATGCTTTTGCAAGATAGGTGTCACTTATTTTATAAGAATGTTAAAAGGAAGAGCTTTTCTAATGATGCAGGTATCAGAGGAAAGAACAGAGCCAAGGAGTCCTCACCACTGCTCTCATGCTCTGAACCAGTTCCTGCTGCTTCAGCATTTGAATTAGAGTTTTGTGCTGTGAGCTCAGTTTCTCACTGAGGCGTTTCATTGATATTTGCCTTTGTTTGGTCTGGGCCTGAAGTTGAAGTGTAATATCTTAGTTCCAGACGGTCTTTCCCACACAGATATAAAAAAAAAAAGCTTGGATTTAATCTTCAGGTGTGAAGAAAAATTCCATTTTTTTTTTTTTTTTTTTTAACAGATGTATCTTGAAAATCTTTGAAACCAGTGAGGACAATAATAAAGTGTACTTCTATAAATATGTCTGAAGTCCAAAGTCATTATGCGATCATTAATAAAGCCTTGTAATGCAGTTGGACTATATGGTGTATTACCAGCTAACGTTAGCTAAGGAACTTTCAGTATAGTACATATTCTAGCTTTTTGTGCAAGAACTG
Organism: Aviceda cuculoides; assembly: GCA_035590195.1. Taxonomy (NCBI): domain Eukaryota; kingdom Metazoa; phylum Chordata; class Aves; order Accipitriformes; family Accipitridae; genus Aviceda; species Aviceda cuculoides. The sequence goes on from JAVJGG010000005.1 coordinate 31,821,362, forward strand.
GTAAATTTGGAGCTTTAGAATTGAATTAGTAAAGGGATCATATTGCCAATATTAGATTTCTGAAAAGGTCAACAACAAAACAGAGGCGAGCATCAGCAAGGGGATGCATGGGGAGAAATCTCATTGTTGTACTCTCTCTCATAGCTCCCAGGAGTCAGTGAATTATGGGCTTCCTAAGCAGGCAGATGACTACTGACAGTTATCTGTCGTAAAGTTGTCTGATACCTTTTTGAATCCTCTTCCTGCCTTTTTGCTTCCAGTGAGTTTTGGTAATGAGTTCCACAGTCAAATTACTTGGAAAAAAAAAATTCCAGAATTCCTTTTGTTGCTTTAAATGTACTGTCAGATTATTTCATTTTGTATTGTGAGAAGGGATGGCTTCCATACGAGTAAAAAAAATATAGATTAAGATGAAAGATGCAGGGAAAGTGAACTATTACACATCTTGTTTCTCATCTATTCTTCATAGCTCTTCTATTTCCATTAAGTGATTTAGAGATGGAAAGACCAGGACTGCTGGCTGTATTCAAATGTGGATTTTGCTGGGGTTTGTGCAGTTTCATGACAATAGTTTCTGCTCCATTGTCAGTCTTTTCCTAAAATTCCTCACATTCTGCTTGTCTTCTTAGTATGGTTAAGCATTGAACCTGTAGTTCAAGGAAGCTATCCACAGCTCCGTATCTATTCTCTGAGTAGAAATAACTACCTTAGAGACTGGATATTTTAGCAATGTTTCCTAAGTGCATTATTTAATGTTTATTGACATGGGACTTCATATCCCAGTTTATCTATAATCAGAGTTTTTTTCCACAATTCTGTTCAGCCATTTTAGGTTTTGCTATCCTGAATAAAATTTTGTTGTTTCCTTTAAATCCTTTCAAGCTCATTTATGAGTAATTCTACTCTGTACACTCCATAGTGTTGAAACTCTCCTGTGCAGTAAAGAGTGATCAGTCTGGTTTCACATGATCACATCGTTTAAAAAAAAGCAAAGGTGTGTCAGATAGTTTCCTTATAATTAACTGATGAGGCAGAGAAAGTCAAGAGAAAGTCTAGTTTCTTTTAGAATTTGTGAACCCCAAGTTCTTAGGTTAGAGAAGACTCTTAGCATTGGCCGATTTAACTCAGTTTAACCGAGACCGTCCATTTGATGTCTTTATGTATTCCCAAGGCCTTAAAGTTCAGTATAGGCATTATTTGGTGTTCTGCAACGCTTCTGTAATTCATTATGGCAGCAGTTTAAGAAACGATAAGGAAGCCACTCAGAGTAAAAACCTCAGAAAAGAATATCCTGGATGAAACTTTGCAAAAAGAGGAAAAAAGGTATCTGAGCAGTCTGAAGTTTGGCCAGTAGACCTGGAAAAGGAATGGTACTTTTCCCAGAGAAAGCTAGCCAGCCCATTCACATGGGAGTGGTAGATAAACAGGGCTTCACTAGATTTTTTAATTTTTTTTTCCCCTTGTGTAGAACAAAAGGGACAAGCAGCTCTTGTGTTGTAAGCAATTGTGGCAGAGAAGGTTCCTCACATGCTTGCTTTCCATTTCTTGCTAGACATGTATTTACATTTTGGACCAGGTATCCCATAGATCTGTGTTAATTTAACCACGGATGGGGAAAAAAAAAAAAAAAAAATCAATAGACTGGACTTATGTCGTATGATGTTGTAGGTGCTCCCTACCTTCCAGGAGGCATCTGAGCCTAATGGAAGTTTCTACACACAAAGACCATTTGATTTACAATCAGGTAGACCTGGATAGTCTTCAGATAAACTACAATCCTTCTGGGAAATACCAAACATGGGAATCCCATGTCCTGCCTTTTCTCCTACCACCCTTATTCTTGCTGTGACTTTGAGCAGTGTGTGAAGTCTCAGTAGCTTTGCTAAAGGATATGAGTTTAAGCAAGTATCTTTCCTATGGACATAAATTAATGTTCCTGCAAATGTTGCATTTTATTGTAGATACACATTCTAACATTTTTTAATCGTGCATTTTGTAAGTATGTTCTGATGTCTGTGGAAAACGTGTAGTGCATTTTTACCTTGAGATAGGTTTTCATTATCTTTTGTAGGGAGTGTGCTTAAATTTTCCACTTTTTTTATATTTGCAAAACTCCATTTTAATGGAGCCTAAGCCCGTTTCAATGAATCCGTACTTCCACAGTTTGCACCTTCGTTTAGCCTACTGAGTAATATACATTATGTTATTTTAGAGTTCAAGCTGGATAGCTTGTATGCAAATTCTGAGTCTTTGGGTTACATTTACTGAAGGTTTTTAAATTTCCCTCTGCAATCATAGGGCTGGAAAATTCCTTGTTTTTCTAATATTCAAACTGACTATGCATACAATCACCTGATTTTCCAGCAGGTGAGGCTTTATGAAAAACACTAATTACCACAACGAACTAAAAGATCTGGCCAGACTGAGGTCAAGCCTTAAGAGTTCGAGCCTTTGTTTAGGACAGTGGGGATAAGCAAAGGGTTTCTCCAACTCCCTTTTTCTTATGATATTTTTGTTTTACAGGTATGCAGCTCTAAGACTATAAATTGCATTGCCATCTATTCTGTGAGCTAAATTTCTGGTAGATCTTCCAAATTTATAGAGTAAATGCAGTGTGGTTGGTAAATTCAGGAGGAGAGTGTCCATTCAAGGGCATGCAAAGCAAAGTTGGAATTCTGCATTTGCCTCACTGGGTTTCACCACTGAGTTTGGACCAACAACTTCATTTATCCTCACTTAAAATTAATGTTATATTTTATTATATGTCTTTTAGCTTTGTGATAAAGAAGATACAAAGGAGTGAGCGGCCTTTAATTTGTAGTGTCGTTGCCTTGAATTTTTTTCAATGATCAACTTTCAAGCATGGGTGCTTATAATTAGATGCTTCTATATCTCAATGAGGGAACTATATACCAAATGTGTAAGTCATCTCCTAGATACTTAAAATGAATTAGGGGACCTAAACAAGGGCACCTTGTTTGATAACGTTAACAGAAATTTTGCTGTAACTCTCCTGAAATTAAACTCTATCCCTTTGCATTATTGCATTCCTGGTTTGACTATAAATTATGATTTTAGTCTTTATGGTAACATTAAATTGTAGGTGATGAACATGGAGAACTCCACAATCAAGAAAAGCATTGAATTATTCAAATATCTTTGAATTACATGTAGAATAAGAATTACTTGATTATGTTTTAGTACCTTTTTGGTCCCTTTAGCTACAAATTTGATGCTGGAGGTGGATTACGAGGAGGGAGAGAAGGAAGGAAAGAAAAAGATTGCTTTCTCCCCAATATCAAATTCAACTTGACCAAGGCACATCCTATATTTCATTTTAGTCATTAGTTCAATCAAGTTTTGCCTGGAATGTCATTCTGTGCTGCACAAAGTTTGGTATTTCGACCACATGTAAAATCAAGGCAAGATGTTTAGATGGAGCTCCAGAACCTGGAAGTACACCTATCCTTCTCAAATAAATCTGTTCAGCCTGCAGACTGTAGCCATTAGTGGCCGCAGAAGCAGAAGACGGAGCCCTTTTACTCTCTGTATGGGCAGAGGGCAGGCACTTGATAAATGAATGGAGAAGCCTATATCGGCTTCAGAGAAGGAAACAAAAGAACCAGAGGAAGAGCAATGAAAAAAGAGACTGTCAGGGGAAACTGCTGAAAGATTAACTCTAGTTTTCCATTGCTTATTTTCTCCGTTGGTTTTTTTTTTTATTGTTGTTGTTTTTTGTTTCTTGTACTTATACAACTGGATTCCTATACAACTGGATTCCTGTAGTAATATATCCTTTTCCCCACCCTTTTTAAAGACCAATTTTAAGGGGCTATCAAAAATATAGCATGATAAAGCATGTCTCCTTTTATGAATGTAGTTAGCTTTCAGCCTATGTATGTGTCAGAGGGAGAAGTTGTGTCAGTGGAAGGAAGGAGCACTTTCATCGAAGGATGGCCTGGTTGTCCTTGCATGACTGTTGTCTAGTTCATTGATCTGACTTTCTTAAGTTCAGAATTTACACATCTGAGAATCCTTCTGCACCTCACAATATAGAAACCTTCAAAGATTGAGTTGATGTTTGCTTCATGGGTTTAAACCTCTCAGCATGAACAGCATTTCATGGGAGTGTGGGAGAGGAGAACAGAGGCTGATTCTTTCTAACAATGATGAACCCGCCTCTGTGTTCGGCTTTGAAACCCTTGGACTTTGGGAAAGCTCAGAACCAAACCTGCCTGCTCAGGTTCTTCCACCAAATACAAATTTGTCTTGCTGTTATGTTTCAGGACAGTGCTGGAAGCCGATAGGAGAAGAGCTTGCTCTGTTAATGGCCATTATTTGATTCTTCCTGACTCTGCTCATTTATTAAAGGAGATGAAATTTAATTAAGATTTAGTCTCAACCTATCTATAATTTTACACAGAGGTTCTAGGAAACTTTACTAATAAGCAGAGTTCGCAGTAACGGTCCCGGTTTTCCTGTAGGTTTCTCTGCTTGGCTTTCATCCCGGCTGTTAGGTAAAATTAAGGCCCAGAAAATCGGATTATTACATCCCAAGGGGCAGGACTGATAAGCAGCACATGATTGTTGATCTGCTTGCCTACCTAGTGTTGGTGATGTTTGAGGTGCTGCTAGATGCAAAGCCAATTTGTTAACAATTAGTGCTCATTAGAATCATTTCCTGTTATTGATTTTAAATGTTTGACAAAGCACTTTTAGGAAATTGCACCCCTGCCACCACCTCCCCCCCCCCCAAAAAAAAAAAAAAAAAATAGTAGCTGTACATCAGTGCTTAGTAATTACAACTCTTTAGGGCCAAGTGTCAATCTTAACTAACTGGTTTCATTGGTTTCCAAGTAATTATTTCTGCTTTGGATCCCACCTGCTATCCCCTCCAGATTAAAGATGCTTTGAAACAAGGACATAGTTCTTGATTAGCAGAGTTGCTGAGAAAGGAGTGATAAAACAAAAACAACTTTTTATTTTCTGTCTTGGTTTGTCCTGGCTTGGATATCTTGCATAACTACCAATGGATTACATGATATACAATATAGGAATTAACATCAGCCTGGAATTAAGTGTGATTTCCATTGGCCTTAATATTTAACATGTGGGTTTAATTTTAAATGCATCCTTGCCTTTATACACACATTGAGAATTGTGGACCCATTAAAATCTAATTTACAAATGGTAAAATTAGATATAATGACGTGTTATAATAAAAGCTTTGATATCTAGGAGTCCAAGAGGGTATATCTGTTGAGTTTCTTAGAAATTGGGGCTATAATTACTATTAATCTGTTTTACATGCCGGAAGAGACTTGAACGCGAGATTATTTAATAAACAGTACAATGTGAGTATATATGCAAAAAGCACCAGATCAGGCACACCTGCATTTCCACATATGCTGGGTACGTATGACGAGTTGTTATAGGCACATGCCTTTTATGAGTACACTGGAATTTTGGGTGCATTTGGCAGTGTCAAAGGTGAAGCTAGCAGCATAGCCATCTGGGTTAATTTTCTCTTCTTCCTTCTTTGCTTTAAATTTCTAGCAACATCAGCTCAGGTTTCACAAGCAGTCTCCTAAAACGCTTGCCAATATTTTTAAATATATTCCGTGATCCCTGTTGCACAAGGTGGAGACCTAACATAAGACTTGACTTGTGCCTTTCCCACCCCCGTTCATGAATTAGTCTCCCAATTACTGTAAAAATTAAGGCAAGTGTGGGTGAAATACATGAGACTTAGTCCCTCTAACCTTAATAAACAGAGATGGTATTGACACAAGTGAATTTTGTTTAACCACAGTACATTTGCTTCTTAATTAGTGAATATTCATCTGTCATCAGCAGCAGCTATGACACCCCTCCCCGCTAACACATTCTGTCATAAATAATCAATGAGAGGCCATTAATATTCATGAGTGCGAATCTGTGTAGTCATGTGCACTGATGCAGAGACAGGGGGAGTGTTGCCATGAACTGAGTCGAAACTCGGTGTGTGCGTACGTGAGTGTAAGATAGTTGGGGAAAGGGAAGAAGAGCACGCTGCTCCACACTGCCCTGCCTCGTGCTCCCAGCTACCAGTGGCGTGCCTGTGTTTCGGGGCTGGAGTGACTGATGAAAACCAGTAGTCAAGTCCGGAGGGTGATTCCCTGTCCGTGCGTTTGCCTTGCAGTGCTGGGGAAATTAGAGGCTTTGCTCTTGCCTTGCTTGTTAGGATGGGCTGCAATCTGTGCACTTTTCAGAAGAGAGAGGAGCACTACAAACTGCTCTATGAAGTTTCACAGGTGAGTGCTGAGGATATTACTAGCATCTCCAGAGTAAAAACGGGTGTTCTTTACAGAGAGTAAGTAGAGATGCTTTTGTCTTGCTGTGCCTTTTTTTTTTTTTTTTTTCCTTTGCAAAATTGCTAAGTTGTTCTGCGGGGGGGGGGTGGGGGGGTGGTAATTATTAGTATTTTGGGTGCCTGTTGTTTTCTGCTCGTTTGCCACTCCCCCTTCAGATGACTTCCTGTGGGATTCTTTTAACATTTTTGTGCATCTTCTGCCAAGATGTCAGTCATATAGCAGCAGTCTCACTGAACCGTATCGGTGATGTTTTAAGGGAGCCCTCAGCTTTGGTAATAAGACTGATTTCAGATAAGTTGCACTGCTGCCTCTGAAAGCGTTAGGTCTGTGCTCTCAGGTATTTCTAAGTTAAGGAGCAAAGTTTTTATGGCATGTCTGTGGTGGCCAAGAAGCATGTTAAATTTTGAGATTAATTAATTAAAATGAGAATGATTCTGAAGCGTGCTTGTCACCCTTAAACAGGTACTGAGTACAACAGGGTTTCCGCGGGTGAGGTGTGCTGCTTGTTCTTTCATTGTGTGTGCATTAGTTCTGTTTACTACTAGACAAAGATCTTAATCCCATCTAGATATTTCGGTGTCTCTTTCAGCATCATAGCAGTGTGAGTAGCAGCGTGCTGCTGCTGCGGTCCCAGCTCCTTCAGAATAAGACGAGAAAAGACGACACAAGCACTTACTATAATTTTTGCTTGGATCCTATTGAATCAGTATTTGATTTGCAGCTTTTTGTTTGTTTGTTTTTTTTTTTTTCCTCTTGGCACAGCAGACCCTCACATACTAAAGTTTAGTGCCTTTCAGCATCTGCTCTCTCCCTCTCTGTAATTTGTCCTGGCTTTGACACATTGCTGTCGACGGAGGCTGAACGCTCGCAGTTTTGGACTGCGCTGCTGCTGACAGGCAGCGCGGAGGAGAAAAAAACCGGCTTACGGTGTTGGTGGTCTATTGGCACAGCAGCAGCTAAGTGCCCATTGCCGACTGGTTCCCTCCGAGTTCCTCCTGACGTGATTCATTTCACAGTGGGCTAATTACAAAGTGGATTCTCCACACATGAAGCAGCCTCCTCAGTTGCGGTGTTAATGCACATTTTCATGGTAATGTGATCAGAGCCTCATTAGCCAGTTTCCAAAATGATCCTCTGCATTAATTAAATATAAAAATGACTCTTTTTATCACCATAGAGAGGAAGAAGAAGATTAACATTGTTAATTAGTACTGGGGGCAATACCTCTGCATCATTTCTTACCAGCGAATCAGCGGGTGTATTCAATCCTAAAAGAGTGTCCGTTTGCAGGTAACCTGCCCGTCGCCTTGCCTGGTGCAGACGGTCTCTAGGTGGAACACTTCCCTTTAGTTCAATAGTTGGTCCTAATACCGTCATCGCGTTTTCTTGCAGCAATAGCCCAGGGAAGAGCGTAGCAGCACATTTTCTTCTCCTCCCTTTCCCCCTCCCCAGCTCTGGATTGCCAAACTGATCGGAAAGTATGAAATGGTGAGAGTGGAGCAGGTCGGCATCTGCTTTTTTGTGCTAGGGAGTAAGAAATGCAGGTTGTGCTATGAAGGGGATTAGACATTTCTTAAAGAGCTGCGTGTGTGTAGGGGAAAAAGCGGCCGTGCCTGGTTTAGAGCGAATGCATTTTCAAAATATTCCTTGCAGTAATGTTGCATAGTAATAAGTGCTATTGAAATGATCAGCAAACCCAAAGGTGGGGGGGGTTTAGGAGATTCTAGAGGAATTCTTCCCTTTACCTGTTATCTTCTCTGCTGTTGAGTTGGAGTGTCTGTGGCTGTGAACAACCAAGGTGGAAAATGAACTAAGGCTTTCACTTTTCCCTCTGGTACTTGCCAGATAAAGTGTAATCCCTGGGAGGATCTGAGCGAGTTTCCTTGGGGAGTTGAAATGCAGTGAGCCTGGTGCTGCATCTTGTGCTGTTAGGGAAATGTCACTGATAAGGTGCAGGAGGAGAGCAGAGAAATGACTTAGTGTGCTCGCTGCCAGATCCCGTGTTCATCTGTAAACTCATCCCTATCTTTGTTTCCGTGTATGCAGGTCAGCGCCCAAAGGATACTGAGCATGTTTTTAACCAGGTGCTACAGTAGAGATCAGGTAGTATCTCGCACTGTAACTGCTTCTGTGTACAATACTGATTTGCTGCTGGGGGGGGGAGCAGCAGTAGAATATGGTAAATTAAATTAAGCTGAGGCAGGCATTACTACTTGATTTGCAAATCCCTTTTTAACTCTCCAGTCCTGTAATTCCTATACCACAGCCTTGGCTCTTTCATCTGCATGATTTCTGGAGAGCTTGGGACAAGTTAGCCTGTCAGGGACATGAACTGACTGAGGATGAGCTGTGGCTCACTAGCATATGTGGATCAGATAGATTAATTTATATTCATATAAGGAAGCGATCCTAGCCTCATCTCTCACCTTTCCCGCACTAGGCTACCTGATACTGTGGGTGGTCTGTGCACTCATGTACTTAAAAATACAGTAAACAAAGGAAAGCATGTTGGCAGAGGAAAACCGTGCACACGCTTACAGTGAGGCATGTTTTCTGCTACTGTTTGTAGTGAGGTCAGCTTCAGCACCGCAGAGCTTTTTGTTGTAGAGCTGCTGGGAAATGAAGACGTTGTTAGAATATGTATAATTCCTCGCTCTTCCCCCCACCCCCTTCCTCCAGGCTCGTTTGCCTTTCAGTGAGATAGCACTTCGGAGACCATGGAGGCCCTCTCCAAAACCAGCATTTGCTTGCGCGAGGGAGACTTTCGTTTTGGTAACTGCGTCTTGCACGTGCACATCGGGATTAAAACAAAAAGTCAAATAGTCATGTTTTAAGAATGAAAGCTTTTGAGACACCACTCCACATTGGTGAAGGACTCTTGTGCTCCTGAGTGCCTCTTCGCCTGTTCTCAGGACACGAGCATGGCTCAGCTTCACTTCTTGACTTCACCGTGAGAAAGTATCAGGCACAGCACCCTCCCCAAGTCCCCTTCTCCATATGCCTACCAGTGGAGAAATGGAAGATGTCTCAATTCAAAATTTATGGCCCTACATGCTACTTCGTGGGGCACTTTATTATTATTATTTCCTGTGTGCTGTATAAGCAGGATTGAGCTAATGAGTGTGCAGCCAGGAAGTCTACGTCAAGTCACTTAGAGAAGGTGGGACCTGATGTGTGCTCGTGTCCATTAGTAGCAGACCTCTGCCAATCTCAGCTGATTTTTTTTCTTGTGCTGTTGGGGTGAAAGAAGTGAGCTTAAGTCATTCGTTAGGTGCATGATGAGGACTCTTCCTGTTTAGCGGAAAGGATAAGAGAAATGCGGCAAGGATTGGAGGGAATGAAACTGAAACACCATCTGATCAATTGTCAGCAGTGATCTTCAATAGCCTTGTGTGAGACTCCAGGAAATGCAAATTTTCCCCAGAATTCTCTGGATATCATATGGAAATCATTTCCGTTTGCTGGGATTTTTATGCTTTGTTTTCAAAATGTACAGTTAACCCAGAGAAAAAGAGGGGGGAGAGAGAGAGAGAGAGAGAGAACACAGTACTTTTGGAGGTCAACTAAAGACCAGTGTGAACTTCTTTTTTGAGTTACATGTTAAGAAGCAGTCCTGGCTCAGGTGAGTTCAGAATTGAAAGGGAGCAAGGAGAAGAGCTAGAAGGGTAAACAGAAGCAATCTGGGATGACTCAAAGTCAGTAGCGGAGCTGGGATTAAAACTAGAAGGTTGCACATTTATATTTTACATTTGACCTGAGTTGATAGTAGGGCCTGCATGCAGTGTTTTTAAATCCTCTGAAGACTGATTATGCAGTTTGCTTCTCATGTTGGTTTCCATAATTAGCATAAAGCTCAAATTTTCACGAGTTCAGAGTTCTGATTTTATGTTCATTTTGATATCCCTTGGGCTACTTGAAGTTCTGAGTTTTAGTGGTACACCTCTTGAATTTCAAAGGTATTCACAAGAGAGACATCAAGCCTGCCCACTGAAACAGCAGAGGCACTTCCACTTTTTCAGGATATGCTGCTTATAGCTGGCATTGGAATAAGGAGAGAAGACTGAGGGCCAAGCAGTGTTCCTTGCCACTAGCACCTGCCTTCTCTGGTCTTGATGAAGTTTTGATTTATTCAGAGGATTAAATAGACTAGATGATGTGATCCTTATTTTCTTTCTGAACCAACCTCCAGCCACTAGCATTCATTTTTGGTACTCATGGCATGTGAGGTATTTACATGACAACTCCTTGGTGCGGTGTTTGCCATTAGCTCTCATTCTCTTCTGGAGATACCTGCCAGTAGTTTTTGCATCACCTTTGTTTGCTGGGTATCAGTCCCACCTCCAAATGTTCTCATGAATTTCACCAGCAATGGGAAAGTACTGTCTTGTGCTGCATGCATCAGCACAAACACATTTTTGGGTCCATTTATATCTTAAGTTCCATTTTTAATAGAAATTCTGAGGACACTTTTACCTCTGGAGAACATGAAAGGAGAAAATTCTAAATTTAATTGTCTGGAAATTAATTGAATTATCTGAGTTGAATTAAATCAGTAGCAAAAGTAGATATGGTTTGATCTTACTGCATTTCCTAGCTTTTCCTTCTTTCTCCTCTCTAAATTTTTAAACAAAACAATTGGGACCCCCCTAATTTGTATTTTTTCTAAGCAGCTCTTCTGAATACTGATTTAGCTGTGTGAAAAGTTCAGAAATTAATTCTGAGGTGTTGAAAAAGTCAACAAACTTGTAGGAGTACTGTTTCCTCTCAGTTTAACTGAACAATTTTAGAGCTCTGCTCTGTGTAGTTCCCCTCAAAGCTGCAGTCTCATATTAGTAGAGCAATGTGTTTATGCTAAAAATATAATCAAGTAAAGCTTGTCATGTTTCTAGCCACGTGCTAGAAACTTGCTTGGAATTTCCTTAAAGAACCTCTGCTGCACTGAAAAGACTTTAAAAACCGAGTTCATAAAAGTTGACTTCTACAGATAAGAGATGGTCTTTGTGGTTAGCAGACACAGCTTTCGTGGTTCTTCTGTTTCCTTGCTTGTTTACTTTACACTGATAATCGAGCAGCATTCATCCAAACAACTAATGCCATTGCCCTAACGTTTCTACAGGCTATACTCAAAGAGATACCAGTGTTGGGGCATTGCTAACAACTGAGCTCTCGATCTTGGTGGAGGAGCTCACCGTCCCACGCTGGGTACTGGTCCGTGGACCTAGGGAGCATTGGCCGCCCAGCGGTAACCGTCCCCAGATTCTGGGCACCCACGCCTCTGCTCTGTGCTTTGGGTCACCACATGCCAATTGCTTAAAAGAGAAGATACGTCTGAAAGGCCACCTCTTGTCTGGATTAAGTCTCTCACCACAGAGCTGTGTTTAGGTGTGAAGGCTCCCTGAGGAGTCCTTGGAGGATTGTGCCATGGGGATTTGGGTCTGGGGACATGTAGGCTGCTTAAAATAACCAGCTTTGGCTGCCCGGATGGATGGTGGCTGTGGAGACGACATCCATGCATACAAGTAGGCATGTAAGGAAGTCGTCATCTCATTTCCTAAACTCCTTAGCAGGATTTGGGGCATCATTCTTTTGAACATTGTATCTGAATTCTGTGCGAAGTACCTAAGTGATATTTTGGATCTCACGCCAACCGCCTTTGATAAAATGCTTTGTTTTTTTCTGATAAAATCCAGGGAACTCTGAAGTGTTGCCACTGACTTCACTGGGGCCAGACTTTTATTTTCTGTCCTTGTTTACTGTCTTGTAAAAGGCATATAGTTCCTGCGCATACCTCAAGAGTAAGAATAAAGGAAGAGCTCTGAGATAAGAAAGCAGACAATGGTATGTGAGATAAGAATTCAGGGGATGGGTACAACAGAGGCAGATATAAAAAGCCGTACCAAGATTATATCAGTAACCTGCAGGGATATGCAATGCCATGAAAATCAAAAAAGTGGCTGAGGTACTGAATAGCATGATTTTCTCTGTCGTTTTGCTGTTCCTGGCATCTTGTATTTAACAGTGGGGATTAAGGATTCTTCTAATTATCAGATTTTTATATGTTTTTTACAGAGCTATCCTTTCTTGAGGCTTGCTTCCTGGTGTGGTTTGGTATGGATATAATCCTCAGGCCTAATGCAAAACGTATCTTTATGTGAGTCTCATACATCAGCGATGGGATGCGATTTAGCCAATCTTGCTACGTTGAGCATTCACAGACTGATAACTGCTGAAGAAGCATATTTTGGGGGTTCAGTGTTTTTGTTTGGTGGTTCATTGAAGGGGAGGACATTAAAATGTCAGCCAAACACTCTGCCAAGTGTACGTCAAGAGTTAATTGTCAGTAGGTTGTTTCACCAGTTTTCTCTCAAGAGCTAAGAGCTTAATGGAGACACGTACAGCAGAGCTTGCTGATAACCAGCAGTTCTTCCACCCCTAGGGATTTGGTGAGGTCTCATAAAAATAATTAAAAAAGAAGAAGCTGAAAAATGCTTGGATCTTTGCCTTTAAGGCTATTTAACTTCAGAGTGTGTTTAACCCATTATTTTAAAGGACATGAGCTTCTTGTAATAGTACTTGCTTTTCTGTCTACCCCATAACTTTGAACCCGCTGGGTAAGTTCAACCACAAAGGCTTTTCTCACGTTCTAGGTTCATGCAAAGTAGTTTGATAATACTATTAGGTAGATCTTTTTGGTTTAGGGTTTTTTTTGTTTTGGTTTGTTGTTTTTTTATCAGGAGCAAGAGGGTTTCCTAGTTTGCAAACATCACCTCAGAATATCAAGACATGAAAGAATTTAAAAATTTAGATGCAGATTATTCTTTATACACTTACTTTGTGGCTGCAGTGAGGATAGTTACTTGCTATTTTGTGTGTGTAATAAGCTTGTCATTTGTTTTACTTTGGTCAATAATTGTAACAAAAATCAGTCTGTTAAGAGAGGATATTAGATCAGTAACTGTTAAAAGCTTATCTATAATTTTTTTATCATAAACAGGAGGTCAGAAGGATGTTTTTATGTCATGGACTGAACCTAGAAATGGAATTGCAGTGTCTTCATATAATGCACTGCTAACTCTCTCTTATAGTTGTTTTGGGTATTAGTTTAAAATACTGGTGTGGACACGCAGAGGATAGTGTGGCTATTTGGCCATAATAGGATAATGTAAACTTGCATGACCCTCACTGTTGTGGGTTTTTATTGTTTCACTCTGAGAAAGTTAGGAAATTCTACATATCCTTCTTCTCTCAGGTGGAAAAAATAATTCATTCCTTTTTCTCCAGGACAATTGTTGGGGTTGTTTTGTTTTCTTGTTTGTTCTTTTGTTTGGTTTTTTTTAACCAACAGAAGTAAACCCTCATAATCAGCACAGTGAAGCAAAACAAAGATTCCTTTTCCTTTGTTTTGTAGTCTGACTGTGTACAGTAGCAGTTTATTCCCTAGAGGTTTTGGCCATGAAGTTTGACCTCTGAAACAACATAAGCACGGTGGAACGAGTAATCTTCCAAACTATCGCGTCATATGTAGAATTCCTGTGCTTCATGTATATTAGTGTCAGAGTTGAACCTGAGAGGGCTCAATTTGCAAAAGTCTACAAGCATCTTTAATTTGTCTAGATACAACTTAGTTTTTGTGTTCTTCACCCAGCTTGAGAATTTTTTCTGTTTTGTTTCATATCTCTTAGTATTTGGGGGGAGGTTGTGGTGTTTGTTTGTTTGTTGTTTTTTTTTTCCTAGGCCCTGGAATCATACTGTTTTCAAAAAACCGCTTTTCATTAAAAGTAGCCTCACTTATGATCAATGAGAAAAGTTTGCAGATATCAATCAGGTTTAGCTTACAGTTTAGGAAATCCGAAAGGAATTGGGATGAACTTGACAAATAATGTTGAGAAACAGTCTACATTGTTGAGCGTTTGGTATTCTTCTGCGTGTCTAGGGTAGGCAGTTTCTGCCCCTGCACCGCAGACGTGCCTTCAGGGACTGTCCTGCTCGCAAATGTCAGCGCAGCTTCTGTGTCCCTGGGCAGCAAACTGGTGAGGCTCCTGGGAAAGGTCCAGGGACTGGCTTGGTGTTCGATTGCTTTCTGATATCAGAAAGAAAACGAACTGCGGTGCCACGACCCGTGTCCTGAGGACCAAGGGGAGTACGGGAATGGATGAACTTTGCTAAATCCTTATGAGCGCCGAACAGCTGAAATAATCCGAGAAAAGGATTATCTTTGGTTACCTGTGATAGAACAGAACAATGGACTGACCTGTTTAATATGTTTGATTGTATTTGTAATGTGCTTTTTGCATATTATAGTGATGGATTTGCAGGGAAAGCTGCTCAGGGAGCAGCCATTATTCAGGCCTTCGACTTCCTCATGGCTAGAATGTGAAATATTCAGATTCTTCATGATATCCGTGGGCATATGAACTGCCAGCTCAAAACAAATTTTAATGGCAAGAAAAGATGGAAGAAAGGGTCAATTATTAGTTAGAGTTCAGCATTTGGAATGCTTTCTCAGAGGTCAGGGTTACTAAAAGTGGGGGTGGCATCTCTCATTGCAACATGGTTTTATGCATTTTTTTAATTTAATTCATCATGTAGTCTACTAATACAATCAGGAAAGACACAGATCCATAAGTTTGTAACTGGGGAATTCCAGAAACTGTGTGGTGTCTATATTGTTTTTCACTGAGGAATATAATTCCATCAAAATCAAAATGCATTATAGAAAAATTAAGTATTTCATCAAAATGTGGTCTTAGAGGAAAAACATAGGAAACAAATTTCCAGAAATGTCTGAATATTATTTATATATCGTCATAGTGAAATATTTAGGCTGACTAACTTCTGAAACATCTTATATTCAGTAGTTTTTAAAATGGTGTGTTATTTCATATAGTATGAAAATTGGAAGCCAAAAGTGAGTCAAATGTTATTTTGTCTTAAAATGTTTTGCTCTTCCCAGAGTTGGGTGTACCATTTGTGAAATCACAAACCTTCTTCTGACGTGGAATTTCCATCCTCTCTGGATTTCCCATTCTGAGATATGTGACTTACGGTGGGAAATTCCTCCCTATGTATAATCTTCTTTACCAGCGTTCACTTCATATACAGATTTTGTTAGAGAGCAGTCTCATATCTTGTGGGAGAGAAGGAAAGTATATATAGGAAGAAGCGTTTGTGTAAACAGCTTCCAGCAAGGTACCTGTCAGAAAAAGAATTCACCATCACCTTCACATGTATGATGTATGTTGCCCTGTTTAAGAGAATTTGCCAAAAGCTGGCTTTTTGCTTTCTGGGTATCAGATGCCACTGGATGGGTGATTGTGGCATATTGAGGCATAGGGCCTATTTAGCGTGGCAGCAGGACTTGGAAGTCTGGCTCTAATTCTTTCTCTCCTGGGTATATTTGAAGACGTCCTGGTTTCTCTTTTCCCTTTCTGGTATAAGGTTCTGTATTATTTAAAGCTTTAAAGATTAACTGTAGCCATCTCGGTAAATGGCTAATGAATAAACCGGAATAGTATTGTCTAATAATGATGATGGTGATCACAATAAGCATTGTAAAATGCTAGATCGATCCAGTTAGCAATTATTGGTAAAGTTATAACAGAAGTGGATAGTTGCAGTAGAGTGTAGATCTGCCTGCGTTTCCCAACAGCTCTGGAGTCCCATGCTTCCTCAAAGTCCAGAAAAGGTTGGGTTCGGCTTGTTGGATGGCTGTTTTTTCCTTTGCTGTACACTAAAGGTCAGTTTTGATAGGAATTTCCTTTGGAATTTCCCCAGAACCTCTTCTCAGATAACTAATGGGGCATGTTGTTTTTAATTCATAGATTTTATTGTATTGTGCAAATTAGAAGCTTTTTAGTATGGAGCAATTTCTAAACACTAATTTATTGGTATTGCTTTCTTCAGGCACTAGTAAAAATAGGGGATTTTTGCTATTTGTTCATCAGTAGTGGAGTCCTGTTGCTGTCAATAAGTTCAGCATAGATATAGCGTCTCCCCACTCCTATAAGCATAATGTATTTCAAATCTCAGTTGTGAATCTTACTAAACCTTTTAAAACCTTCTTGATGAAGTAGCTTTAAGTTCTTAATAGAGGAGGTTGTTCCCATTTATCTCCAAGTGACCTCTTTGTCCCCAGATTTACGTATTTCCTTGAATTAAAAATGTCATTTGGTCATGTTCAGTAGGAGAATGTCTTTGAAAGTCTGACCTGTGGGAACATGATTAATAGTGACAGGGGAAGGATTTTGCCCAGTGAGAATACCAAATCATGTAGCGCTGTAGTTTCACTTACTAAATATTGTCCAGGCTCTATTGTTGAACTCTATGCTGCCAGTGTCACTTTGTCAGGATGTTTTCTGTCCTGTGACTAGTAGCTTCAAATGTACTCATCCATCTTCTTGTCCCATTACATTTCATGTGACTGATGTTCTGCACCCATTAAAATTGATGGGAAAGAACAAAGAAAAGAAAAATGTGCCCTTCAACTGATTATGCCTTTGAAAGAGCAAATGAGACTCTACTGCTATCTGGAGTAAATTGAACAGTTATTTCTATTTTCAACTCTGTTACTTAATATTTATTAATCCTTATTAGCAGTAGGTCCCTTATGTTGTTATTTCAATATTATATTGAGAGCAGTAAGTTTATGTCAATATTTTCTCCTTTAATTTTGTGACAACAAGTGAACATACAGACTCTTTTAGATGTATCAGCTGCCTCTGGTAATCTTGCCTATGAGGTATTGCTAGCATGCCTGAACACCCTCTCAGGGAAGGATGGAGGCATGTTTGACAAGCCCAGACCTTTCCTCTGAGGAAGGACCCGCAGGGCTTTGCTCGGCCACGGCTCCTGTGTGCTGGGAGAGCACTTGTGTGGGATGTCACAAGGTTCTGCTTGGTGATAAGTGCTTGCTCACCTTACTCTAAGATTTTGAGGGCAATTAATGGGAGACTAGAAATACAAGAGCTTTGGCAGTATTGGCTTTATCTTTATTTCATGGATACAGATGGCTTCCCAAAGTGCTAGTCCGATGTTTCAGAGTTAGACGAGGGCCATTAGCCAGCTGAATGGAGAGAATAGATGTTATGTTTACTGACAACCAAAGACAAAACACAGAGGAAAATGAAAAGGGAAGGCTCCTGAGTGATTGGTATGTCTGATTTTTTATAGCTTATATGACAGCCTTCTCGATACAGCAGCCAACCATTCTTTCCCATTTGTGCATAGTAATGAGACTGTCATTTCTTTTTTTGAAGTTTGGGCTTTGACCATGGGCACTTGCGTGCCCCAAAAATGCAACATGATGGGCCCCTTTAGGCTCTCTGATGTTCTTGTAGAGACTTCAGTAAGTGCTAAATGCAGCTGTTCACTTCCCTAGCCGTACTTGCATGCGTTAAAGCTTACTTCCATGCAAAGGTCAAATATATTCTGGGTTTGTAAAAGTCTGGGGCAGGAATTTGGGTTTCTTAGACTTTGTCTTGAAGTTAATGCTTTGTCTTGGCAGTTCAAGCTTCGTTGGTGCTCTGTCTGAAGTTCCCAAAGTGTTTTTGGCTTGAGGGTTGGGAAATGCTGCAGAGACCCCTGAGTCTTGAAAGACTGTTTCCTACACCACTATGTACAATTATTTGAGACTGCTGGTCTGTTGCTTTGTCCAACATTTTTCTCAGGCTGGAGATGGTGTACAATGAAGTGCATAACATTCTTACACTGGCAGTGGATTCACTTGGGTTATTATTTATCCGTGTTTTAAAGGCAATTGTTCACATCTGTAATTTGTGAAGTGGAGCTTGATTAAGATTAAAATAGGCAAATAAGACTTTAAGAACCTTAATTAGTAATTTCTCTATGAGCTCTCCTGCTCTCTTTAGTTGCTTACTTGACTTCCAGCTGAGAGTGGATTCATTAAAGGAACATTCTTACATATAATGAACTGCTGAAATGAGTGGAAGTTAGGCAAAAAATGCAAGGAACCTTTAGTCAGGTCCTCCTTGTGCAGGACAGCTCTGGACTATTGAAGCACATTGTCACCCTTAACATTAGAGGCACTTGAGCAAATAACCCCGGGGTAAACAGGGGTATAAGCTTTATGTGGAGGGATATATTGCCACTCTTTTACTCTGTGCTAAAATGAGTTGGGGGAAAGAGACTAGTGGCAGAATGCACCCTGTATTTTATTTAGGACAAAAGTATGCAACAGATAGCTGATGCTTTGAAATTTCCACCCCTGCAATGGTAATTCTTTCTCATGCATATGTCTTCAGTGGGATGAGAAGGGTGGGAAGCGGGGTGGAAACCTCCACTTACCCTTCTGGATTGCAATGACTGCATCAGCTGCTAGGAATAGGTCCCAACAAACAAATTCTGTTGCCAAAGAAAACCCCTTCTTAGCACTATGCAGAAAGGTCATCATTCAAATAATAGTGCTGCTAATTTATAGTGTGACTTGAGAAGGGCTAGGTCTCAGCCTCCCACCTTCCCATAGCTCGGGAGGCTTTAGTTGGAAGCTACTTTAAGCCTTGGGTTACAGATTTTCAGAAAAGCTGTTGTTCCTATGTTTTTGGTTTGGAAGACACTGAGAATTGCTTAGCTTTTTGTTGTGAGGAAAATCTGAGTGCAAGAGGAGGGATGAGAAAATTGGATTTCCTTTTATTGCACAGGAACTCTGTACAACACTGACAGGGTATTTACTCCTGTCTCTTTCTTCTAATTTGATTCTCCAACTACTATATCAATCTTTGTTCATTGGTGAAACAAAATTATAAAGTATCATAGGTGTTGCTGCTTGTACCTCAGCAACAGCTAAAAGATGGGAAAGAATGAAAGATCTGAGCCATTCTATAAGATTTATTTGCAAATCTGTCCACAATGAAATGTGCCAGGTGTACAAAGTGTTGTGAGATGGCTCCTCAAGCCATTTCAAGCCACAGGTCTTTTATGGTTCCTTTTTTTCTTCCTCTAGTGAGACATTTTCTGTGTATGGTATGGATGCGTTCAATACTAGTAAGCATAGAATTTTGATTGACTAGCTTGCTTTTCACTCCTCAGCACATGTATAGTCATTTGAATAATACAAATCTCACCGGCATTACTAATATATACAGCAATGTAGAGTAAAACTTTACTGCCTGCAGTTAAAATACTGTGAATATTGTTCTAGTGGTAGGCTGGTTGGTTGGCTGGTTTGGTTTTTTTTTCTAGTGGACAGTTATGTTTTTTACCTTGCTATTAAAGAAGCCAATACAGCATTGCACTAGGGAAGTTTACCTTGCCTCCCCGTACTGGCGTGGGTTTTGTTCAGCCCATGCAGAAGGAAGAGAGGATCGCGCTGGCCTCAGCTGAGCAGGACGTGCTACCAGGTGCAGTAACATCTCTCACAGTTTTTCTTACGGGATCTGAGGATGATGCATGAGCAAGCTAGTCTCATGGTCGCGTTTGTAGAATAGGGCTGTATTGGTCATCCCTTTCCGGGTAGGTAGCTGTAGGCAGAATGAAGTTAAAGATACACGGCCAAAGTTTCAGGTGATGTAAGATGTTTTCCCTCTGTTACTTCAGGCATCTGTAGAAGTGTGCTTACGGAAAACAATACGTGGTATTAAACCTTCAAGTAAGGGCACTTCTATACTTTTAAGTGTAGCAGAGATTTGTATTTACAGCAGGAAATAGTTGTGCTTCCTATAGATTGGCATTGCGTTGGGCCCGTTTGGAGAACAGAGGCAGAATTCATCTCCAGAGAGTATTTTCCTGGCATGCTGCTGGAAGCCCAAGGTACTATTTGTTTCCTGTTCTTAGAAACAGGCCTGTAGTTTTTAATCTGTTTAGCATTCACAGAGCACCTGACACACCAAGATCTTTGTTAAGTGCATTATAGGCTGTGTAAATAAATTAGGAGGAAAATAATGTATTGGGGATAATCCACTGACTACAATTACAGGGCGGCGTTTTTGCTAGGACCTCTGTGAAAGTAAATTCATGGGAAATACTTCAAAATCTCTCTGTGAGAAGAGCCTTAATTTCTATTTCATTCACAAACAGCTTCTAGAAAATACAACATGACGCAGATAAATAAAGTCATCAGAATAAGATGATGCTAAAAATTCATAAATATGTTTACACTTGCGAGTGGCAAATGTTACAGCTTTCAGAGCTGAGAGTATACTCAGGAATATTGTCCATATGCCTCTATTGGCTGACAAAGTAATGCAGCTTGCGTTACTCTAAATGAACATTCAGAGATTGGAAACTTGCCGCTGTTTGAGAATTTAGACCTTACATGCACCTGTCTACAGAGTATAAACTTCTGATTATCCTTTACAAATGTTTCAGCTCTAAGAAGCGTTTTCTTAAATTACGGATACTTAGCTGTTTTCCACATTTGCAGCTAAATAGTTGCACTAGCTTGGATGGTATGGATATAACAGGGGTTAGATATTCTTCGTTTTTGTGAACTGTTATAAAAACATCCCAAAGTTTAGAGCTGTGGCTGTTTATCCAAGAGCATAAATCATTTTACAGCACAGGAAACTTCAATTAAATATTACTTTTTATGCCTTGCTATATGTAACTGATTGATACCGGGGAACTGAGAAACCAAAGTCCTCCATCACATATATCTAGGAATGTGGAGAGAATTCACATTAAATTAACATTAGCTTAAGAAAAATGAAACTTCTGAGCCAATTACAGTTTACTGTTTAGACTAAAACAAAAAAAATGACCTTTGTTACAGAATATGTGACTTGAACAGGCAGCTCCATATAAAATTGAGAAGTTGCAAATGTCCTGCACTTGAGTGATGGTGTGCGTGTGATCTTAGTTCTGCTTCATTAGCCCCTAGTGAATGAGTGGTAAATTTTTCCTATTTATACATCTTCTGTCAGGGGATCATAAACATAGCCTGACTAGTGCTTGTTTTCACTGCAGCAATTTCATTTATATATTTTTTGAAGCTTTGATGAATAGTTTATATTCCACTTGAATAAATTTTTCTTCTTTTCAAATATTCAGGTAGGTATTAGCAGTGGTTAATTATGCACTCAGTACCTTTTGTAATAGAACTATCTGTCATTATGGCAAGCTTTTATGTTGTATTTGAGGGATTCAGTCTTCTCAGTAAAATACTGCTTTTGCAGTATGCATGGGAACGATCAATTTTATTTTCTGCTGATTTGATAATTTTCTACTAAAATTTAATCTTCTGTGCTATGGAGTTTGTGGCCAATCGAAAGATTTTTTTTCCCCCTCTGCTAATAGAATATCTAATGGTTCAGCTTTTTACTTCCCATTTCTGTAAGTATGCCTTTAGATTTTTCTGCACTATGATACATTTATGTCCCCTTTTAAGGGTAAGAAATGTGCAGCTAGGTTATGTTTTCTGTGTCATTCACTAATTCAGCATACCAGGGATATAAACAACATTTCCTTTTTCCTAGATATTTCACCAGCGGTGATGTTTTGTTAGGTAAGCCACTGGACACATTACAGACGTGATGAATGTTGTATAGGTTGCTGAGTAGTTTGTTCTACTCAGTCTTTTTTTATACAGATGAAAATTATGTTGTTGATCTTGGATACAGTAAGTTTCACGTGATCCTATATCTCTGTACTGTTGCTTTTCCTACTTTCAGCTTTTGTCCAGGATTTTCGAAGGCCCTATTGGGAGTTAGATACTTGTCACAATTGAACTTCAAGCAATTTTGGCAACTTTCTTAGTGTTCTATAGACCCTTCAATCTTAAACCCTATTAGATGGAGCCAACCAAATTTAAGTGGAAAGTGGTATTTTTGAGCAAGCTTTCCCAAAATGCTCTGCCAGTCCTATCACACCGCAGCTACCTGTAGGGATGAAGCATGTCACTTCTCCAGCTCCTGGCAGCTGGCAGCAGGCATTTGGCACATTTTTTCTGATCATGGTCTATCAGTCCTAGAGGAAGAGCATGAAGAACTGTCTGAGCTTTGGATGGCCGTATATTCAGTGGTGAATTTTACATCATTGGAAAAAGTTGAGGGAGGGAGAGGAAAGAAACTTTGTAAATGACGGTTACTAAAAATACTTAGCAGATTAACACAGGCATGACTTAAGGGCTGTCTTTTTTTATTGTTATTGTAAATGCCTGGATTCTCTGCTACATTAGAACAGCTCTCCTAATCAAAATGAGATAAGATCATAAATGGGAACAAACTTGATAACAACAACAGATGTTATCAAAGTCTAGGAGCAGCTTTTGGAAACTGGTTGCTGATTCCTTACTATTGACTCTTCATAGAATCATAGAATCATTTAGGCTGGAAAGGACCTTTAAGATCATCAAGTCCAACCATTAACCTATCCCTGCCAAGTCCACCACTAAACCATGTCCCTAAGCACCACATCTACACATCTTTTAAATACCTCCAGGGATGGTGACTCCAC
>JAVJGG010000005.1:31844221-31860848 GCA_035590195.1 Aviceda cuculoides
GGGGGGGGGGGGGGCTTTTTTGTATGAATTTAATTATGTGTTTGGAGGAGGGGCGGGAGGATGTGGGCTCGATCACAGGGTAAGCTTTTTAAGGAGCAAAAGGGAGAAGGAAGAGTCATTCCAAGCAGAGATGTTACCTGTCAACCAGCTGTACCGAGTGGGCAGACCCGGTGCATCGCTGATGCTATGGGCTCACAGGGTTGGGGATATATTTTCTGGTTACTTTTAGTGGTTGCACTGTGATGCCTGATAGCTATGGCTTTTGGTGGGATCTGACTGCTGGGCAGAAGAGGAGTGATTTTCTTCAGCCTTTCTGCATGGAGAAGCCCTCAAAGAGCTTTGGAGCTGCTGAAAGTTATCAGGGAAATACACCTACCAGCTCAGTGGTGGTAATTGCCAATAATTAGTTGTAATCACTTCTACCTACAGTTGGGATGCTGTGATGAATAGGGTAGTGCAAGCTGCACGGTGCGGGCCTCCCTGTCTGTATTTGCAGTGGGGAAAGAATTAGGAAAGTCTTATTTATCCTGGAGCACAGGAAAGCATTGGTGAGAGATCAGCATGTGCAGAATTAGCATGGGAAACCCCTCCTGCCCCCTCCTCCTCCTCACCAGGCATTAGGGACAAGCTAATGACTCTCCTCCTTCTGCATCTCCCACCCAGGATGAAACTTAATGCAGTGGGTTCTTTAGAAGTGTCATTAAAAAAACAACATGAAAACAGTGTCAGTTAAATTCTCTTTGCAAGGTTGCATGTGTGCACGTGAGGCCTGTGGAGACATGACTAGGAGCTGCTTTGAGCCAGGAGAGGATTTGGAACAACTCCAGCTTGGTTGTTCTTTCTCCTAAGGAATTCAAGTAGGTTTTTGTTTGGTGCCTACGTAGATCAGATGGCACAGAGATGATGTTTAAAAACCACTGCCAAGTCCCTCCTGCCTGCCTTGGCTGCTATGCTGGACTGCCAGTTGTCAGTGAAGCTACTGGAAAACTTAGGGTGACTAAGTGTGGGGTTTTTTTTAAGGGGGTAGCAATGTCAAGTGCTGGATTGGCAGGCTAGAGCCCCTTTTCCGAAATGCGGATTAGGAGGAGCTGCACACAGCCTAGTCCTTGTCCTGTGCCCTGAATGGCATCCTGGTGGGTGCCCATCCATGGGTATTTGCCTGAATGTTTCCCAGGGCTGGCTAGATATCGGAAACATTTCCCATTGGGTTTTGTTAGGGATGAAGGTCCCATCACAGGATCCCATCAGAAGTCCCTTGGTGTGGTGCATACAGATGTGTGTAGCTCCTTTTCTGGCCACGTGTGTTTGCTCTGCCCCACCCTGGGCTCCCTGTGCTGGCCCCGAAGCCTTTTGCTGAAACTTGAGAAACCAGAAAATTCCCTGCACAGCCAAAAGAGATGGATCCCAAAAGCCAAGAGTCTGATCCCACCATCTGCTGTACCCACCCTTTGTTTGCTCTGAGGGTCCCCAAGTGCTCGGGCACACAGTGGCTGTCCCCTTCCTGGATGCAGAAAAGAGTGGAGGTGTCCTCTCCCTCCAGAGGAAGCAGAGCTCAGCCTGGCTGTCCCTTTGGTTTCTGTCCTCATCTGCCTACCTGCAGCCAACCAGACCTCCAGGGCCTGAGGTTCTGGGGGAAACTCTTTCAAGATCAGCCCAGCTTGTGCACCTGTAGGAAAAGGTCTCAGAAGTTTCTCATCCAGATAGTGATGGCCCTTGTTATGGATGCTGATGAGCAAAGAGTGAAAAAACTGAAATTATCCCAGTCATTTCCTTTGGACTCAGTTTGAATATTGGTCCTAATTAGAAATTACAAAGTTCAGTCTGTGTTCTGGACTGCATCTGAAGTCCTGCGAAGGATGGACTCTCCATGTTCAGGTCTCCTGTTCGTGCCCAGCCTTGCTTTTGGCTCTGTGTACACTGGTCCCAGCCCAGCAGCATTGCTCCTGCGTGGAAGTGGAAGAGACCATCTGAATAGCTTCATAGTCAATGATTGACACCAGAGATGCTTCTGTAAATTAATGAGTGCCTCTTCTTGACTATACTTCAAAGGTTTCACTTTATGAATCTTTTATGGAGTTCTCTTTACACTGGAAAAAAACTGTAGTACTGAAATTTTACCTTTTAAAACCATACAATAAAAACCCCAAACCCCAACCTTTCACAGTCAGTTGATTCAAAGTCACCCACTGGGTCCTGCTTGTGTTCACAGTGTGGGGCTGGATTTGCCCAGGAAGGTGGGGATGTCCAAACGTGTGCATGTTAAAGGGCTAATAATGGTCTGGGCACTCTTTGGCCTGAAGATGTAAGCCTTGACACTGCTGAAATTCCCTCCTTGCAACAGGGTGTGTCTCCCCTTGAGTCCTGCTGAGCCTCTTCAAGTCAACCTCTGGAGTTAGGGCATTTAATTTGTAATAAATCTGCATTACAGTACAAGTAAATCTGCTTCAGTGGCTATAAAAATTAATTCCTTATCCTAAACATTATTATATAGCTTTCAAAATGAATTGACTGTGGTTGGTAGCCTAGTATGTGCCATTATTGGTAATTAGTGTAACAAAATAACATTGCTGTAATATTTCCTGTCTACCCCTCCCCCATTTGGGAGCCATTTCCTATTAGAGAATCAGAATTGCAAATGCAATTCTTGTATGCAAACCACTTGCTTTGATTTTTTTTTTCTTTTTTTTTTGATATTTTGTGTGTGCTGGAAGTTGATCCGTTCCTTTCTATGTCTTGGTCTGTGGTTTTCTGGGAGCATTTGCTTCTAAAAAGGCTTTGGTGTCTGGAACCTGATGCTGGAGGGTGCTGGTGGCTACCTGGAGGTGCCCAATGCTCTTGGATCTCCTTTGAGCTTTAGCTTGTGCCTCAGTTGCTGCTGAGGTTGCTTACCATCTTCCAGGATCTTGCCTGTGTTCCATGTCTTGCAGACAACGTGCCTCTCCATAGGTTTTTTTGCAGTGATCCACTGTACCCTTGTTGTGTTCATCCAGAAGCTCGGCTTGTCCTAGAAGACATGACGGATCTGCCTGTGGAGGCGCTTGGGCAGCTCTGAGTCTGCCAAGAGGTGGAGGGAAGCAGAGGCTCCCTTTTCTGAAGCAGATAATAAATGAAGGACTAGGCTGGAGCAGCAATTTTGGGGCAGCCGAAGGTGTATATAGCAGAAAGATGCACACATGTGTAAGGCTGAAAGGACCTGAGAAACTTTCCTAGGATTTTGCAACTGGACAAAGCAAGTTTCCACACCTTACTCTTGGCTTGGCTAAGAAACCAGAACAGGATTAAAAGGAGGATGGAAACACAGGAGTAGCAAGTCAGAGCTTAGTTTACACGTTTCCCCCACTGTGTGTGAGATGGAAGGACACCACGGGGTGGCTTTGCTCCACAGCCCCGTTTTCAACTTGTCCAATGCCATCCTGCATCAGGCTGCTCCGCGTGCTCCTTCCTGCTGCACGGCCAGGAGTTATCAAACCACGGTGCTCATCCCAAGTGTCCTGGTATAAACTCTCAGGAACAGCCATACTAAACACTTCAACAATGCTGACCAAAACAACTACTGGCATTTTATTTGTGGAGTTTCCCACTGGATTATTTTTTTCACAATTGTAAGTCTTCGCCCCCCCACCCCGCCTCTGAATTTTCAGCCTTCAGTGTTGCCTTTTGAAATATTCCTCTGCAGCCGTGAAGATTAGAAACTTGGTTCTTAGGGAATGAAAGTTCAGATTCTCCTGTAATTTTCTGACTCTGGGATCTGGGACTTCTATATGAAATACCCAATTTAAAACTTAACAGGTCTGTAATAGGAACCTGGGACCAGAGAAATGGGAAGCTGGGGGGAGGCCTGATTTTTTTTCATGCTGTCCCCAGCATGGAGTTATTTGAGTTTTGATGACATGACAGCTTTAGAAGTCTGGATATATGCCCTGGACTCAGTCACCTCATATATCACAGAGCTGAAAAATGCAGAAACTAAGCAGTAAAACTGAGTGTGAGATGTCTTTGCCACCCTGGAAAACATTCAAGATTTAGGTACAGTAATAATAATAGTATTGGTACTGTTATTGGCCCAGATGAGGATGGTAAATCATAATTCCAAATTCCAGCAAGTTATGAAGTGAACAGGCTGTGCCAGCTGAAACATTTGATTTGGTCCAAGATGGTTTTGGTAGCTGAGCCTGGGGTTTTGTGTTTCAGCCGGAGTTGGACAAATGCAATTAGCTTAAGCTTGAGGATACAAATTCACGCCAAGCTGGGGGAGGAAAATAAATTGCATGCTGGAAGGTGATATAATCATGACTTCAGGACTTTCTCCAACTTTTTTTTTTTTTTTCCCTTTAGGTCAAAGGATATTGAAGTGATTCAAAACAGGATTTTGCTAGGAATGAACTGATGTATTTTTTTTTTCCCCTGATGTAAAACCCCACACTGTTATCAGTAGGGCCACTGCAGTACTTTGAAGCCTCTGTCCCCATCGCTCTTGCAGGATGAGAGCAGTGCTTTGGGCATTGTCAGTGTGGCCAGGAAAAACAGGATATTTTCTTCTTTTTATTTTCCTTATTGAAAGGTCTGTATCTCAGGAGTTTGTCTGGAATGAAACATTTTTAAGCCCTTTGACCAATTCCTCATGACCTCTTGCTTTTGAAAAAAAAAGTGACTTTTCTGTGATGCCAAACATATCTTTCTAACTGGAAGTTTGGTGTTTGTTTTCTGTGTTTTTTTGGTTTTGGGTTTTTTTTGTTTGTTTGTTTTATTTGCTGCCCTTCTCATGTCACTGGCAGCCAAGTTTGCTGAGGTCTTTGTGCGTAAACTTCAAAATGCTCAGATTTTTATCAAAGTGGAAAGTATCTGTTTTTCTTCATCTGCATATGTCTGCATTTCCTCAGTTCTCTTCCTCCCAACCCCAAACCTCTCCCTCACCACTGCTGCACTGATTGCTCAGCTGTTTCAAAGACCACATCATTTCAGCTTCCTTCTTGGTGTGAGCCTGGTATTTTCTATATCTTTTTAATGATACAGAAGTCTTCTCCATATAACTCTGGAGGAGAAAAATTAAGAAAACAAAACCTGTAGCATGTCAGTATGGTAAATGAATCCTTACTGATGCTAGACAGAAATCTGATCTCCTGTTTGCATGAAAAATTCTGCAATTCTTGATTTCTCAAATGAAACCAGTCTCAAAGACAAAAAAAAAAAATCTGAAACAACCATTTGGGATCAAATTAAATATTTAATTTCAATGAAATCAGAGTATTTCAAACATATTTCTTTGTTCATTTAATATTTTATGAGATAAGCCTAAAATTAAACATAACTTTGTTTCTCAGTGGGTAAAAAACAGATATTAGTTTTGTTTTTTTTAAAGAAAAAATAAATCCATCTGATAAAACTACTTTTTAAAATTTATTTTTCCTCACGCTGTGAGAATTTTTTTGTATAATGTTGTGTTGCAGCAGCCTTTTCAGAAAGATGGTTCCTCCCTGGGTACCAGATCTCCTGATGCTCCAGGGACAAAGATGAGCTCTTGCTGCTGCAGTGTAGTTTGGAGAAATAGGTCTTCTATTTTTTTTTTTTCTTGTATGGTCTTGCTGTAATAGATCTGGGTAGATAAGTAAAACAGAGGTGTGATAGACACTGTGGCATCTCCTAGCATCTGTGTGAAGGACCTGCGGTTGTACTTGGCTCTTTGAGGTTTTCACTTACCGCTTGGAGGGTTGAGTACGACTCGCTTAAGGAACACTGGTACATGTGGCAAGAAACCTCCCAATTTGTCTAAACTTTAGTTATGCAAGTGTCTGTCTTTATTCTCTTTGTACGTACATAGAAAGAGAGATTTCTTATCAACTCTGAAACACAACAAGGCAAGTTTGGGCCATAACATTAGAATCTGTGTATGCTTCCAAGGGAAAGCTCTACTGGCTGGCTTGAGTTTACATGCATAGATTTGTTTGCTTGAATATTTAAAACAAGGAGGTTGTGCTCTATTATCACTATTATGTAGACTGCTTCCTAAAATCACATTCATTTTCGGTGCAATTCCTGATCTCTTGTCTAGAATTTCACTGTGGCAACTAAAAGGCTTGGCTTTTTGGAGTAATAATAATGGGGCAACACAATGAAATACAGCACAAGCACAATGCACATCACTTCTCTTTAATGTGGGTCATTTATGCCTGTGCTCGCCTGGTGGTATTTCTCCTCTGATGTTTGGCATATGTGCTATTTATCTGTTTTCTTTGACCCTAAATTACTTTGTCTGCAGCAAGCCTCCACTTCTGCTAGCAGATTTGTGGATGGAAAGCAGCTACACTTAACCTTTTGTTTTCTACATCAGATTTCTGACAATATACATAGTTTGCTGGTCACTGGCAAAAATAATCTTGTTTTTACCAGTTGTGTATTGTCAGGCTGCTCATGCAACTGCTCCCATTGCAAAGCTGAGCCTAATTGCAACAGGTACACGTGAATGAGGATGAAAATAAAGTTACTGCAGACCCATGGCTTGTGAGCACTCCAGCATCTGCTGCAGCTGCACTGGTGCTAACAGCACTGGAAATTTCATTTTTTTTTTAGGGGGAAAAAGTCAGGTTTAACTTCTGTGCCTGTTTAGGCTAACAGGCAACTTCAGACAGGACACTTTGTGTTGATGCTGCCTCTGCTCCCCGTACGGAAGGGAGCAAGATGTGCGTGTGCTCCCCTCTGCTCAACAGCAAGGCATGAGCTACCAAAGGGAAGCAATTTCCCGTATTTTTTGCTGACATAGAGCAACTCACCATTACCTCAGGCAGTTGCAGAGCAGATAGCAGCACTGCCGGAACGAGGGCAGGAGCAATACCAACAATTTACTATCCTGCTGCAAGGATGCTACAACAAGGCCCATAAAGAGCCACATAAAGGGAATCTGGGTGGGAGCTGGGAATACACTGACAAACACAATTCTCCCTTAATTTAATAGAACGGTCCATTCAGCAGAGAATATATTGTAAAGCTCTCTCAGGTTGGATGGCCTCCTATTGTGTCTGGCCTTTGAAGTGCTGATTAGCTGGGCTGGGAACACGCTGATAAAAAGTTAATTTCTATTTGCTGTTGCTTTGTAATTGGATGAACACGAAAGCAATTAAATATTAAAACATACAAACAAATAACGAAGTCACTGTAATTAGCCAAAGTTTGATCACTGTCATATTTATTTAGGAGGAGATGATACGTCTCAGCAGGTGACATTTTAAATACCCTTGGCTGCTTTGGTGTTGTCTTCAGAGAATGCTGAATAATGTACGGAGGATTTAATTAAACCCCATTGTAAATCAGCTATGATGACATGGAAGTGACAGCCACATGTTGAAAAGAGAATTAGGCCGCAACAAGAGAGATTAATTAACTATTTTCGAAGGAGTTCAACCTAGGTGTTGTGCAAGGAGTTTGTCCGGGGAGGAAAACTTGATTTTTAAGTTGTTCCACTTGAGGCTGGAGTTTGGTGTGGGGAAGGATGCTCTGGACCCAGAGACGTCGCAGCCCCTTGAAGGGGCAGCTGTGATTGTTCATGTGTCTTGAGACAGGGAAACTGAGGCATGTGGTGCTGCAGCCTGCGGCAGTGGGTGCTGCCGGGTGGCTCTCACCTCCCAGCACCTTTGCAGCCCCTGGGCAGGATGGTGCCAGCAGCTCCCTTGGTGCAGAAAAGATCTTCCACTTCTGCGGTGAATTGCAGGAATCCTGAAAAATCCTGAGAAGCTTCTTTGAGCCTTGAAGCAGGAGGGGAAGGGAAGCTCCTGGATATTTGTTCAGCTTTGGCTGCATCAGAAAACCCCAAAATTTATCAGCCAGAGTTACCCAAGCTCCCTGGTCAATGCTTTTGCAGGACATGCTTTTTTGACTGGCCAAACCTAGTGAGTGACAGCACGTTAGTAATTATAAGAAATAAAGTTAACCAAACAGGTGGAAGACTCCTGAATCCAACTGGGTGAGCTTTGTATGAATATTTCCTGATGGTCCTTGCCTTTGGCAGCTCCTCCCTACTGTTTGGAAGACATGCTTCAGCTGGCTGTGCGTGGTGGTAAAAGCTTCCCGTGCCCAGGAAAGCGTGGGAGGAAGGTGTCGGTGTATCTGAGAAGGGACAATGCTGGGAGAGGAGCCGTTCTGGTGGGAGGGTTGGGAAACACAGGCAGAAATTAGGAAGGAGCCTTCAAAACCCTCCATGACTCTGCTGGGGAAAAGAGTCGGGAAGATGGGGAAAGCAATGTGAGAGAGAAATGGCAGAGCACAGGGGTGAGGGAATGAGAGGAACTGAAATGGCAAGGGATGGGGAGGAAAAAAGGACAATATGTGTGGTTAACCAGCAGCATTAACATTTGAAGATTATCAAGCCTGTCGTATAATAGTCTTAACTAATTTGGCCATTTCTAAAAGCACTGTTGCCTTCTATGTGCATGGGCTGTAGGGAGAGGAGGTGGTTCAGCTCTCACGCAAGGCAAGATCTGATTGCTGGCCAGGCCTGGAAAAGTATTTTATCTAAAGCACCCACAAGGAGCTTGTTCAGGGGTAGATCCAGCACAGGTTGCCACCCAGAAGAAGGTACTAGACCACACCAGGCTTATCCTTCTCTTTTCTCCTATTGAGAGACAATATTTCCAGTGTTATGTGAGAAAGAAAACATATTCCCAGCTGCCAGCAAGGGACTGACTTTGTCTGTGTTTAAACACTCAAGAAAAAAAGAGAACAAGTCTAAATGTAATGATACAGGAGGAAGTTGGGCTGAAGAACCTCAAATCAGCAAATTAGACTGAAAACCTGCAGACAGTCCCCGTGCTAGGTTTTACTACTGCTGTGCTTTGTGTTGGGAATGTGGTTAAAAGCCTTGCAGACTCGAGCTGTGAGATGGAAGTTTAAAAATGGAAATAGGCTGTGTGGTGGGGCTAATGGGGGCTAATTGCAGAAGGCCTTGTGAGGGGAACATGAGCCACATGACAGGTTACGAGATGCTGCTGCGCTTCGGGAAGGCACAGGGTAATCTGGTCTGTTACGGAACCATCCCGTGCATCTCCTCCGGCAGGGCCATCGCTGATCGCCAGGGACCCGGGGCGAGGATGAGCCTGGATGGCTCAGTGTGGGCAGGCTGGCGCAGAAGAGGCAGCGGTCCTTCCTGCACAGGTAAGAGGCTGCCTCACCTGAGATCACAGCATGCGGGTGAAGCTTTTGCTGCTGGAGATGATGATGATTTGCACATATGACTTTGCATTTCAAAGCCTCCTTCTCCCCCTCTCTTACCAATGAAAACTGGGAGTAATTGTGCACATTGCAGGAAAAAATTCATTTTATTCCCAGAGGTGTAAATTAATTGATTCAGCCCAGGAAAAAGACCTCGGTACTCTTACAGCCAGCTCCCTGAAGGCATCTCCTCTGTGTGTGAGTCTGATCAAAAATGCAAATAAGATCTTAGGAGGAGTAAGGGATGGAAAAGGATGGAAAGTAATAAGGAAATATAACATTGTCATAACGCAAACGAGTAGTGTTTCCTTCTCTGGATGCAACACAAAATAATGATTTCTGGTCCCCAAAATGGTCTTGCAATTTTGCTGGGTGTGCAGAGCAGAAGGAAAATAGTGATTGGAGGCTGGAAAATCCCCGTCAGGGCAGATTGAATATCTGGGCATGAGGCTGACATGATGCACCAGCCCCAGAGCGGGGGAATTGAAACCCTACCTCTCCCGAAAAGGCTGTGGTGATGTGAAGCAGCTCACTCTGAGTTCCCCCTTGTGGGCCGTCGCTGACTGTGAGCTCTTCCTTTTCTGGGTGGCTGTGGAGACCACGGCCTGATGTCAGGGCTGCATGGGAACAATAGGTGTCAAGAAGGGATTTGGCCTTTCCCCGTCCTCATCCGTGACTTGCCAATTGTGTTTTGGGTCTCTTTGGCTTCTTAAGCTTCAGAGACGGGCCGCACTGGTGCACATGCTGGCACTGGTCTCTTGGACTGGGGTTAGTGTAACTGCTCACATGGGCTGGGTTGTGCTGCCCACTAGATTTGGAGGTGGGAGAGCACTTTTTTTTCTCTGCACCAGGCAGGGAATATGGATGAGGTTTTTGCTGTCTTCCACAGAGCTGTATTTATGGGCTCTTCTGAATCAATGGGGACTACTATTCATTGGTGGCCAGACCCCAGTCTGTTTGTGATGTTCTTGCTCTCTCCTCCTTTGGCATTTTTTTGCCATGATTTCTGGTCTCCTAATATAAGTCTTCAGCCTGCCAGAGGTGTGTGAGGAAGTGTTTTGTGGTGGGTTGTGTTACGAGGAAGAGGTGGTCTTTGGGACCATCTGTAGTATGTTGTTTTAGCTGCCCCAGATTGAAGCAGTTATTTGGGCAGTCTGTGGTGAGAGATGACCATCTCAGAGGGAAGTGTTCCTCCTGGGGGGCTGTGTCTCTTTGTAGCTAGTAAGGTAGCCTGGATGACTGCAGCAGACTTGCTAGATAAGATGTGGAGAAGCTTCATCTCAAATAAACTCCAGTGCTGCTGGATTCCTAGCTGCTATGGCAGATGGGACTGGGAAAGCTGTGGGCTTGTAGCTGACTGTGGAGGCTGTCGGAGCGGTGCCCTAAACACCGAAAGCTTTGACTTGCAAAGCTCTGAGAAATGGGTCCTTTTTGCATCTCAAATCAAGCACCCAACCACACGGTACTCTTCGGATTTTAATTTGACTGTGCCTCAGTTCCCCATCTGTACAAGAATAATTCCACCCTTCCTTGCAAGGGCTGCTGTAAAGCAAATTAATGTTTGCAAACCACTCGGATACTATGATAACAAATGCTTTGAAAGCCCAGGAGAAAATTAATAGCTCATTATTTAGACCAGGACTTCAATAGCATGCCATACACAGGACACAGGGCTACATATTGAATGATAAGGATAAAGAAAAATATTGAATAGCTGCTCATTAAGGGAGCACTATCCATCTGGTGTACAAAAGGGGGCTTTTTCCTGCAGAAAAATTGGTCCATGCTCATATTATTACAACGTGTGTTGTGATGCATCTATGCAAGGGGACTGGACTTCGGTTATCTGTGCAGTCCAGTTTCCAGCGTTTTTTAAGTGCTTGACTGCAACCTGACTGCTCTTTTAACACTGGGGTTGGCTTTAATATACAGCAAAGAGATAAAAATGCCAGTAGATGGCACTCAAGAATATGGAGCATCATTCCTGGGGTGTGTAAGACCAATAAAATGTGTTGTTGTGTACCACAAATGGCTTCCTCCGTGCAGCTCTTTATCAGCTCTTTTTTCTACCTTTTTCTGGCCTGGAAGTTTGGTGCACAGAGCAAAGGAAAAACAAGTGCATGAAGCAGCAGACTTTGTTAGGTGGTCTGTGTGCTCTTCTCTGATCTCAATTTTGTTTCTACCCTTTGGGTTTAAATTACTTAACAGCCTAGAAATCCTGGGCCATGCTCTCCTCAGCTGACCCTTTTTTATGCTTTGCTTACAGCCTGTCTGTAAAATGAGATGAGAACTTAATTTGAAAGCTGAAGTTAATTGACCTAAATAAACTAAGAGCCTTCTGTTGGCTTTATAGTAAAAAACCCCTGCATAACCCTAGCTTTCCTCCTTAAACATACTACAGAGCAGAATGGTTTTCCTGGTGCATTTTCAAGCTGCTGCTGTTCACTAACAGTTATTTGTGGCATAGTGTTGTCTGGAGAGCCCCACAATCGGGAAGCTGTTGTGCTCAGCACTCACGTGCAGAGATGGGGAGGCTGTACCAACCTGGAACAGCTTGGTTTGACTAGGAAAGACGGACTGGGGTAGTGAATCAAAATCAGGAAAGGGTCTGGCTGGGTGTGTTGAAAGCAAACCCTAGAGCTGTAGGAATGTCTCTTCACATCTGCTTTGATGCTCAAGTTGGCCCCAGAGCAGACACTCATTCAGAGCATTCTGACACTCAGAATGAGACAGTAAAATGAGATCACGGATTTGTATCCAAAATACAGACGTGTTTGGGTATGACATTTCAGAAACGGGTTTGTTTTCGGCAAACCCTCTGATCTTTAGACAGTTTGCAGGAACGGGGGTGGGAGGGGGCAGCTGCCGCGGCTGCGGCTCTGGCGGGGGGAGCCCTCTTGTGGCAAATGCTGGGGATGCCTTACATGTTGGTAACGTGTTGGCTTGCGGGTAGAGTCAGAATGGATATACTCGGTTGAAAAAAAACCTCTGTCGAGATATAGATGTGTGTCCAGGAATGACCAATTCAACAGAGATTTGCTGTTTCAAAAGCCCTCCTTCAGTGCGATGCAATAACAGCAAATGACATTGCTTCATTTCGGGGAAGTCGCATACTGTCGAAGTGCCAATGCACTTCTAAGCTAGGTGGGAGAAGAGAATTGTAGAGTATCTGGAGTTTGAGGGCACCCATGAGGATCACAGAGTCCAGCTCCTGGCTCCACACAGGGCAACCTAAAAGTTAAACCATGAATCCAAGAGCGTTGTACAAGTTCTGCTCAAATGCCATCAGGCCTGATGCCATGACCGCTTCCTTGGGGAGCTTGTTCTAGCACTTGACCAGCCTCCCAGTGAAGAGCTTTTTCATCATAGCCAATATGAACTTCCCCTGATGCAGCTTTAAGCCATTCCCTTGCATCCTATCACCAGACACCAGAGAGAAAGATCAGCATCTTCCTCTCCACTCTCCCTCACAAGGAAGTTGTAGATGACGAGGTCACCCCTCAGTCTGCTCTTATCTAAGCTGAACAAACCAAGTATCCTCAGCTGCTCTTCATAAATCACGCCCTCTAGTCCTTTCACCATCTCTGCTGCCCTCCTTTGGGCACATTCAAATATTTTTTGTATCCTTCTTACCTTGTGGAGTCCAAAACTGCACACAGCAGGTGAGGCCACACCAATGCTGAGTAGAGTGGGACAATCACTTCTTTTGGCTGGTTAGCTATACTGTGCTTAATGCACCCCAGGATATAGTTGGTCCTTTTGGCTCCTGGGGCATACTGTTGACTCATATTGAGCTTCCCAGCAACCAAAACCCCCTGGTCCCTTTCTGCGGGGCTGCACTCCAGCTTCTTGTCCCTCAATCTACGTGTACATCCAGGTTTACACAGTCCCAGGTGCAGAATCTGGCACTTGTTACATTTCATCCAGTTGGTGATTGCCCAGAGTTCTAACATATCAAGATATCTCTGTAAGACCTCTCTACCCTTGAGGGAATCAACTGCTCCTCCTAACTTAGTATCATTGGCAAGTTTACTTGGTGTGTGTTCAACTCCTGTGTCCAGGTCATTGATTAAAAACACTGAAGAGCATGGGCTCTAAAATTGAGCTTTGGAGAAGAACACTATTGACTGGCCACCAGCCAGGTGTTACCCAACTTACTACAGCTCTTTGAGCCTGACCCTTCAGCCAGTTGTATTGTGTACATGTCTAGCTGTATGCTGGACATTTTGTCCAGAAGGTTACTGTGAGAGATAGAATCAAAAGTTTTGCAAAAATCCAGAAAACCCACAACCACCGCCTTCCCTTTGTACCCTTTGTGGGTAATTTTGTTATAAAAGGATATTAAGGTAGTGTAAGGCGTGACTCTCCCTTCATGAACAGATGTTAGCTTTGACCAATGACTGCATTGTCTTCCAAGTGTTTTTCAATAACTCCTAAAAGAATCTTTTCCGTAATTTCACCATACACCAAAGTGAGACTGACAGGCCTATAATTACCAGGCTTGTCTTTCTTGCCCTTCTTGAAAATTAGAATAATATTTGCTAGCTTCCAGTTGACTGAGACCTTTCCAGGTTCCCAGGACCATTGATAGATAACTGTGAGAGGTCTCACAATAACATCAGCCAACTCTTCAGTACTCTGGGATGAATCTCATCAGGCCCCATCATCTTATGTGCATTGAGTTGCAGCAGCAAATCCTATACAAGTTCAAAGTCAGCTGGGACCCTATTGCTCCCCCAGTCATGATACTCCAACTTGGGGCTCCACGCATCCCAGGGTGCATCACTGGTGTTGAAGATAGAGATGAAGGGGGAATTAAATGTCTCTGCTTTATCTTCATCCCTATTTGTGAGGTGACCAACCCCATCAAGTAGCAGACCAAGGGCTGGTGTTTTGGAAGAAAGGAGGTGCAGACCCCCAGTGTGAAAGAGGTTGTGAGGATGCATTAAGCTAACCTGCCGGTCTGCTCAAAAAGCTGGGCCAGGACTGATACCTGTTGCTGCAGGGAGATGTCCCTGCAACAGTAATTGAAATAATTACAGCCCACTGTAACAGAGGGGAAATCGCTGACCGGGGAATGTCGTGTGAGCTAGAAGTAGAAAACAGATGTTCCCCACTACATTTACTCTCTAAGTGAAAGTACAACAGATGCAAAACAGCATTAAAATGGTAGCAAGGCTGTAAATACAGTTTCTAATTACTGCACCAGGTAATGTCAATTGCAACAATCCAGATTTCTCCCAGTGATGCTCTGCAAGCAGGTGGGATGTAAAAAGTCTTTTAAAAGATGGATTTGTCAGTTGGTTGTTTTTTTTTTCCACCCCCTTTAATGCAACATATATAAGCTTGCTCACTTAGGGCAGCAGAGGAGAGTGTCCCAGCCTTTCTGCCTGGTGTATCTTTGGTACATGGTGCTGAGAATAACCAAGGAGATAGGAACAGAGCATTAAATGCAGAGATCTGGAGAAAGAGAGAGGTGGGTGGAGGAAGCTGCCTAGTATGGGAATAGTGGGAGCAGGAAGGGAAAGGAAGAAGCAGAAATGAAGAGCTACAAGAGTGTGAGTGATGAGGGGAGAAAATAGCACTGAGCAGGGTGGCCCTAGCTGACTTTTAAGAAAAGTTACAGCATTTGCTATGGAGAGGAGGGATTCAAGACCCTCTGGGCTTTGGCAATGTCTGAGTCACCTCAGTGGTGGTATAGTAAAGCATAATGGATGGAAATATTCCCCCCCGGTTCTCTGCTGACCACTCTGTTCATCAGGTTGATTTGGGGTTTATAAACCTGCCAGCCACAGAGGCAGCTCAGCGTCTCTTACACGTTAATAGCACTGGCAGTTTCCTCTGCATGTTGTGGAGTCCCCCCCTTCCAATTTGGGGCATGCAAGTGTGAAGGAAGTTAGTTTGCACTTTGTTTCTTTCTTCTAAAACAGGAATTTCTCTTTTTTTCAAAGGCGATTTGTTTTGGAGGGAGTGGGAAAGATAAGTTGTGTCAGGATGGTGTCATTTTTAAGGTGGAAAGGCCTTCTCAAAGATTCTGTCGCAGCTCTTCCTGAAACTGGAGGATTGCGACTGCCCAGGTCCATGTGAGCCATAGCTCTTCGAAATTTCTTCTTGGCTCTGGGATCTGCCTTCTCCGTTGGAGTCACAGCTCTTGGGTGTTTTGCAGCTCCAGATTTGACCTTTCCTGGGGCTGGGTGTTGGCTGTTAGACATTCAGTGTTAGCATCATCCCGCTGGGACCGGGGGCTTGTCGAGGGACCTGAGCCGTGGACCCAAACTAAGACACAACTCCGTGTGGAATACCAGCAAGGCCATGGTATACCCTGGAAAAGAGATGTACATTAGCACAGGCACACCAGTGTTTGCACTAAGAGCCTACCTGGACCGAGCAATCACTCTTCTAACGGAGAGCTGATTGGTGATTCCTGCATTGCTTTAGCAGGTTGGGCACGTTTCATGGGAAAATATGGATTGTAGAGAGATATTTGAAGCCTGAATATATCATGAAAGTGAGAGAGAAAAATGTATTTCCTTATTTTTCCTTCCTGTAAGCGCTCCTCCAGCTTTGTTGCTCTATCTGCTGTTGGTGGCTGCTGGGAATAACGTGTAGGCACTGAAGTGAGAACCTTCAGGGTAGTCATATATTACACACAAGCGTGAAGATCAGTGCCTGCCCCGAGTTTCTTTCAGATGTTGTTGTGTATTACAGATATGTCTGAGGCTGATGCTCAGCTTCTCTTTGTGCTCCAGAGCCCACTTGACCACTCGCCTGCCCGCAGCCCTTAGTGCAAAGCTGGAGAGGCAGAAAGCGCTGGCAAACCCCTTGGGTTGTGCAGGGAAGGACAGTTGCCTTTTGCCGCATGCATGTACTGGGAGAGCTGTAATTCAGTCACAAAACAGAAAATCCCCCTCTCCTCCCAATCAAATTAGGAGGAGAGAGCAGGAGAAGGCGCATTAACTCATCAAACTGTGATTTCAAATTGATTATTGCAAATTGCCAACCATAACAATTCTCCTAATGGCAGTGATTTAAAAATAAAAAATAACAAAAAATAGAGCCTCCATTAGAAACTGTGCTAACCCATCCTTGCTGGCGGGCGAGGGCTGACTGTACATCACGGCTCTTGCACAGGGCTCTCTCCGTGGCTCGGGAGCCTTGGATTAGCCCCTAATCTGGGCGGTGTGGGAGCAGATGCTTGACTTGCTGCTGGTTCTGCCCTCGTCCA
This sequence comes from Aviceda cuculoides, assembly GCA_035590195.1. Taxonomy (NCBI): domain Eukaryota; kingdom Metazoa; phylum Chordata; class Aves; order Accipitriformes; family Accipitridae; genus Aviceda; species Aviceda cuculoides. Next base: position 31,860,645 of record JAVJGG010000005.1, read on the forward strand.
CCATGGCCTGGCACAGTGCCGGTGCGGCCGGTGATGGCGGGCAGCCTTGCAGTGGGGAGTGCTGCCTTGCTGATGGCGGGCGTTTCTGGTGCCTGGATGCGGGCAGTGCACCTTCCTAGCAGTTTCCCTGGCAACCAAGTCATCCTGCCAGCAGCCTGCAATGTTAGAAAATAAAACAAGATGACACCACAGCTCCTCACAACG
>JAVJGG010000005.1:31870043-31964795 GCA_035590195.1 Aviceda cuculoides
TAAACAGAAAAAATACAATTGGAGTTATTTGGGGATTATGACTCGTGGTGTTACAGCAGTTCTTCAGGTAGGGAAAATGTCTCTTGCTTATGTTTTCGTGGAAAGGTAGGTACATGTGTAAAAATAATTATGCTTGGATCAGCATATTTGCAGGTTAACAATCAACTGCTGATTATCTGCTGATTCTTGCAAAACAGAAAATCTGTTCTTATACAAACATTAATTATGGAATATCTGACAGAATCATTCCAAACTGGTTTAATTATACACAGTTTTTATACCCTGTTTAATTGCATTTTACACTGAAGGAAGATCCAGACCAGTCCTCTTACTAAAGCTCTTTTTACATCTTTACCTTTGCTTTAGAGGTTAATCTGACTGGATCATTCTGGATGCTTCACTGTTGTGGTAGACAATTTTTTGAGTAGCTCGCCAACCTCTATTAATTACCATATTGGGATGAGCCTCCTGTATCACATCAAATGGATTGCTTCTATTACATCCAATGAAATTGGTGTGTGGCTGTTATTGATGGGGCTTCAACCATCCCAGTTTTATTAAGACCATTTTTACACCTAGGTTACAAGCTAACAGTGCCATTATCTCTCCCCAAAATCCCTTGGCAGTTAGTACTGCTAGCAGCAGTAGAAATTACAGAGGGATTAATCTCTGGCTCCAGCCCCCAAAAGCTTTTCTCCGAAGGTACAGAATGATATGTTGAACTGTGTTAAGCAGTGAAAGATGTAATGAAAAAAAAGCCCCAAGTGCCTGCCTGCATCAGAGTCGGCGTCTGTCCCTTTCCGAACTTGTCAATACTGTTTTCTGTCTGCGCAGGCCTGCCGAGATACGCACGAAGGCTCGGGCTGTTTTGTCGAGTGGTTGTTTTTAAAAGCCCGACCCTGCAGGAGGTTGCTCGGAGCAAGTCGATTTTGGAGGAAAATGAGGAGATGGGGTAGAAGGAGGGAATTACAGATCTCTCGAGAGTCCCTTTCATTTCAAATCATTCTTCCAGCTGCGGGAGAGGGTCTGGCATGGTGAGCAGAACGGGGGGGGGGCAGATCCCATGGATGAGGACAAAAAGCGACACTGGGCACAAAAGGGTGAGGGAGAGGAGCGGGGACGGGTGACTTGGCAGGTCAGTCCCGCAGCGCCCTGCTCTGCCTGATAAGGGTGGGTTCTACAGCGGGGATGCTGCCACGGACGCACCTCCGCGCGTACTGCAGAGGCACCGGGGTTTGGGGAAGGAATGATAAGGAACACAATGAATAACTAACAAAGCTCGTTTGATGAATGCTGTCATTTGCATTACAGTGCCAAATAGCTTTGCTCCTGGTGGCTGAGTGTCATACGCAGCTACAAATATTATTAGTATCGTTTCAATGGCATCTAAGGGTGACAGTAGACAGTGTGGGGGGAGAGGTCATTAGGAAGTTTCCAATTTTGCAGAAGAAAAGGCAGCCTAGAGAACAGTGAGCTGAGCGTCTCTTGCTTTTTTGCTGGTTTAGGGAAGTTATGGCACGATTGCTAAAATAGGCTGCTTTGAGTTTTAAGTAAAGGAAAAATACAAGAAAATGCATGGTAATCAGTGATAGCTTCTGTGCATAGGTAATGCCTGTAGGTGCAGCATCTACATGTCAGCGGAGCAATCCTCATGACTTTCTTGAAGATGCAGTATAAAATGTTAGCACCAATCAGAGATTTCCTTGTGTCTAGTTTTTTGTTTCATTTTCACTTTCATTCACAATGTTTTCCAGTGAAATATAAATGGATGTATTTTGTGCTATGTTTTGTTCTTCATGCCTCATTCCCCGGGGGGGCATCATTACTTTTAATGACAGAGAGAGATCATACAGGTAAAGCATATTTCAATCTTTAGCCTAGCACAAGCAAAGAATATAAAAATCCATGACCCAGAGACAACTGCAGGCTTCAGCTTCAACTCAAGTTATGATCTACCATCAGATCCCTGACCTGTATCATCTGCTTTCACAATGCAAAAAAACCACAGGACATCCAGGACTTGTACAACGTATCTGAACGTTAGTTGCAGAATTAGCATCCATTTACAATGCATCGTCTTGATCCTCAGACATAGAAGCCAAGAACACCCTTAATTTAATAAATAAGCTTTGCCTTCAGTGTCCTTTTTCCTTCCTAGTGTTTGTTACCCTGGTTGTTTTTCTGTGGACATTAAATGGCCTGAACTCATGCGTATTGCACTACTTAGGTGTCTGTGGTTCACGTATGTTTATATGCTCTCTATTTCCACTAGCCAATAATATCTAGTGGCAATATAGAAAATGTATGTGCTAAGTGTTAGAAGGTGGAAAGATGGCGAATATTAGCAAAGCACCTGTGTAACTCTTACAAGAGGGCTTTAATCTCTTGTTCTGTTTGGGGTACTTCCTTGCTGGAATACTTCTCAGAAATTATGGAGAGAGTCAATGGAAGTCGTGAGACAAGAGAACCACACTTGAACAGAGCTGAAAAACATTAAGAGCCTCAGACCTAAGAAGTTTGGGGGTTTCATCATTCCTAAGAAAGCCAATGATTGTGGACTATTCCCAGCAACATGTGAGACAGAAACATGTTTACACAGCCTGATGGAATGGCCAAGGTTTGCGTTAGCAAGGGCCCCGTCAGACTGTGGGCAACCTACAGCAATGACCAATCCTTCGCTGACTTGGGGATCAACATAATAATTTTCTGATTCAGGTTTTCCTGTTGAATGATCATGTTTTGTTATTGCTGCTATAAAAGTTAGTTAATAATTTTCTCTACCTCTCTTGCAGTTGTGAAATAAAGATACAGAAGATGAAGAGGGGTTGGGAGTTTGGTTTTTTGGTTTGCTTTCTTTTTTTTCTTTTTTTTTTTTCTTTTTTTTTCTGACAATGAGCATGTAGATTATGTTTTGTATGTTCAGTTAATGTGTGCAAGATATGATCCGAATTCAAGCTAAATCAGTTTTGAAGTTTGGTAGATATTGATCAGCCTACAGAAACACTTAAAGGAGGTAACTGCTGTAGAATTTCAGTATCTTGTAAAGAAAATTGGAAGCCTCTGTAAGAAAGCAGAATAGTCTTCAAGCCAGTGCTTTGTAACAGTGTTATGTCTTCAGAGTTTTGCAAGTGCATCTTTCATACGCTTTCATTGCAGTGAGTCTCCCACTCCCAACTGGGAGCACATTAAGGAAACAATAACAAAGCAACCAGAAAAATCTGAGCTATCCCAATCCTTTAAGAAACCTTTTGGCTTTGACATAGTTCAGCAAAAAGTTGATTCATTAGTAGGAAGCGTTTCAGTTAAAAACCTGACTTCACAATTTCTGTTTCCAGAAGTAATAAAAGGAACTTCGTAATTGACAAAGCCTTTTCCCCACTGAGGTGCTGACTTTCCGATCCATCGCGGTGTCAGAGGATTATTGCCTGGAGTCTGAGCAGCCTGACTTCCAGTTGCCATTATTCATGTGAGCTGTGACAAGTTGTATGCTTTCTGCCTTTAAAAACCTGTGGTGTGTGTAGATTTATTTCCAATTAAATAAATACAATTACGCATGATTTCTGAAAGTGTGTTCAGAAGTAGAAAGTTTGCCCTCAAAGAGGAAAGAGTATTTATTTAAAGCATTAATAGCAAGATAGGATCAACTCATTTATCTGAAGAGACTTAACCTGCTGGTAAGCTGGCGGGGGAGGAAATGCCAGTTGTACATTGGTTCGGTGCAACTGGGGCTGTGATTACTGACAGGGCCTTGTGCTGTCTCCAAAATGTGAATGTAACTATAATGACATAATAAAGCTGTGAGGTTGTATCTGAACAGGACGTCACCTCTTTCCTTCCATTGCTGTAACTTACTCACAGGCTTTACTGGGACTCTCCTAGAGCTGAAAATGCTAAATGCATAGAGGCAGTTTTTTATTTTGGAGATTTGTTGAGCGATAAGTGGTTTACAGTGTTTTTTCAAATAAAACATAATTCTTACAGTTTTCCAAGGTACTCTGCTACTGGAGGGTAATCCATTGTCACTACCTTCAGTTTTCATTCTCACCTCTGTGTGAATGGCCTTTTGTAATTTAGCCTCTTGCCAGTGTCAAACCAAAATTGAGGCATTCTTGCTTATTAATGTATTATGAATTTACTACACCGCCAACAGAGCTTAATCTCTCAGATTGACTCCTAGTCATCTTTCAGAAGTGTACAGAAAGCGAAAATGGGCCACTCGAAACATTTTAACCTGATTGGAAAAAAATGTTTTTTCTCCTTATCCTTGCAGCTCCCTGGTTAAAATTGTGTAGACTGCTGAGCTGAATATGGAAGCACAAAGTGTTGTTCAGATGACCACCCGTCACTTCATGCTTCTTGATAGGCTTCGAAGCAGAGTGCTGTGTGACTGACAGATGCAAAGCAGCACATGCTCTGCTTTAAATTTGGCATTGTCAAAATAGCAGAGTACTCTCGGAGCAAGCCTGTTACTGCTAAGGATATGAAGCATGGCTCAGTGTGTAAAGCGTCATAATTTATGTGCGGGGGGGGAAAACAGGGGAGGGAGAAAGAGAGAATAAATACACAAGTAACTGAGAATTATAGAGCTGAAGTAGCACCTAAGGGTTGGCATGAAAGTGAAGCTCAAGAGGTTTGTTATCCTTAGGGATGGGAGAGGTCTGTTTTTTAAAGGTACATGTAGGAGTATATCTCTTCTCCATGCCTGTGAAGGGTGAGACAATAAATAAAGTGCTTAAACTGCAACAATCTAGGTTTGGGTTTGAGTCCAAGAAAAACCTTACAGGAGTAAGAAGGATGGCTTGGAGCTGCTAGCAGGCGTATGTTAGTAGCAGGTTTTGAGAACAGATTAAATAAACTCCTCTCAGGTAAATCCTTGAGACAGGGTGGATTAGGTGATCATCTGAGGTCTGTCTAGGCCTATTTTGCAATGATTTTACATCACATGTGTGTATGTGTGTGTGTGCGTGCTGTGCTCATGTGTACGTGTGAGGAAGGAGAAAAAGCAGAGGAGAAATGATGATTTTTACTTCATAGGGAACTTGCAAAATATTCCTCTGTTCTCTGATCCCTTTCTCCAATTGCATATATTATAGGAGCAAAGGAAAAAATTGACAGTTTTTTTAAATTTTAGTGAGAGCTGTATCTTTATTTCGTATTCTGTAAAGCAGCGTAGAATTGTGATGAGAAAAAGTGCAGTATAGCATCACTTGGAGGTGGAAAGCAGTAAATATATGGCTTCATTTATATGATTACACTTATTCAACCTGAGCAGCAAATGCTTCCGATAGGGCAGAACTCGAGGATGCTGGCCATCGTCTGACCGAACTGCGCGTGGGCTAGAGCCAGTGATAGGCAGGGAGGTGACCGAGCCCCGGACAGTCCCGTCCCGTGGCTCGTAGGAAGCCCTGTGATCTCCTGTCTGGCTGCAGGCAGACGTGCCAGTCTGCTCCTGGGGCAGGGACCACTGCCCTGGGCTGGGGGTGCAGGGTGCTGTGGCTGCCCTTCTCCCCCTTTCTCTGCCTGCCGCAGGGAGCAAGCACGGTGGCATCTACGTGACCTTACAGAAGACAACTCTATATGTTTCCCATCTGAAACTTGACTTAAGGGCATCTGGCCCTAGGTTTTCTGTGTCAGGATGACCCTACTTGTTTAACCGTTGTCCTGGTTTTGGCTGGGATAGAGTTAATTTTCTTCCTAGTAGCTGGTATAGTGTTATGTTTTGGATTCAGTGTGGGAAGAATGTTGATAACACACTGATGTTTTCAGTTGTTGCTGAGCAGCGTTTAGACTAAGTCAAGGACTTCTCAGCTTTTCCTGCCCAGCCAGCAAGAAGGCTGGAGGGGCACAAGAAGCTGGGAGGGGACACAGCTGGGACAGCTGACCCAAACTGGCCAAAAGGGTATTCCATACCGTATGATGTCATGCCCAGTATATAAACTGGGGGGAGTTCCCTGGAGGGGCAGATCACTGCTCGGGAACCGACTGGGCATCGGTTGGCAAGTGATGAGCAATTGCATTGTGCATCACTTGTTTTGTATATTCCAGTTCTTTTATTATTATTATTGTAATTTTATTATTGTTACTATTTTCTTCCTTTCTGTCCTATTAAACTCTCTTTATCTCAACCCACGAGTTTTACTTTTTTTCGATTCTCTCCCCCATCCCACTGGGGGAGGGGGGAAGCGAGAGAGCAGCTGCGTGGTGCTGAGCCGCTGGCTGGGGTTAAACCACAACAATCATGAGCAGCACATTGTTGAAGAGTCGGTTTGTCAGAAAAGAGGGCTCTCAGTTAATTATTTTACAGTTGTCGTAGTCCATCGGTGGTCTGTATTACCTCAGGGACAGAATCCGCTAAAAAGGTCACACATTTCAGTAGGACTCTTCTCCCTGCTGGTGGACCATAGCTGTGAAGTTTTGGTGATTGCTGTGCAGCAGTAAAATACTATTTTTATTTAGCAGCTGACTGAGATTTCACTGGCAACTGTTTTAAACGAATGGGTCTTCTTTTTGCAAAATATTTATATATGGTAGTTTTGTCCCCACCTGCTGGGTATCGTTTATTCCTTTGCACAAGTGAGTCTGTTAATGCTGCGGTTTGAAGGGAAGACAACAGGCTAATTGCTTGTCTTATTAGCCCACTGGAAATAATGGAAGACTATAGCATTGAATTGCCATTTAGCTACCATAGCCCTGAGTCTACATAGAGCATGGCATAGCAGAGTTAAATCATTTATTAACTCATATATTTAATCAGCTTTCTGGTGCTTTAGACCTTGCAATCGATAAATGCCTTTTACTTCTTTGCCCTTAATTAGTGTATGTTTGTTGAGATTGGCTGATTAGTAAGCCACAAATGGTACAGGGTAGTGAATTCTTTACATCATTAAATGGGATGGTTGTGAATTTTTGTCAGGATACTCTTGTAAGAGAAAACAAAATGAGTCTCACTGCTTGACATGAATCCAGTGACTTTTTTGTTTTGTTTTGTTGGTTTTTTTGATAAACCAGTGAGTGAATTATCAAGACTAAAACTTGCAAGAGAGAAATGTCTTGTAATAAGGCAAGGTTCGCAGGTATCATCGTAGTTTTGTTTCTCCATGTTTGTAATTAAAAAACTGGGGCATTGGCGCAGTCATCTATTCATACAGAAGACTCTACACGGGTGTAGAGTTTCTTAAGGTAGTGTCCACGTTTGCATCAGAAATCCTGTCCACTGAGGTCTGAGAGCTGCTTCCTTGCTTGGATCAGGCAGGATCATTTGATAAAACCACACGTGAGCAGACGGATCTCTAACCAAGATCTAATTATGCAATTTTAGTCAAATCTGCAACAGATGCCCTTCTGCTTACCTATTGTTGAAGCCATTTGGTACCACTCTAATATCACACTGACACCAGGCAGGAAGGCCCCGTGTATTCCCCACTGAATCAGACGCCTTGGGTGCTAATTTAATAACTCCCCAGTCCCGGGAACCGAAGGCGAGTTCGCAGCACACACGCGTGCACCTCTCCCTACGAGGTGAGCTGGCTGCCATGAGGAAGAAGATGCATTTGTTTATGTCAGCGGTATATGAGAGGGGAATTGACAAGCAGGAGCACCTTAATGGCTTCAAACTACCTGTTAATGATCGTGGCGCTGGTGCCTGCCTGGCAGCCTCAGTCTCCAATTAAGCATCTGCTGGAGCTGGAAGCAGGGCTCTTAATTGGAAAGAAACAGATTCAAAGCAGGTTGCATTTTCTGCCAAGAGAGATTTATCAGCGAAGCCGTGCCTTAATCCATTGTATCTCTCTTCCCACCCCCACCTGGCTTTTCTCTCCGTGTTCCCTACGGCTGCAGGCGCAGCCCTAGAGCAGGGCAGGTAGCGGATGGATGCTCGGCACCTCGGGGAGGTTTGGTTCTTCCCTAACCTTTCGCTGACCTGGGGCCCGGTGATGGATGCTGTCCTAATTGCTGACTTTTTTTCCCCCAGACCCTTCACGGCACGCACACACCCATTAAGATATATTGTCTAGTACACATTCAGGAGATCTGTTTGCAGCTATCTTTTACATAGAACTGATTGTTTAATTGCAGATTAAAGATTAATGCAAGTATAATGATTCCATGAGGACACTTCAGACAAAAGCATCCTGCATCAGGCAGCCTGCATCCATTTTTCAATTTGGCCATAAATTTGGCTGGGAATTAAATAGTAAGTAGCCGTGATTGCAACACTGGTCTCTGAAGGCACTCATGGGAATGAAAATAAATGAACAGGCTCTCACACAAAGCATGTTTCATTATGGTCATTAGTGGACAGATCCTCAGCAGGGACTGAAGGTGAAATTGTCTACAAGAAATGTTGGCACATGTCTGATGAAATTGAAATAGTAAGGCAGCGAGTATAAAAATCTTCAGGTCACAGAGCCTACAGATGACAAACTTATTTTCTCTGAGCTGTAGGTGTAAGCTGCAGGAGGTGCAGACATGGAGAGACCCCTGGTATGCATTCCAGCATAGCTGTATCTTATCTTTTACAGAGGATGAGCATATTGGGGGAAATGTTTACAATGTCTTGAATGCATAATTGTGTATGTTATTTATGTACCAGGAGTTACTACAATTCATTATCCCGGTAATTTTGATGCATTATCACAGTTTTTCTTTCTGTTATGTTTTTCAGGTAAGGGCCCTTTTATTTTCCTTACAATGCCCGGCTGGCTGGTAAGTCGTTTATTTCTCTTCCTTTCTCTTCCCTCGCATGACGTGCTGTGAACAGAGTCGTAGACTAGTTAGGTTGGAGGGGATGGCTGGAGGCCGTCGGGTCCAGCCCCCTCCCACAGCAGGGCCACTTTTGTGCAGGTTGCTCAGGGCCATCTCCAAGGACGGAGACTACCCAGCCTCCCTGAGGAACCTGTCCCAGTGTCTCACCACCCTCGTGGCAAAGCATTTTTCCTGCTGTCTGACTGGGATTTCCCTTGGTTTGGCTTGCGTCTGCTGGCTCCCGTCCTGCTGCTCTGCATCGCAGGGAAGAGCCTGGCTTTGTCCCACCTGTACCTCCCTACAAGGCTGGTGGCCCCATCCCTAAGGTCTCCCTGAGCCTTCTCACGGTGCTGGAACCTGTCCTGTGAGATGGGCCTGAGTTTCAGGCTTCTGAGTATAGAACAAAGCACTGAAGTTACAAATTATTTCAGCTCGGTTTGGTTAAAACAGCTTTCTGGGGACTCCCCGACATCTTACCTAGCTTTCGGAAACCTTAGCAGCAGCCACTGATTTTGAGTGATAAAACCTCATATTTATTCTGTGTAAATAGAATTTTCAGTGTAATTGATGCTATTTTGAGACTAGCTGGCAATCCTAAAGTTAAAATTGTTCTTCTTCTGAAGAAGTAATATATTACAATAAAATATTTCCCTTTTTTTGCAAGTAACTAAAGGAATCCACTTGGGGTTTACTGAAATGTAACTAAAGAAATCCATTTGGGGATTACTGAAGTGTGTTTGACTCAGCTTGCCAGGCTTTCAGTGTAAGTAGAATAAAAGTGGTGATATCTTTAAAGATGCTCAGTGTTTTGGGTTTTGTTTGTTTTCCATTAGTAGTAGAGTCAGGGGCATTTGTTGAAAAATAAGGTCCAGTTGCTCCAGTGTTTAGCAGCTTTGTTGCCTTTTGTTGTATCCTTGAAGTTGCAGTTATTTCTATAACTCGTCAAGGGGGCACTCATTATAGTCTCAAAAACAGAGATATGATTTAACATCAGTAGTAAGTTACAGAATGAGATGATGGCATAAATAATATGCCGATTAAGCAAATTTCACAGTCTTATTGTCAAGCCGTGTTCCTCCTTCTGTTTTATTTTTTTTCTGTTTGTTTTGTTTATATACTGATACGCAAACTCCTCTAGGCACAGACTGTCGGTTATGCCTTCAGACGAAGACAGGACAGCGGTTTCCTGATAAAAACAGCACATTTTATAGCTGCTAACATGATAATATAATTAATAATGCTAATCTGTGTTACTTCCTGAACATGTCGGTGGAAATCTACATGCACATGTCCCTGTGTGTGTATGAGAAAGCAGATACTTTGGGGCAGTAATGTCTGAGGGGCAATGCAAACCCCTATGTTTTGCTGCACTCCCTGAGAATAGCGTTAAAACCCAAGGCGGTTGTAGCCGCCCACCGTTATCTTGCTATCTGTAGCATCAAGAGAGAAGCGTGCTTGATTCCTCCTTTAACCCATTTCACAGTTTTTGGTAGGGATCTCCTCACCGAGCCCCTGCCTGCCTGCCCAGCCACATGCCTTGTTGGCAGACCTTCAGCTCATCCAGCTTTTAACAGACCCGTCTGTTCCTGCCTGCAGGATGCTCCACTGTACAAATCCTTCCCTTTCGAAAGCCGAAAGGGCCGCTTAGCTCAAGCTGCATCTACTTAACCAGCCCACACAAATCAACTTGGATAGAGAAGTGATGATCATGACTAGGGTAAGGCAAAATAAATTAGTACTACCCAGTGCTTCCTCAAAACCCTTCAAAGATCAGGCGAGGAGGACTTTTATGAGCAGAGAGGACGGCTGGCTCAGTGCTGGGGAAGGCTTCTGTTACGGTTTGACTTGTTCTGGTGAAGGCTTGATTTCAAGGCTTCTTGTATTTTGATATTCCCAGCAGCCTTGGTGGGGTCTTTTCTTGGCACTGGCAGTCACGGTATTGACAGCTCCAGCTGTCACCAGTGAGTCTGGCTCTTGCTCATGCACTAGCAGAACAAGTAGCGAAACAGTCACGCTTGCCTAAACCTTTGCTGGGACTACAGCATAGGTATTTATTCTGAGCTTAAAAATTCTTTCAAGTCCAGGAGGAAGTACGTTACTTCTGTAGGGACAAAGCCCTGAAGCATCTGGGAAGACCATGAAATTAGAGCAATTTCTGTGGCAGAGGTGTATAGATACTGCTGTTCTGTAAACCGTAGAAGCCTTTGTAACAATGCATACGGCAATAAGGGCTCCGTCTCTGTAGTGGGGTCCACAGTGGCACTTATTTGAAGACTTAGAGGTAAGGTAGAATAAAGAGAAGGGTGTCTTACATTGAAGAGACTGGTATGTGAGTTGAAAGAATGTGAAGCATGCTGAGCCTGGGTTATGCTCTGGAGAAAATAAACAGTAAAATGCAAATGGATATACTGTGATGAGTTTCTAAGCAATCAACATTGTGTCCTAGATAAAGAAGAGATTTGTGACTTCTGCTAGATTTGGTTAATGCTGGTCTTCGCTGAGCGAAACCTGACGTGGTTTGGTGGGGAATAAAAATGACTGGTCCTTTTGAGTTCATGTCAAAGTTTGTATTTCAGGTATTCACCAACTCACTCCCAGTCAACCGGGATAGAGACTTGTCTTTATAATTGGAAATTACAAAGCCAGCTACTTCATCTGGAGTATTAGCCTTGTTCTTTGATGTCCTACACATTCCCTTTTCTATATACAGATGATGGTTCTGGTAAAACTTTAGGGACCATCTAGGTCTACCCCAAATTTGGTGGCTTATTCTGTGGTTAAAAGTTATCTCACTCTTTAGTAGAGCAAACTGAGGCAGCAGGGAAAGAAAACTCTCCTCTAGTACATGAAGTAATGCCCCATGGCATGAAGAATAGGGCCTAGATCCAGCAAACTATTTAGGATCTTAAGTATTTTTTAAACTCCTCATTTTCTATTTCTTTAAGAAATTGTGAGCCTTTGAATCAGCATCCAAGTGTTTTCCTTCTGGAGAAGGAATAAGGAGTCTGTTTGCTAAGTAAGCTACAATGAAATGTAGGAAGTCCTTGTGAAATCAGCAGCAGATTGTCGAAATATAGCTCAGCAGAGCTACAGTTTCTCAGGTGCTGTATGATCTACCTGACCTGATCAGTAAAATTTATTTCTTTATATTATTCACTTGTCTTTGCTGAATTAGGGCACTGTGATGTGTATTACTAGATAACATCACTGCGTTTTTCAAGGATTCTGTGTTTATCAAAGTTGCTGGGGTAAATGCTTTAAAAGGAACAAAAAAGCAATCTGTTACCATACTCGCCAAATTTTTTATCATGAACTTCTTTAGAGATATAAGTATTTTGTAGGATAAACTTATTAGCAGTCTCTATTTTGGCAGCTGAGAAAATAATGCATGAGAAAGCGCTCTTCTTACTTCAAAAGTCCGCCAGCTCTTTGAATATATTGCTCTTTTGGTTTTCAGAAGGTAGCCTTACTATAAATAAGTTAGTGCCGTGCTTGTGGTAGTGAATTCAGAAAGAGGAAGAGAGAACGAGAAGATTATTCACCCTGGGCATGTTTTATTTGTCTATGTGATTTATTATAAGGTTTTAACGATTCATAGTTGTTAGTAATCTGTTTGTAATTGATCAATAATTCAAGTAGCATAGGGCACAGGCTGTTCCAGTAAGTGTCCGTGCCTTTACAACAATCACCTTGTATAAATGTGCAAATACGACTCTGATAAGGGCTGTTTGCATGGAAGTGCTAGTTCTTCAGGTACAGGGATGCCGCACTTGGCAATAGATAACTCCCGTGATGCATACACAGGGCGAGCTGTTAGTGCTGTGAGCAGGCAGAGGAAGGCATCTGTCTTGTTTCATACAGAACACGAGACTCCCTGAACTAGTTTCAGAAATACCAGTACTCTTTTCCATCCCATCGTTTCTTCAAGAAGCTGGTTTGAATATCCAGGGTGAGCTTTCTGTTATTACTAGGGTATTTCTTTTGTACTGAGCCAACGGTGAGATTTTATAGAGCAAGCCATCAATCATAGTCCAGCATTGCTTCCAGATAATTTACTTAGGATGGATTATTAAAGAAAGATTAAGGACGTGTTAAAATAGTTTATTTTATATTAATAGCACTCCTGAAAGATGTGTGGTCATTCCAAGGTGCTCCCACAGGCTATTTATATGAAACAAATGAACTCTGCATAGTAGATCCGTTACGATCGAACATCTGGAGGTACGGAGGTCATGGAGGGAGTTCCTTGGGCAAGAGACAGCGTGTTAGCTGGGGAGAAGGAGACAGAGTTAGGACACAAAGGCGCGTAAAAGGAAACATGAAAAAGGTGTGAAACAGAAACAGCTGCAGTTATTCTGATTCTTGGAATCACTATGTGGAAGGGGAAATCTTCACGAAGAGAACTGAGGAGGGAAATTGTATTGTTGCAGCAGGAGACACAACATGAGCAGTCCTGCTCTGGTTGGGCTGTGCTGGGTGGGAGAAAGCGAGAACGATGTAGGCCAACAACGTGCTCACTTTGGCTGTGGATCAAACCTTTCCAAGCAGGCTGTCCTTTCAGCAGCAGCCTTCATAGTCCTCAGGAACCAAAGGAAATACTTGCTTTTCCTTTGGCGGCATTAAGAATCTATTGATGAGTGAGGAGCCACAGAATGGGTAAGAGTAGCTAAAAGATTAGCCGTCCTAGGAGACCCTGCCAGGGTATCAACATGCAAACATGGGATGGTTTTTACTGTCTAGAAAGTGCTTTAGCCCTGATTTTCTCCCAGATATATGTCTCCCTTACTGCTCTAAATCAGTTTCTCAAGACACTGGAAGCAGGACATGACTCCAGTCTAGAATCGGTGCTGCTGAGGGCAAATTCCCTCTTCACACACAAGTTTCCCGTGACCTCTTGGTCCAGTAAATTCCCCTTGTGATGCATGCGGTCTCAGAGAGAGACTGGGAAAGCCAGTTACCAGCTCCAGGAGGGCCTTTGTGAGACTTCTGGCAGTTTTTAATTTGTCATGTGTTGCGTGTAATCAAAACAGAAATTGCTCAGATGCTGAAAGATTGGTACCTGATGAGATTGTGACAGGAAATACTTCTAGCTCTGATCTGGTGTTTGCAATGTGTGAGGGAGAGAAATCTGTTCTTGTGGGGTCTTTTATTCACTCTGCTTTCAAGAGCTGGAGCAATCTGTCTCTGTGCTTATTTAATGAATGTGATGTCAACAGCGATAATGTGTTAAATAATATAGAATGAGTTGTAAACAAAGCAGGATTTGAATCTTCCAAATATACCACAACCAAAATTAATTGGCCAACCTCAGGGGAAACTGTAGTGCTGAACCTTCTTCTTGGGCTTTGTTTCCTTTTTTATGAGCAGTAAATTAGTTTCAGTTTTGAAACTTGCTGAAATATTACCAGTTTTGCTGTCTCACTTTGAGAAATAGCTCACGCTCTCTCTCAAAAAAAGAAAAGGGAGGGGGGAGAAAATAAAAAACAAAACCCCCATGCCTATTAGAGGCATAAAGCTAGATCCTGAACTCAGTATCAGTGTGAAGCGAGACTGGATGCGGTCCTGTGTGAACAGTGATAGTATTCAAATTAAGCCATTAAAACACTGGAAAGTGATCTTAATTAGCAAACGTCTGCATCTGGTTAGCAAAATGTAAGTGAAAGTAAGACCACTTGAATGAAAACTTCTGATGGCTTGTTAGTGAAGCTATTTTTATTTTATGATACCCTTGCTGGATTTTTTTTACTATGTGTTTCCCTCTCGGTGGGGGCTGATGCCCAGCTACCCCCTGGATGAAACACTAGTTCACTGCGGTCGGCAGCCAAGCTGTCAAGAAATGAATGAAGCTTGAATGGGATTCATCTGTCCCATTTCAGCCATGTGCCTGGACTTGGGAAAAACAGGGGAAGAAACAGGCACCATCAGAGAGCAGCTGAGCTCTTCCTTAACAGAGATAAAATGGATCAGATGCATTGGCTTGAAGCTGCCCTCTTCCCCAGTTTGACTTCAAAGGCAGCCTGCAGCCACTGGACATACACCTTCGGATATCTAAAAGGCAGCTGAGGTGGATGCTCTCTCGTGTTTCTATGGTAGTGTAAGCCTGTGGTAGAATAAACCTGCCAGTCCGCCCAGGCAGGGTGGACGCAGTGGCCCGAGGGAACCGCTTTCCCCTTGATGCCTCTCCTGTGCTTATTTATTTGAGCTAAACCCTGCTATTGTCTTAATTACGAGCACCGAGACCCGACCTTGTGTTGAAATGTTCGTCTGCTTTTCTGCCTGCACCAGCACATTTAGCCTCTGTTTGTGCTGCTGTGTTTCTGTTTTGCTGCTCTGAAGCGACTGCAGGGAAGAAAGAAGGGGGAATGGGAAAGTTTCTGTTGTATTTTACATTAATGTGGGGGTTTATCCATCCTGACTGTCGTTGGAGAAGAATGATCTTACCTCCTAGAACTCCTGAAGTCTTCAGAGGAAGACAGAAAGCACCCTTTGCTTTTAATTGTTTTCATTTTATTTTATATGAACAGTGACTTTTACCATGGAACAGTAGGCAATCTGTAAGATTAGTCCAAAAGGTGAGGCAGACCTCAAACAAAGGAAATATGAAAGCCCTCCGCGGGTTGGGAGTTTTTGTGTTTTTTTTCAGATTTCTGCTGTGCCTCAGGCTTGCAAGAGTGCAGAAACCCTAACACCTCACTTTCTTAGATAACAGTGGAGGCAACAAAAAGCTGTTTTTTCCTTTTGAGAGTTTAGGTGCAATACATAGAACTGATGTATGACATGCTGTTCCTTTGTAAAAGTATCGAGAATATTAAAATACTCCCATTACCAGTGCTTAGCCTCAAGCTTCCTTTAATGATCCTACCACATCTTGTAAGAGCTAGAACTAAATTGAGAATGTAACTTCAGAAGGTAGCTACACAGTGACAATTAATGGTTCTTGTCAAAGTCCTGTGCAGTCAGTATCCATGAATTATGACATCTAACTACTAGCCCTTTTAATCTCCACTAAGGGTTTTCGGGTTTATTATTAAAGCATCAATCTGTGGCTCTGATGTGTGCCCTCAAAAGAAAAAATAAACAACTAATCAAGTAGACAGTGTTCTTTGTGGTTTAATTCAAAGGCTGCTGTTGTACATATATTGCATTTATATGCTAATATCAGTTCATCAGACATTTAGATGTGTATTCTTTTCATCTATGTTTTGTGTCCTCGTTATTATGTCAGTCTGCTGTTGAACTTTCCCCGTTCTCCATTCAGAGAAAGTGGCTAATACAATCAGCTAAGCAGATGAAAGAGTTATGGGGATAGGAGTCGGATCCTGCTGTTCTTGTTTTACTCACCAATAAAAGTCGTGCAACTTTGAAAAAACAAAAAAAGTAAAATAACTCTTAACAATGATGCGAATAGCAAAAAGAACTTACGAGTGGTCCGTAACAAGAATGAACAAGCTTTGCCTTTCTCTACAGGGTTTCTTTTTTAATGTACTGTGTCTGATCCTCATGCCTTATCTAATTTAGAGAATAACTGTAGATGTGCTTGAAACTTGTGAGAGTTAAGAGCCAAGACACATTTATTCCTGGATTTGGTTTGAAGAAGCAAGGCTAGCACTTTGTTTCCCCTGCTCTCCATGACTCTGCCTCACGAGTAGCTTGTCATTTTTCTGTGATGTATACTCTTCCTCCATTTTAGCTTGTGGTCCTGCCATTTTCCATCTAAATGTTACCATCTAGACCAGTTCACACCAGCCAACCCTCTGGCTTACAACACTGACCCATGGGATACTATGTGATTAAATATAATATACCAGCCAGGGGGTTGCCACTGGGTGGGCAGTAGCAGGGGCTGGAAGTAGATCTTCCTCTGACGTGTGGTGTGCCCTGCATTTTGAGTATTACTTTGTCTTGAACAAAACCCTGTCATGGCAGGTTTGAAGTTTGGGGTATTTAGCGTGGTTTTTCCAAGTGTGACTCGTTCTAAAAAAAGATGCGGCAAATCCCTTGTCTCTCCCCCTTGACTGAAAAACAGGCTCTCTGTGGCCCTGAGATGGGGCAGGTAAAATGGAGTTGAAACCGCTTTCCCCGGTGCACGACTGTCATAAAGTCACAGCACATACTCTAGTTGTTTTAATCTCTTTCCTTTCTGTTTCCTCTTCACCCTGATCCTTCTCCAGCAACTTGATGGTACTTCTAGCCTTGACTGACATTACTGGATATATTGGTGATTAATTCTGGAGGCTTTCAAGGGCTGCATTCATATTTCATTAGGTTTTGTTTTTTTGTTTTTTGTTTTTATTTTAAGGTGGCAAAAGCTTGATTATGCCCAGTGGTTTCAATAGTGAGCTTCTGTCTTTGGCAGAGGACGTTTGGGTGACGGGTGCGAGCTTCCATGAGCAAGACTTCTGCATAATGGCTGGTGCTAAAAAGCTAACACTTCCTGAGTAGAAAATCTGTAAAGAGTCTGACCTTCAAACATATCCTAAAGAGCTTTAAATTCCTCATGAGTTCAGGAAGCTCAGTTCAGCGCTAAATCCAGAAGATCCAAAGCACCTTTGTGATGTGTCTGCTGGTCCAATTTATCTGAGCAGGTACATTCCTAAACTAAGACAGGAAATTTCTCAGAATCAGGCTTTCAC
The DNA here is from genome assembly GCA_035590195.1 of Aviceda cuculoides. Taxonomy (NCBI): domain Eukaryota; kingdom Metazoa; phylum Chordata; class Aves; order Accipitriformes; family Accipitridae; genus Aviceda; species Aviceda cuculoides. Next base: position 31,887,419 of record JAVJGG010000005.1, read on the forward strand.
GTGTGATTGATAGTCCTAGTCATACACCAATGGAAGAAATGCATTGATACACCAGAATGGAAAAGATGAATCATTTCTTAAAAAGTAAAACATGGAAACTCTTTTGCATAGATAAGTGCAGATGAAAGCATTTCACCCTTCAGTTCCTGAACTAATTTTAGCATCCTAATTAGAGGATTAATTATCTCTGTATACTTCATTCAAGACTTGCCGTTATTTTCCCCATTCTTAATTGGTGATGTGGTTTGACATTACCTTGTGCTAATGTAGTTAATAATAAATTAGAATTAGTTAAATACAGCTTTAATTGGTATTGTTCTGTAATAGCAACAGATTGATTTTGATTTTTTTTTTTAATGTTTTTTCCACTTCTTTTTCACAGAAACTCCACTTTTGGAGTCATAGAGAAACAATACCTAATTTTAATGATGGATCCAATCTCCATCAATAGATAAGAAACATTTACTATGATAACTTATTCTGCAAATCAAATACAATCTGTTACGTAACTGGACCTGCAAAACAGGAAGTTCTGCCTCTGAGACAGACAAATGTCACTCATACCCCAAATCATGAACTAGAGAAGTTTGGGCATATTATATTATTTTCTCATAATCCATGCCTGACTAAGGTAACACTTCCGTGCTCCAACCTGCTGATTCCTTGTTCTTCTCTCTTTCTGGGTTCTTACTCCTTGCTTTACACTACCCATTGCTCTACATGTGCTAACTACCCTTTTGTTAGCCTTTGTATAATTAATACAGCTCAGTTTAATTCAGAGCAACTGCTGCAGTCCTCATTTCATTTAAAGTTGCTGTGTCTGTTTTCGATGAGAAGAAAGGCTTGCCTGGCTAAATTCCATCTATATTCCCCAGCTCTCTTGGGCTGTCGTTCAGTGATGTAGTAAATGCGGCTCTACGGTTCATAAATACAAGAGAGCAAGATCTGTGACTGCATTGCACTCATCATTGATTGGGTTAAAATTCATCTTCCAGTTTTGTTGAAAAAATGTTGATTGGCTAATTTTCTCCCAGCAGGCTTATGCTTAATACCAAATCAGATATCATCTGTCTGCACCATTCTAACTTTATGCTGGTTCAACAGTTGTCTGTTCTCCCACAGTGTCATGTAATTGGCCTTGTACCATAAACTTGCTATCATGCACTCTGGCAATACATCAGAAGTGTGATTATAATGCAGGGTGATACAACTGTACATATATTTAGGATCAGCAAATTGTAGAACCACTGCATGACCTTTTCTTGTATGAGATATATTATCATGTTCTACATACTTTACTCTGATGTCTTTAGATAATAGTAGCAATAACACCATGACTAACTTTGTGTTGTGTGTCACTGAAACAGAAATGCTCTGTTATTAGATCATTTATTGAAAACAAGGGAGGTGAAATCAAGTCCAACTCCATCTCTTACAGTAGAAATGAGATATATTGCATATTCTCATGTTTTCAAAGCCACCTGTTTTGTTCTGACTTTTTTTTTTTATAATGTACAGTTGCTCTGGTACCTTCTTAAAGCAGATCCTGAAGGTATGCATCAGCACTAGGACATATGAAGCAGCATTTTGATCATTTCTGCTCATCAATCAGATTGCCATTTTTACTGTTTTGATGCACTTCTATTTTCACTGAGTTTGAGGTAGAGAATCTACTCAGAGCAGAAGAGATGAATGATTTCTGCTGTGATAATGCCTGAGAAAACAAGAGCAATCCAAATGTTTTAATGGTTCCATTTATTAAGCACACCGCTTTCTAGTCTCCTTCCCCATGAAATACGCAGTGTGGAGAAACTGTGTAAAAGAATAGAAGGCAAAGCTCAAGGACATACACAGTAAGTGTTAGATATGAAGATTTCTGCCATTTCAGGATGTGGAATATGAAATGTTAGTGATACCATGTGTAGGTGAACATACTGCCTCATCTATCTTTATTGCTGCTCTTACATGCAGTTGTTGATCAACACAGCTGGTTTTGACTACTTTAAAATATCACCTTTATCTTCTGGTCACTGCTGCCTAAGCTATTACACCTTGGCAGCAAGTGGCTTGCTGCCGAAGATTCATGGGTGGAAATGAAGGGGTTTATACCTCAGATTCCGTGGTTGGAGTATGGTTCATTCTCCTCCAACATATGTCTCCTGCAAAGCAGTTTCTTCTCTTTACTGTTTATAGAACAAACTGCCTGAGTAAGGCTAGCACATCCATAGGCTGACATCTTCTAAAAAGAAGGCTGCGTGGAAAATACTAGGAAAGCTTGCCATCAAGATGGAGCCCAAATACAAATTGTTGACTTGTGCTTTTTTCTGCATATTCTCGGTGCACTTAACCAACATATGTATTTATGTCTTTAATTCTAAAGGTATTCGGTATCATATAATTTGAGGATGTTCTTGAAAAATAGTGATGATATGTTGGGCAACGGAAAGTGTGCCAAATGAAGTGCGACTAGCAACAGCGAGGTCCGACAGAATGAAGGAGCATGTGGCTGAATACTGAGAATGCTTTGCTATTAGGGAATGCTAGTTATGGCATAAATAGGCAGAGTAAGCCCCTTTGTAATTAGAGTAGTTTTCAGAATCCTGTTCCAGAGACATTTTTGCATGGGCAAGAACAAAGCTGATGGTTTAGCTGAGTGTGGTTAGGACCTGTTTGCTAACTGTAACTCTTGGAAGGCAATGAGGGAGTTTTGTAGTTACATGCATTTCCCACCTTTCCTGAAAAGAGAAGACCGTTTAAATCACTATACCTTTGCCAGACAAGGTACAGCTCAGATGCAAAGATGACTTCAGAGCCAATGTTTCAACGCTTTGACTAGAGTGCTTGAGTTTTTTGGTGTCCTGTTGAAAGAGCGGGCCATGAAAATGAAGTCCTTGGAAAAGAAAGTCTTCCAGAAATCTGTCTGCTGCCAACTTGCAGCTTTAAATCTGTGCAACATGCTGAAGAAGGTAGTATTTGCACGAGTATCAGGAAGAGCAGGTTTGATTCCTAGACATGAAAAGGAGAGAATATACATGTAATAGATGCACAGAAAGTAGAAGAGAAGACAGCAAAAGAGAACTGCAGTGTTAGGTTTTCCTACCGGAAAAATGCTTACAGCTAGTCTTCCCTGTATTGTTACAAAATCTATGCAGATCAGCTGTACTTGTGTGTATTTAAAGAAAAGCAAGGATCTGTAAATTTACTGTAGTCCAATCATAATGACCAGAGGTTGCAGTGTATGTATATACGTATAATACAAATGAAGCATCCATTTCTGCTTCAACACTAATTCCCAATAAGCTGGTATTCGTCAATATCTAATCTGTTTGCCAATTTAATTGTATCAGAAGGGTGCATCAGACTGATAATTTCCTAGTCAGTGTCTTGTGTTAACTGAAAAAAAAAAAAGTTGGAAAGTATTTTGTTACAAATGCATGAAATATTTCAATGCAGATAAAATGCTTTGCATTATGATCTAACAAAGCAAGCAGAGAGTCAAAGCTGTTATTTATATTAGAACATTAGATATTTTAGGAGCAGAAGAGGCATTGTGTTAGATTAATGTAGCTGTTTTATTTGAATTTGCATCTACCCGGTAAAGAAGTGCAGATAATTCAGTGCGGGACCACATGAAAAACATGTTACAGCAGCACAACTGGGAATTTGTGTCATATAAATGAAAGGAAGTGTGTAGTAGAAAAGATGCTGTAGCAGCTCTTTGCTTTCACTGTGTGAGTAGATGGATGAGTATTTCTGTGACTCCCGAAGCTGGAAGGTTTATGTTGCATTAATGGGAGTGTTTTCATCTGGCTGCATGGATCAAATCCAGCATTTGGCCGGGATGGCTAGAGCTGGAAATCTGCCAGCTGTTATACTCTACTGTTTAGAAACAAAGTGAAAAAGGCTTTTTTTCAGGTTCTCTGCGCAACTGACATTTTTAAAAGATGACCTGTAAAATTCGCTGAGCTCCCGGGAGGGAACGTGGGAATGGATTGCCAAAAGTAGCTGGCCTCGCATGCTCACTCTTAATAGCATTTCCCATTGCCATTGCTGGAAGCAGGCTACCCAGATGGAGGTGGTTGGTCTGAGCCGGTGGGACGTTTCTTGCGTTCTCGCTATGGTTCACTGGAGAAGTCGGGCTCATTCAAACCTCCTGTCGCTTTAGATTGTGGGGCATCTTTTTCAGAAATCGTTGTTACGACATGACATTTAAAGCTGATTTCAAAATAGGTTTACATATATAAAAGGAAAACAACCTGCGCTCTGAAGGTTGGGCTTGCGATGATCTCTTTTCAGCATGGATCTTCTGTACGTACAGCATTCCGCAAATTATATATTCTGTTTCACAGAATTACTATATTTATTACGAGAGGAAAATAGATTATTAATTACAGCCAAAGGCTGCTTTGATTAAATATACAATTAATTAGCTATGCTAAGCCCATCCCAAAGCTCCCAACATTTTCAGCTGGATGGTTTTTCTAGTACTTTTAATTAAAATTGTTCTAAAAAGCCACAAGTTAGCTGCCTGTGCACTTAAGCTGAAGTTAGCTCTTCAGTGTTTTGCTGGTTTCTGTATGCCATCTAATTAATCTGTAGTGATTAAATGTACATAAAATCATCTGAAATACAAGGTAATTTGTGCAGATATGGAACAGTGGAGAGCTTTTACTAGTCCTTGGCATAACTGTTTTATCTTTGGAAAATAATTTCGAAAGGCTGCAGATGATGATTGTTTTGATGAAACCAATGTGGAAAACAGTGTACTGACCAGACACAGTAAAAAAAAGCAGCAGCAGAGACTTACTTACAGAGTTGGAGGTGTTTGTTTTTCAGTGTGCAGTTTGTCTTTGTTTCTGGAGGTGCAGGCTCCTTGTCGGCTGTCCTCATAGTTTGGGAATCTCACCTAAATCCCTCTGTGCTGTCTGGCAGTTTGCATCCCTCTCCTGTTCTGATGAACTGACTGTTGCGTGGCTAGGAGGTGGCTTAGAGCTATGTTTGCCTTCATGATTTATGAATAAAGTTAGGGTTGTGTTTTCCAATGGGACCAAGAAAGCAAAGAGCTCCTACAAAAATCCACAGGTTTTGTTTTTCTGTGTGCCATCAGTACTCTTGAAATCTCTCTTTCTTATTACTGCTGAACTATTTTCAGCGGCGATCTCCGAGAAATTAGTTTGTAGATCGTGAAACTTTCCTTGAAGGGAACATGGTGTTTGTCTTTTGGAGCCCAAATGCTCGGGGTTTTTGGCAGCTCCATGCATGTGCGTGGGCGCACATGGGGGTAGCGGACCCTTTATGTCACGCTGGTGAAAAATCAAAGAAATAAAGACCGGGGTTGGGCCAGGGCTGGAGCACACGTTGCTGCAGAGACTGGAAAGGCAGCCCTGCGGGTCACGGCGATGAGCAAGGAGGGGATGAGAGCACACGTGTCCCAGTGCACTTTGCTCAGGGTCCCTCACCGACATCTGTCCTTTTCCTCTGGTGGCAGCAGAGCTACCCGGAGCACACTGACTTACAGCCCCGTGGTTAGAGCAAAGTCCCGTAAAGGTTTGAGCCCTCCAGGCTGTGGAGGGCCTTGGATTCGGGTCATCTGTTTCCTGGTGGACGCTCCGGCTGTGAGGCTGTCAATTTATCAGACCCGTGAGCCTCAAGTGTTGTGGTCACTTGCCACAAGGTGTGTGATCACAGGGTAACATTCTGTTGCTTTGTTGGGTTTTTTAAATTCTCATTCGTTGCCTTTGTCTTTGTATTTTGTGTGGTTCCCTGTGAACAAGAGGGGGCAAAGTTGCAAGTGATTTTTTTAATGGTAAAAATATTTATTAACAAAAAGGTCAGAGAGAGACTACAGAGGAGGGTCGTAGAGGCAGCATGGAAGGAAATTTGATATTGTAGCTGAAGGTGGAGACAAACAGTGCAAAGATGATCTCCAGTGTCCTCCGTTGGAACTTTACAATTACACCGTTCTGCAATATAAGCTGCTCTTCTACCTTACTCCCTCTTTCTCCTTCTCCTCCTGAAGGCAGCAAAATTCATCTGGACGGCTTTGATGAAGTTGCTGCAGGGCGAGGAATATAAGATCCACTATAAGGAAGAGCTGTGCATCATAACAAAATTATATGTACTGTCTCCAGAAGTACTGCCATACCTCTCATTAGGCTTCATACCTTTTTGCTCTTTTTTACCCACTGTTAATTCCTTTCGCCAAAAAGAAAGCACACCTTTGTTTGGAGTAATATTAGTGTTCATAAAGCTCATCCTAAATATGCCACAGGAGAAGCAGTAGGTTGATGTTCGAGTTCCTAGCTGGATGCTGGATCGTCCCTGTCATGTCTCTGCACAGATAGTTTGTCATAGCACAGTCCGTGTCCTAATCTCATGGTTTTAATGTATATGAGCCGCCAGCTTTTAATGGTACATTAGCTCAATTTGTATTTGGCAAAAACAATGTTCCAGTTTTGCACATCTTGGTGTATAAATATCTTTCTACTTTAGGCAACAATATTGTGGCCTCCCATCAAATACGTCTTTAACTTTTTTCACAAAACTTTTTTTCTTTTTTTTTTTTTTCCAAATTAAGATTAATTTTACATGTCACAAGCCTTGTTTTACATGTGTGTTCCAAGGGGCTAGCTAGTGTATACAACAACATACATTCTTGCTTTTTATATTTATCCTGAAGACTTCTCCAGTCCATTCTTTTGACACAGAAGGGAATTTCTGAATGCGTCAAAATGTCCCGTGAACGCTAGTTTAAAAGCCTTTCTCGGGCCACTTGGCAAAGAACAGACTCCAAGCACAAACAGGCATATGCTGCGTGTCACAAGTGAAAAGCAAACCAACGTGGTAGCGTCCTGACCCAGCCGTGTCCACGTGCTACAGCGTGCCAGTGAAGCGTGCAGAGAGCCCGGCGTTGTGGTCGACTCTGCCTGTACCCGCTGCGTTACCGAAGCCGAGGGTCAGGAGCCGGCGGGCAGAGCCCCTCCTGGCGCCAGCGGTGTGCCAGCCGTGGGAAGCGCGCCCAGCCGGGAGTTGTTCTTTGCAGCCGTCGTGTTGCCCAGGAGCTGTACCTGCAAGCCATTTACATCTGCATCTGCCAACTGGTGGCCAGACCTTAAATGGAGTCCTTCAGATGTCAGATAGATTGGAAATGCAGACACTCTGGCACACGAACTGTCCTATTTCTGCTAACGCTGTTCTGCGATTCCCCTCCCGGTAACGCGTCCAATACCAGTCTTAAACACTGGTGACATTTGGCAAGAGTCAAATGTCAGTCATAATTTTTTCCCGTTATTGCTTTGTGCTGTTGCTGCAGGTTTTATCAAACTTCAACATCTGTCCTTATTACAGTTTGCTTCGTGAGTGTGCTTTATTTTGAGGTTCAGAAGCGCTTTGCAGACGTGAACTCAGCCGCATAGTGTTTCTGAGGTGTAGTGCAACAAGCGGGCATCATGCTTGGAGATGGTGCTCTGTGTATACAGGGGGAAAAAAAAAATCTTATGTTCAATATAAAAAAAAAAAAACCAACAAAAACCCCAAACCCAATGGTTTATTATTTAAGTCAGAGAACTGTACTGTTTTACCTTCAGCGTAACAACAGGCAGGGAAAAAGTAAAAATATAGTCAAGTTAAGTGGCTGTGCAAAGATGACAGGGCCAAGCCAGTGACAAAGGCAGACCTTGGACATTCTCAGTCCTGCACTGTCCAATTCACAGCTCTGCTTCCATTTTTTGTAACATAACTTTTAAATGAAAAACCACTTATTGTCTGAGTGCAAGAGCTGGCACAATACGTTATCTCCATCGTAGCTGTTCCGGGCTTCAGGATAAATACCTCACACCTTTACAGCCCTTTTCAAACCCAGCTCATTACGATCTTTTGTGTAAATCCTTCTAAATTTACAGATAATTGACAAGACGGGCTCTGAGGGGCTTACAGCCAACTATGTTAGTGAAGCTGCTTTAGGAAGTCCAACGGCTGAGAAGCCTAACATATTATGGGAGAAAAATAAATGATTGCCCATGCACAGCAACGGCTATACTAAATGAAATACCTCAGTTGTTTTCTATTTTATTTTTTCACAAAATACCCAAAGGCAATAATCCACTTTCTGGATTAACAGCCTGTAAAATATTACTCTAAAAAAATAAAATCATCTTTGAGCTAACTTATGGCAACACAGAAGGCATCAAGAAGCAGTGGAGTCTCCGCTGTGTTGTACTTGGGTAACTTGAAACCATGCTGAGTGAACACTTTTTTCTGCTTCTGTAAGACACGGGAAGAATAATTTCTGTCCAAGACTATAAATCAGACCTCATCCTGGGAAATATGTTTACAACACCCTTGAATACTGCTATCTATTAATAGAGATGTTCTCCTTGGATTACCAAAAGCCATAATAAAATACATGTATAATTTTTCAGCATTTAAAAAATCTGTTCTCTTCCTGTCTTCACCCATTTTATTTTAATGCCTGATTTTTTTCTCTCTAAATGCTCCAAAACTGAGGTCATGCCATTTAGTAAATGAAAAGGATATTCACACATCATGCAAGGTGCTAAAATTTATAACCAGCTGATTTCTCTATACTCCCTGTTGTCATTGGAGAGAGATGGCCATTTCCAGAGGGTGATTCAGCTTACTCGTAGCTACAGTTTACATCTCTTGTCTTGCCCACTCCTCCCGTCTCTTGTCCTTGACTATAGAAGGAGAAAAGTTGGTTAAATTAGGTATCTACATTTGATACTCTGAGTATCTTCTTCCATGCTGTATATTTCAAATTAAAACTAACGGATTTTTTTCCTGCATAAATTATGTGAGTAATACTTGCGTAGTAGCTCAAGACCTGGCTTGGATAAGTATTTGCAGCTATGCACCTAGATAACCCTACCTACCCTCTGTGTATGGAAAATCCTTATTTCTATATCTCTCGGGGATTTTTTTCCCCCATATATCCCCAGTTTTAATGTCTTCTGGCATTTGTGAAGAGGCAGATGTACCACTGCTTCCCTTTTCTTCTAGACACCTGTTTTGGATTTAAATGTGAGTGATGAGGTTGGTCTCCCAGTCAGAAAATCAACGCAGTCAACAGTTGGCTAGGTGAGCAGGTTGTCTGGTTGCTCTGCAATTTGGTCTAGGTGATACCATCAAAGTTACCTCAAGGCTGGTCTTCCCTAAAGCTTACAAAAACTGCTGTTAGGTTGGTGGAACCAGTAACTTTCACCCATTGACCAGTAACTGGTCCATGTCTTGAGATGGACATGCAGAAGATTAATGGTCAGAATAGGTAGCCATTGGTTTTGTGTGAAAGTTAGATGGTACAAGGGGAATACAGATTTTAATTCAGCTTGTGACAAAGTTGATTGTAGAATCTGATGAACTACTGAAGCATGTTACTGGCAGCATTATAGATGAAACTGAGATGGAAGCAAATGCTGGATGTTTGCTTCTTATTCTCATGCTGTCAATGTTTCGTGATACCAAAAGATGTCCAAAGTGTAGGCTTTTTGATTTTGTTATGGTGAAGCGCAAGTCTCTCTATTTTTAAGGTTAAGCATGCTTATATGGGAAAATTAAGGACTCTGAAATTCAGTTTGAATTTTCCTGATAGTTGGTGTGCCCTGTAGATGATTTGAAGGTTAGTGTCCCAAATTTAAGGTCACTTGAGGCTTCTGAGTTGATATTGCCACAGAAAGGTAAATTTTCTTAAAACTGAAAGGTCACATTACATTTGTGTGTGTGTGTGTGTGTGTTCAGGAATCAGAGCTTGATGGTGTTGTGTATGCTTCATCCACTCGATGCCCCGTCTTATGCAGGAGATGTCTACTGCTTTGTGGCAAAACGGAAAACAGCATAAATAGTTATTCTTACAATATAAACATGAGCCTAGTGTAGGTGTGCATCAGAGGTGTTTAACTGCAAATATGAGGTGTTTAGTAGTGAAGAGCGATGGCTGTCTTCCTCTCCAACCTGAAGACCTGGTTGGCTCTACTGTACACCAACTGTGCCTTGTGTCCAGATAGTTGCATGAAATACAACCTAAGGAGAGTGGTCATTTTATCAGTCTGGCCCTTTTAAAGAAGATTTTCTTCCTTTGGGGGAGATACAATCTGCATCAAGCAGAAAAGTTTAAAAAACTCTCAGGAGGAGTTGCACAGGTATGTGTTTTAAGTGGAGGGGAAAAGCACCTGAAGAGTGAAGGAGTAGGAGAGGGGATTTGAGTGGAACACAGGCAACATGGAGGGAGAAGGCAATTGCTTTTAGGGTAAATAACCCTAACATTTTAATAAAGATGATTTCTGAAGTGGTTTTTTTTCAGTGATCCAATTTTTAGCACAGCCCCCAGAAGTAGTTATACTGGCATAACTGTGAGGCAAGGAACACCAATGTTGAGAGAAGTAGTAGTCAGGATGAATAGGGCGATTTGTTAAACTAGTTTAGTATGCAGGAGATGGTGGAATAAAATTAAATGTTGTACCTATGCTTAGGATCACTGTGGGATTTGCCAGCCTTCAAGTTCAGCATACACAGTGTGGAAGGTGTTAAAGTACAACTTGAAGAAAAGGATGATTACAGATAGGGGAGGCAAAGGGTAAGTGGGATATAATGAATCGCAGACTAAGCAGGGGTAGATGGTTACAAAGCCAGGCTAACCTGATAGACTCTTTGATTAGCAAATGCCTTATCTTGACGAAAAGTATGTCATAGGTCCTCTTTATTTGGACTTCGGATAAACAAAAATATCTGATGTGGTATTATACGGGAAAATACTAGCTAAAGTGGAACAGAAATGTTTAGATAAGTGGTCATAAGGATGATACGGATTTGAGTCTGGAGGAGTATCTATCTACATGTAGTGTTAAAAAGGAAAGTGAAAGGCTAGAGAGAGGTTACTGGCAGAGCTCCAGAAGGGTTTGTCTTTGCTGTGATCTTGTTTAATACTTTTATTAGTGACCTTTCCAGAAATATCAGCAAATTTCACCTACCAATTCCTAATGACATGTCTAATGTCTTCTAAAATACCAACGGCTTCAGCAGGACTGGGAGGTTTACCTGGGGACCCTGGGATGGGAAAGGAGGAGGGCAGGAGGGGAGAAGGCTAAATATTGAGGGAAGAAGGTGGAGGAAAAAAAGAGAAACGCTGTAATGAGTCATGGTTTAGGAAAGTACAGTAATCAGAATATAATATAAGGAGAAGAGAGCCAGAGATTCAGACTAGACCTGTCATTTTTCTCATTTGCTCCACTACCAGCAGATTTCTGAACACGGCTGTTGTGCCCATTTGACTGGGATGGAGGGAGCGTTTCAGAAGAGTAGCACTAGCTTCTTAACTCCAACCCTACTTAATAGCTGGTTAGATGATGCTTAATTACTTCAAATTGTAACTTCAGAAAGTGGTGTATAACTTCTTGCATTCCAAACTGTTCAGTAACCTGATGAAAAGACTCCCTTGCAGAGTGGAAGACATGATTTCATACTCATGCTGAGTTCAGCTTTCCCAATTTCTAAGCAAATGACTTGTTCGTTAGGCTACTGTGTCAATACTGTCCCCAATCCTTATTGTCCTGCTTTTTAAGGGAAAGTCTTGTGTTCCGTTGGTTTCGTTACTTTTAAAGAAGTCTGGCTGACTAGCCTGGGCCTGGAGTAAAAGGGAAGCCCTGCTGGGGAGAAATGGCTGCTTAACTGCCAGGCTTCAATGGCAGCTCCAGAAGCGCCTTTGGAGTTTGCTCCCAGCCTGTCGTGCACGATGCCTCTTCACTTGCCCCGTAGACCACGGGCATCTCCTGCCTGACAGCTTCTGAGGGGCTCTGTGCCTCCTCCCACCCGAACAACGGCGGGTGAAACGAGGATACCGAATCCCTTTTGGTACTCAGATCCAAATCTGGATACTCCTGATTCGCTGGTCACGCGTGAGGGTGTTGGATGGGACAGCGTTGCCCTCTCTGGGATCCCAGTATCACAAGCTGCTCCAAGTAATCCGTCTCTGGCTCAACAGATCTGTGCTGGATGTGATGGCTTGCCTGCAGCTCGTTTCCAACGACTATGGCAGGCGGCGGGGGGAAGTGGGAAATTAAGGTTGCACGGCTGGGTACCTGACTTCGCCGTTCCTGGGTTTTCCTAAGGCTGAGTTTTAGGAAAGGGGAAAAAAAAATGCATGTTCTGGATATGTGTAAGATAGCACCGGCTACCTTACCTGTGTTTTAGTGAGAATTCTGCACTGACAGCTGAGCGTGATGGTATTTCCATTTGGTACTAGTGAAAGCACTCGAGGCCGGTGTGCAAATTCTTTCCCACAAAAATTGTCTTCTCTGAGAATCTCCATTAAGAGCAGATTTGTCTCCTATGTATGTGAATACTGAATTTTCACAGAATTTGAAACCTGCAGTCCCTTTTCTCAGACATTTTGCTTGTTGTCTAACAGAATATCAATAATTAACTGAAAAGTAGGCACAGTGAGAAACAAAACCATGAATATTAACTTGGCAGGTTTATTTTTAAATCGTCTGCCTGAAAAGCTACCTGTGCCATTCCTGGCTGGAATCTCACCCAACATTTCCCATCTCCTGTACAAATAGTAATCAAAGAATTTTCTTTATACTGAGATCTTGGAGGCAGAAATGAAACACAGCGGGCAAAATGGTTTGTGCTTGGAACAAAGAACAGTGCTATGAGGGCTGGAGACCTGCAGTCGGGTGGTTTACTCTCAGATGTGGAAGCTGGCCAAATTTCCCTGGTGGCCTAGCCTTTCTGCCACGGTTCCATGTCAGCGAGCGAGCCCAACAAGTGTCAGGACGAATTCAAATATCAGAATTGATTGCTGGGAATGATTTATGCCTGTCTGCCTCTCCTTGGGTGGGGAAGGTTTGTTTAAATTTTGCTCTGCCATTTTGAACTGGCTTCAGACATTTCTCAATTTATTGGAAGTCTCTGCTTTTCAGCTGATTTCTTTTTGCCAATAACTTTATGCTATGACATTTTACTTGACTATCTTGTAAAGCCAGCCTACCCTGAAGGTTTAAAGGAACCTTAAAGGCTTTCTTTAAGAATATCAGCAGTAACATGAAAGCTGCTCTCAAGTCCTGCATGGTGTGGATTTTGAAACAGGAGCCAATTTGATTTTAAATTTAAGGGGAAAAATATGCTTTTCTCCAGCTGAGCCTTTCTAAAACATACCTTTTCAACAAGTGAGCTGAGAAGAAATCTTTGAATCCACATACATCTGAGCTTAAGAACATCTAGAATTAGGTCCCGGTTGAAATTTGCACTTTGCTACAATATACCCATGCAGTTACAAGCCTATACTGCTCCTCCCTGTCTGCCTCTTATTTAAAGTACAAATAAAAACTTTACAAGCTTTGATGTTGCAACATCATATTTTGATTTCTGTGAGAATAGAATAGAATAGAATAGAACAGAAAATTTCAGTTGGAGGGGACCTACAATGATCATCTAGTCCAACTGCCTGACCACTTCGGGGCTGACGAAAAGCTAAAACATGTTATTAAGGGCATTGTCCAAATGCCTCTTGAACACTGACAGGCTTGGGGCATCGACCACCTCTCTAGGAAGCCTGTGCCAGGGTTTGACCACCCTCTCTGTAAAGAAATGCTTCCAACGGGCCGGTTATGGTGTTTGATGCCCCCCAGGATGGGTTTGCTCTCTTGGCTCCCCAGGCACACGCTGCTGGTTTGTACTGAGCCTGCTGCCGACCAGCACCCCCAGACCCCTTTCTGCAGGGCTGCTCGCCAGCCGCTCCTCTCCCAGTTTATACTTGTGCCCAGCACAGAAATTTTATGTTTTGCTGCGGTTTCTTGCCTCCCGATGAAGAAGGCTGCAGAAGTTAGTGTAAATAAACACTACAAGGTAGAAGTCATGGTAACGTGGCATATATGACATCTTAAAATCTGTCTGTGAGGTTTAATTAAGAACTTCCGTTGAGAAGCGTTAACTTTCAGTGGTGTTGATTGTGGTGAAGTGACTTCAGTCGCTCAGGAACTTTGTTTTTACAAACACTATGCTGTTTGTAAAGCTTATTAAAAGCATTTCTAGGTAGTCAGCTGTTACCCAATCATTCTTTTAGAAGCACGTGTATGACTTATATCTCCCCTTATAAAATAATCCCGTCTATGTAATTTGTATATTGCCAGCAGGAATTTATGCACACCTAACACTTCTCTTTTAATATATAATGTAAAAAATAAAAAGTGCCTTATTTCTTCTTTTACTGGTATCTACCTTTTTCTTTTATGAAATGTCATATAAAATAAAAAAAGAAAACCACATTTTTAAAAGGACTTTATTGCCAAGACAAAACAAAGATGACATTGCCCTTGTCTTGATATCCCACAGTGTGCCATGGTTAAAGTATTTTCATTGTCTAGGCCATAAACTTTATTTTCAAGCGTGTCTATTTTAATTCATGGCCCCTTATAATTCATCGTCTAAATTCTCAGCACAGATGTATAATCATTTTTTTTACTGCAGCAATATCTAGAAGGCCCTCCTTACTTTAGGGCTCTGTGGTGCTTGGTGCTGTATAACCAAAAAGACACAGTCCTTGTGCCTAGGCGTTTTTTTTTCTAAATGCGTAAATATAGGAGGTATAAAGTGTGGATTTCAGTATTTTCTTCAGTGTTTTAACTAAATTGTTCATGCTGCTTTTCCATAAAGATAACCAAAAGCCTGTCAAATAATCTCATTACTTATTAAAGGATAACAGTGTTGCTCCGAACAGAAAGAATTACTCTGTTCCTGATGTTAAAAGGTCTTTTCTGCTCTGTATGCTAAACTGCACCATCTGATGTCAGTGCAGGGCAATTGAAAGCAGCAAGAACTGGCCACATGTATCCAAAGGCCAGGTTTTTCTCTTGAGTAGTTAACACAGAGATTCTTCAAAATCTGCTTGGATTTCAGTGGTATTTGTAGAATTGCAAGGCAATGGTACAAATCCGATTCATGCGACATATTCAGCGGCCAATGGACTTCACAGCCTTGGCTACCAGCCGTGTGTAAGCTCCCTGCCGTATTTTTCAGGCATTTGGTCCTTATTAACAGCCTTGCTGTGCCTTGGAGAGCTGGAACAGCAGCTCTGACAGAGTCTTGCCATACACCCGGAATTGCCTGGGAAAAGGAAACTGGTGAGCGTTGTGTGAACTTCCTCGGTAACTGCCCTTTGCTGGTTTTTTGAGAGTCCATCGTAGGAATGAGTCAGCTACGTCACGCTCTCCCGAAGCCAGTACGGAGGGGCTTCGCGTGTAGAGTTTGTGCAGGGGAAGGTTCCCTTTGCAAATGTTACGTACTAAAGCCTTTCAGGAGCGGCCGCTGCTGCTGACGCTGCAGAGACCAAACCCAAGAAGATAAAGTCAAAGGAGCAAGAGAGAGATAAGGGAGGGAAGGCAGCGAGGCAAATGGAATAAAACAGCGGAAGGAAGTGGTGAGGGAAGGCAGAGAGATGGAGAGAGGAAGGAGAGAGACGCTCGGGAAGGAAGAACAGACAGAAACACTGGGACAGAAATAGCAGCTGTAATTGATTTTCAGCCAGGAAGGAGCTGCAGCTCTTACTTCTGAAGACATGTATACAGCCATGGTGCTGTATAAATAAGATAGAATTAAGCTGGTCCTAATATTCACATCCCTTACTATTTTTCCTGCTAAGAAGGAGTGTGGCAATTAAACTTCGGAAACAAACAACTTAAAATATTTCTGTGTCAGTGCAGTAAGCCATCACTCAGTAGGAAAATAAAGTAATCCTACATGACTAAATAGTCCTTAAAGGAGGATCAACATAGGAGAGACAGAAGCAAAAGGGAAGAAACAGACGCAAATATGTTTCATAAGATCCCTTCTCTATGCATCTACATGTAGTTTCTTTTGTGTTCGTCGTGTGTAACTAAACGTGTACAAGCATGCTATCGTTAATATTACCTGCTCTCTGATATTAAAAGAAAAATTGTTGCGAGGCTTTCCTAAGAGCTACTGGGAACTTTCTGGTACAAAAGCAGCCGATGGACTTTTGAATGGCAGGTAAGGCCCCATTGCTTGCCTTGTTTTATCAAATGAGTGGTTCCTCTGAATTCCCGTTTTCTTCTTCTTTGAAAAAGAGGTCAAGAAAGTTGCCGTATGCCATGTTCCGGAGGCAGGATGAAGTTAAACTTCATTGTAATCATTGCTGTGTCAGCCCCCACGGCTGAGCAAATCTAAATACATGTGAACTTGTCAAAAGTATTTTTTAAATGTTTAGTCCTGTAAAAAGTTGGAAGGGGTTTTTGCGAGTACTGTTATGCCCCCCCAAATTGCCAATATGCTTCTTCTGGAGTGTTCAGGCAGCACGAGAGAATAATGGAAGGGACCCTCCAAGTTTTATTTCAAGAAAGGAGAAGCCTTTTCTATTCCTTCAAGATGAAAATTAAACCAGACACACAGTGAGAAAGGCGTGTTAAAGTAGAGCAAGTCTGTTGTACGTTCATTACAGGCAAGCAAGCGCAGGTGCTTTTCGGGAGCACTAACCTTAGCGTTTTGTGTGGTTGGCACCCCAGCAGGACATCGTGTTGGGCTGGATGTGTGGCAGCACCTGGGAATTGGCCAGGGTTTCAGGCAGGGTCAGGACCAGGCTCAGGGCTCCGACGCTGGGTTTGACATCCCTGCTGTTTTGCGGTGCGAAATGCTGGCACGTGGAGCACCCTCTTGGCCAAGGCAAAACTCTACTTCCCAGAGAGGCTGGAGGCAACGCGCTGTTGGCTGCTCTTCTCTGCAGCTTTCTAAGAGCCAGCCCAGTGGACATGCTGGCAGAAACGTGCTCCCTCGCTGGGGCGAGGGTTGCTGGGCACAGGGGAAGCAGGTTGCCGGTGCTGGCACCCCAGTTGGGAGCGGGGCGACGAGAGCTGGCCGGCTGCCTGCACTGCCACAGCTGGCTGTCCTGCTCCTGCACAGCTGGAGCCAGCGGGAGTTAGTCCTCAGCTCTGGGAGAGCTCTAGCTCTCGCTGTACTACCTTAAATTGAATTGGAAAAAAAAAATAATTAAAAAAAAAAAAAAGTCTGCCTTGTGCTTAACTGCACACCTTAAATGGGGAATTTTAATAATGTGCCAACAGCAGCAGTTTGGAGTATCTTACTGAGGAAAAGGTCACTATGCCCATAAGTTATCCTAGCATTTGATCAGTGGACTCTTTTCCAAAGACTTTAAGTCTCATTATTCACTGCTTATAAAGTCACTTGAGATATAAAAAGTCTTTTGATAGTAATGAAAGAACTCCCACAATTAGCCAGAAGGCAGCCATCTATCTTTTTAAACTACTCTGTTCGGAGGAGACCAGGAGTTTCAGGCGTCCGTACGTGGATGAATTGTTATGACAGTGATAAGTGTAACATTCATGAGGCAATGCCAGCCGTGGCTGAGTTCGTGGAGGGCTGGGGGTTTTTTTTAGAGGTGAAAGAAAGACTTTTTTTGTTAGTGAAATGTAGAATATGATTGCCTGAAAAAGAGGAAAGTGACTACGCGTTATTTACAGAGTCCTGAAATCTGCCATTCAGCCTCTTCCATTATTCTTTGGGAACTGCAGATGATTAAAGAAGGTCGTTAATTTGATCTCCTAAAACTTTAATGGCAACTACCTTTTGAAGCACTTCTTCCCTGAGAAAAATACACACGCTGGAAGAGAAATTGGAGAGGGAGCTTGTGGCAGAGCAGAGACACTGTGAAGTTCACAGGAGAATACAGCATTCAGTGCAGGGGCTTAGAGATAAAAATTATTTGTTCTGAGCACACACACTGGCCTTTGGTTGTATTTTTCCCCGCAGTCAAAGGGTTGCTGTGTGTAGTAGATCTCATGAGAGGTTTGTATAATGTCCTATCCACAAATAGAAAAAGTTTGTGATGATTAATGTATTAAATGATGGTCAAATTATATCAAGAAGCAACTCAACGTATTTTATGCATGCCGCAGCTAGTTCAGTCTTTATTGCCCTCAGGCAGAATCTTAATATCATCAGAAAAACTGTTTGTCAATATTAAAAGCAATTTACGTAGTAAACACACTCCGGCCTTGTTGCGTTAGTGCGGGGGTTAGCTGGGCATTGGTGTTGGCTCCAGGAGGTGCTGGTGAAGGCAGACCTGGCGAGCGGTCAGGCCGTCCGGCTCTCGCTGGGGGAGGACCACAAGGGCTGGCGTTCCCAGCCCACGGGAGGGGGACAGGTTCAAGGAGGGGGGGCAGCGGGAGGTTTTCGTGGAGAAGGGGTCAGGAGAGGAAAGATGGAGGGCGCTGGAATCGGCAGGCATGAGAGCAAGGAGCAAAGAAGGGTCTGCACTGCGAGGAGAGGGCAGAGCCAGAAGAGCAGACAGCCTGGGAGAGGAGAAGGGACCAGAGGCAGCAGAGCGAAGGAGAGGAGGGTGAGGCTGGGAATACCAGCTGGAAGAGGAGGCAAGAGAGATGGCCAGAGCAACTAGTAACAGGTCTGCTGGGCAGGCTGAGGGAGTCAGAAAAGGAGAATGACAGCTGCTCACAAATGCACATCTGCCGGCACTTGTCTCCGGGCAGCTCACTGTGAAACTAATGCAGTGATTCTTAAATTTATCTGGTGTTTTCATATCACTCATGAACCAAGAGAATTGCAGATAGTGGTACATTCTCTCTTTCAAAACTCAAGTGAAGCTTTTCTGAGCTGTTGCTGTGCTTTCTGAACTGTGCTTTCCAAGCTGAGCTTTCTGAGCTGTTCTGATGTTGCTGAACATCAGCACTAAAGGACTTGAAAGGATCTTTGTGAGATGCACATTGCTCCAACAGCCAGTGAGGAGGTGGAGGGGGTAGTAACAGATTTAACTCTCTCCAGTTACACATAACTCTCTCCAGTTACATAGACTGCCAAGCCTCATGTTATGAAGTACAGGAATTCAGGTCGCATTTTGGCCACAGATTAAAACTGCTAACTCAGTAGGGCTTTTAAACTTGTTGGAGTGGGCATAGTTATCCTGGAGGTGTGAATTGTAGCATCCAAGTGTTTTCCTGAAATATATCCCAAGATGAGGGCCCACATCTACAAAGAGACTTTACGCATGGAAATGTCAAGTGTCTGCCAGGGTGGGCTTTTCTATACGCTGTCAGAGGAGATTGAAATGCTCAAAGCCATTTGTGGTAAACGATGGTTGTGCCTAACCCAGCCAGCTGGAAGCAGGCTGTAGGTGTGCATCTAAACCACCATCCTTTGCCTATACTCAATACCTTAAATGCAATTACACAGTCAGTAAATTTGGGATTTAAAACCCCAAACCTCCTCCTAAAGGTTGGGGGGGTGGATCTTCAGTGATTTCTTTGCTTACAATTGACTTGACTTTTCTTTCAAAATACGGAGCACAATTCTGCACACAAAGTTTTGGAAGACACTTCTTGTAGTAGCAGTTTTGGTTTAGTTAGAGATGACTGGGTAGAGAACGCAAAATCATGGAGAAGAAGATATTGAACTAGAGGCTGTATTTGTTGGAGAACCAAAGTTGCACAAGCACTTGTGTATTAGTTAACTTGCTCACTAGTTTGCTGTAGTTTACTGCAGTTGTGATGAGAACTATTTCTCCATTCCCTGTACATCTACCTGGGGCACTTTTTCCTATTCAGTTTAAAAATCTTTTGAATTTCCTAGCATAGCTTGTTAGACAATACTTCCAGGCAGTGTCCAGCTCTTTGCTGTGTTCTTTTGGGGATGTGTCATGTCCTTCATAGAGAGGAGTTGCAGCTGTCAGACCTGCCCACAGATGCACTGATTGCAGCAGACAACTCCAATAAAATGAAACGTCGTCTTGAGGTCAATTGAAAGAAGGGTGCTTTTTTCTGACAGCTGCTGTTTAGATAATCAAAATTGCTGAGAAGTCACTGGGTTGTCTCCCTCTGGAAGGAAGCATTACAGAGTGGAAATGGGTATATTTCTATGTTTTCCCACTTTTTGTAGCATTTTTTTGGTCTTGCTTAGATTAAGGCTTAGCCATAGGCTTTTCAGCCACAGCAGATTTCTGCTAAAGACTGGGAAATGGAGATGGTGCTGGTTACGCATAGGAAGATGCACAGAAGGCTGCAGTATTGGGCATTGCCTGGGTCTATTCAGTATTGTTGAACCAGCTACACAAACTATCAAGCAGGACAAACCTCAGCTCTACAGGTAATGGAGATATAATTCTCATTACAAGCCTGTGGTTCAGCCTCAGGGAAGCAGCCAGAGCCTGCGCTTTCATCAGCTTTTGCAGCTTTTAGGAGGGATGACAAGATTTCGCGGTCAGGGCAACCAAGGATCAAATGGGAACAAGCGTCGCTTAACTCATCTGGCTAAGGAAGAGGAAATGTCATTAACCAGCATAATAAAAGTTGTCCCTTTACTGAACTTGCCTGAACCCTGACTGAGATAGTGGTGTTGGGTAATGGCTGAATTTGCTACCTTTCAGATTAACTTGCTGAAGAAACGCAGTTTAGTACTGAACTGTAACCTAGAAGGTCAGCGTGTTGGATGCCCTTTCTGTAGATGAGCTATCACATTTGCTTTAGCAGAGGAGTTGCAGTGTCCTCTCCAGCACACGTGTCACTGGTAGCTCACGTGTCCTGTGCCCCCCTGTCCTGCCCGGAGAGCTTCACAGCTGGTGGCAATCAGTGGTAGAAGTTTTCTAAAGTCCGTACCTGCCGAAAGCTGTGAGTCTGGGAGGAAGGTGGTATGTTTTTGTTCTTTTTTCTGTGGCTTGCAGTTAGGGACGGCTCGAATTCCTGCCCTAAGGAAGGACTGGTCAAACTGAAGGACAGTGTTCGCTCCTTTGTGGCAGTTTGCCATCCAAGGACGCACTCGGGGTGCGGTAGCGTGGATGTATTTAGGGTGAGGGATTGGAGGTGAAGAGACTGCTGTGATGAGAGCAGGTTTAGCACCTGTCAGGTCAGAGGCATCTTCGGTATGGGTGTTGAAATCTCCTAGGACAGTGAGCCTTGTGTGAACTCCATCACCACGTCAGACAGCATCTCTGTCATGTCACTGGGAAACTCTTATGTCTGGACGTCTCTGCTCTAGCAGAACGCTCCGGTTATCCTTCCCTTTGCCTTCAGTGATTAAGCGGAGGGTCTTCTCCTCAGCAGAGGTGATCATAAATTTCAACTTGCATATGCTGGCTATTTGCTGAGGATAAGAGGTTATCTCATCAGCTGCTAACGTGACACTGTTTGTGATGGTTGCATTCACGTGACTACACGTTTTTCCTTTTTTTCCCTTTTTCTCTCAATATGGAGGAAGTAAAGACTACAGGAAACATATCAACATTTCTGGCCATCTTGATTCAAAGATTCTGGCCAGTGTTAAAAGAAATTATCAAGAACAGAAAGGTGCTAGAAGACAAGGCCCAAAAGAAATTATCAAGAGCAGAAAAGTGTTAGAAGCATTTTTCAGTCACAGGCACTTAAATCCTGCAAGCAGTCTTCATCAGAGGACTGATTTTTCTTTTTTTTTTTTTTAGAACTCAAAGTATGAGGATAACCTCACAAACATTTGTCACTGTTTTGTTACTTAGTCACTGTTTTGTTATTTAGTCCTGTCCCTCCTTCCTTCTCTGCTGTCCACCTCTGTGTGAGTGGGAATAAGCGTATGTACAGTGGTGCTGGCATTAGAAGTGGCAGTTGGCCAATGTCAGTTCATTTGTGCATGAAAGACAAAGCCCGTTTGCTTATTTATTTTCTGACACTGATGAAGTTTTGCATGTGGCTGGATTTAGAGCAAGAATCCAAAGGAGATGGCCAGGATCCAGGCAGTGGCCACCAGTCACTCTGGGGGAGATGTTGACAAGTGGCCCAGACTTTGCAGTGTGTCCAAAAGCGGGGGGAGAGTGTTCATTAAACAGAAGCTTAATCACACAGGGCAGGAGGATGGTTTACATGAGAAAAGATATATTCTTTACTTAACATTCACAACTTGCTTGTGGATTAATTAGCCCATCTGCTACAACAAATGTATTCCCATGTCTTTGTGTTGACTGTTAAAAGTGACTGATTTCTCTATCCACCTAAAATAGTACCCTCGATTCCACTGAAAGTAACCTTTCCGAGGCAAGGAATTTATTTAATCATCCACTAAGAACCTGTAAGTGGCTTGCTGTAAATAAGTGCTCAGCTGTCTACGGCTCCCAGGGTAACTATATGTGAGTGTTAAGTTGGGGGATAATGCAGGAGGCAGAAAACCCTTAAAGAAGCTACGTGAAGAGAGAGTCCAGCCCCATCTGTAGTATTGGCTTTAGGTTTTAAAACAAATTCTCTTTTCCGAGCCCCAAGTGGACAGGACAGCTGCCAGGATAGAGTAATTCAGCTATAGATTTTCTTCTGAGA
This sequence comes from Aviceda cuculoides, assembly GCA_035590195.1. Taxonomy (NCBI): domain Eukaryota; kingdom Metazoa; phylum Chordata; class Aves; order Accipitriformes; family Accipitridae; genus Aviceda; species Aviceda cuculoides. Next base: position 31,909,747 of record JAVJGG010000005.1, read on the forward strand.
AAGGCAGCACTCATAAATTAGGTGACCTTTATGCAGATCGACAAAGTGTGTTGATGAACTTCAAGTGACAATTTAAACAAGTATTGGGAGTCCGAAGTGCTTGTATTTCACAAGAAACCAACATAAAGGATGGAATGTTTTTAAAGTCTTTAAATTAAATAGGCATTTAAATGAAAATAGAGGTCAGCCATAGGTTCCCAGGATAAATGAAAATGTGTATCTTTAGAGATTTTTCACACTCATGTGATTTTAAAATATTATTCTTTAGAAATAAAATTTGCATGTAAATGGCATTGTTGTGAATTTATGTCTATTTCCTCAGAATAAGTGATAAGTATTGACTGATGTGAATAAACAGAGCTGCTGGTTTTCCAAAAAAATCTAATAATATATTTTGTATGCTATCCAAATATCTTTTTGCTTTGCTGATGTGGGTCTGTGATAAAATGGTCAGCTTGTGCCAAAAACCATGTGGTTCAGCTGGGATACAGAAGGATTGTGTGTTTTATACTTGAATAGGGGGAAAAAATTATACAGTGCTATGTGGTATTTATTCCCAAGCATTTGCTTTTAGGAGAACACCATATAGTTATCTGAAACTTAAAAAGTATTGAAGGAGTTTTGGGCAGCAGGAAGATAATTTTTCTGTTCCTAGGGTCTTAGGAGGGAGAGTTACTCAGAGGGCCTATAGGACGCTCTTGTTACAAAAACTGCAGAAACTGTGGAAAATAGTGTTAGTGGAACTGTAGAAAATCTGAGTTAGAAGCAAGAATGAAGCAGAGGCTGGAACTGAAGAGCGACTAGAAGATCCAGGCTTGAAGCTTTATCTCTAACTGCCTCTATTAGACGGGGCTGAGTCTGAACACCCTGGCAGTATAACTTGTGCTATGGGAGAGGGTTTGCAGAAGCTGACTGCTTGGGAAAATTTCTTTTATTTTCTTATAACATAACTTGTTCTTTGACTGTTCTAGCTCTTCCTTTTATATTCCATGTAACTTAGATTAAAGTAACCCAAGGTTATAATTTGATGGATGGTAATTTAAACAGTAAAATCTTAACATGGAATTGTAACATTTTTTGCTTCCGTCATAAGAGAAGACATACATATGTATTAAACTTAGGTGGCAAAGCTAGCTGCTGTTCATATTATGTGGTCACAGTCTGGGCTGCAGCGGTATGGTACTTCTGGGGTACCCAGGCATTCAGCACAGGGAGATTTGAAATTTTTTTGTGTATAGAAATCTGTTCAAATAATTTCTAGCCTTCTTATCACTACACAGAGCATCAGGGCTAGCTAGAAGGATCAACTGACCTTTGCGTTGGTGGTTACACTACGGTATGGTTATTTTGCATGTCCTCATGAGTAGTGTGGCCATGAAAGCGCGGCTTCTTTGGAAGTTGTGTCAGAGGAAAGCTGGCTCTACCTTGTACTTGAGCATATACTCTGGAAATGTATTAAGTTGATATATACATGTAATTAATGGTCAACAGTATCATAGCCATCCACATAAATAGACGGGGCTATGGTTATGTGTGTTGCCTCAAATATGACATTTTTAATTGCAAATGCTTCTCCTGACAGACTTAAAAATGTTACTGAAGGCTGCTGAATAGCTCTTTTGAGTTTGCTGGCATTCTTGTTCACATGTTTTTCCTTTTTGACAAAAAAGTTCCAAGAATTTCTTGAATGAAAGAGTGATATGGCGAAGAAATTTTAGTCTCAATCAGTACTTGCGGGCATTGGGGAAAAGTCAGTTATGGAGTCTGTCCCATTTCTGGGGAGGGTTTAGACTTAGTTCAGTAAGCAGAAGTTTTATGACTTCATTGTCTATACAACAAAGTTAATTTGGGCATGAACTTGCAGTAGAATCCTATTTCTGATTTTCTGCCAGTGTAGAGATTTTCCCAGGGATATACATTTTAATCAGGTTTTGGTACCCTTCAGATATTCACATTTCTTACTAGAAAACCCTACCTTCCTACCCCAGCACAGGATCATCTCATCTCCACAGTAGCTCACAAGAGTTGGGTCCTGTGCAGCAGTCTACAGCAGTCCCATTGCTCTGGAAACAGCAGAATGGTATTTTCTGTGTAAGGATGTTGCACAGCTCCAGTGTCCAAGGGCTTAGCTACTGACTGCCATTGACAAATTAGCCCTCACATTTTGTAGCAGGCTGATACTTGAGAATTTTGCCCTAAATACCTGAATTCATATGAAATTAGCATCGTCCAGCCTTGCAGTTACCTTTTGTAATACCCTAAGGCCTCATCTAGACTGGGAGGAATTTGCTGCTTTGCGTGTAGCAGAGAGGAACCTTGCCACAGTCTTTTAGTTTTGCCAAGCTATGCTGCATTTGCAGTATAATTTTCTCTGGTTTATTACTCGTCTGTTTGTGGCAAATTATTTCTTCAGTTTGTTTGATTTAGATTTTTCTGTCCTTAAAAGAGCAGCAGCTGACTGTTAGTGAAATCTTCCCATCTTTGGTCTTAATGATTGTATAATGGCCACAGCAGATAACTGATGAAACATTGAAAATTGGCCTTGTTTCCTTTTAGACATCAGAGACATGTTTATTGACATCTGCATTAATAACAATGCTGTGCCAGAAATCCTTTAAAACAGTTGCATACTACGGAAAAATGCTGAAATTGAAAATTAAAGGCACCCCTCCTTTTTTATTTGTATTTTATGAGGTGAATAAAATAGCACAAGAGAAATAATTTTAAATGTCCTTTTTAAATACTGTAGTTTCTTTGCCGTGTTCGGATTCCATTGGGACAGTTAGGGAAGAGTTCAAACCATTTCTAATTTCTAGCAAAGATTAAAAAATGTATTTCTCCTGCCAGCTTTCTCTTCCCTCTTGCATGGATGCCAAAATATGGTCCAGTCAATGTCAGCGCTTGGCGTGATGTACTACACAAATAATTCATCCCCCTCTGTTTTACACCCACATTTTTATACTGCCTTTTCTCTTGTGAATAAGCTTTGGTATATTTTTCTGGTTTTCTCTAGGTCAATGGAAAGGACCTCTCCAAGGCCACTCATGAAGAGGCAGTGGAAGCTTTTCGCAACGCCAAGGAGCCTATTGTAGTTCAGGTTTTACGACGAGCCCCAATTAGCAAAGCTCATGGTAGCTCTCAGGATGTTCGCCTTGTGGATGCCAGCACTCAGACTGACATCACTTTCGAGCACATTATGGCTCTGGCCAAACTAAGGCCTTCCACGCCACCGGTTCCTGATATCTGCCCTTTTCTACTTTCAGACAGGTATGGCTTATCTTCTCCTGTTTACCTTTGGGATTGAGGCCTTGCAGTGGTAGCCTTGTAGCCTTCTCTTGAAAAAGTCTCGGGAACGCTTTAAATAAATTATAAATGCCATTGATAACCACTGTCCCATTCAGGCTTCAGTGACACTTTTCCTAAACTTTGCTCATGGATTAGAGCTGCAGGAAGGAATCTTGGCCATATTTACTTTGTGTTCACCTGTTTGTTCTTCCAAAGCTAAGCCCTGCTCAAGAAGAAAAACACTTCGGTGTTCCAAAGTAGCAAAAAGACTTCTTCAAACCTAGAAAGAACTGTCTTGTTGCTTTCTAGTCCTCCAAAGTTCTTACCAAAAAAACAAGGAAACAAATTATTTAATTTAAAGGTCCCCTTATCAAAAGCAAAGCAATTCCAAAAATACAGGGATCAAAAGTACAATTTCACCTGTCATATGGCAAATGATATGAATTAAATTATCCCTCAGTTGAATTTTTTGAAAGTGAATTGAATGCAAATACCAGCAGGGGGTGCTTATACAAAAATAGGTTGTGGGCTTCTTTCTCTTTGGACTCCACCTCATGCGTAACATCATCTAGTGGTTGACCCTTGCCGTCTGTCTGTAGCTGGCAAAGCTGTGATAGCCCTAGAGCTTTTCCACTGACTTCCTGGCATGCCGTGCATCTCTGCAGAATTGATGCTAATGGAGAACATACCACTTTTGACTTTGACGTAGCTCCATTTTCAGGTGTTCTGGGTAAGCTGGGTAGATGGTTATCTCACAGATAACTTGCCAGCCAAATGCTGGATTGAGCCTCCCACTCACTGCTGCATGGCCAGGAACATAATATGTATATTTTTAAGTTGCTGCTGGATATTACTAAACTGTGTGCTACTGTGATTGAAGTTCCCATGCCCTCAGCATGGGGAAAAGTTTCCCACCTCTGCTAAAATAGATCCACACTGGGTGCTGTGTGGTTGGGATTCAGCCTTGGGTCTAAGGCTGTACCTAAATGCACATTGTAAAGACCTCATTCTTTGTGCTCCAAGCCCCTTTAACAGTGCAGTTTACTGACATTTTTGAGTGTGCAATTAGTCAAATGCACTTCACCACCCTGTTATCACTTTAACAGAAGAGGATAATGCAAGTTATTTTGTGTGAGTTCTTGAACAATTTGTGAGCCTGGTGTAGGTTGTAGATTGTGGATGTTCAAGACTTTATAACCAGATAATTAGTGAGTTGCCCCTGGCCATGACACAACAGGTGAATCTGGAGTTAGGTACCTTTATGAGCATGAGGAATCCCAAATTGTCACATTTAAAGTAGTTTGGCCCCAAACAGCCCCTTTTAAGAAATCACTCTGTGTAAACCTGACAGAAGATGAACCCAGCAAAATGAACTCAGCCAGAATATAAGCTTTTGAAAAGAAAACAGCCTGTGCTACTTCTTGGTACAGTTCCTTTCAGGCCGTCAGGCCATTCAGAGTAGCATTCCAGAGATGAGAAAACTACAGAGGAGTGGGGTTTATCACTTTTTAATTTAAAAAAAACCTATTGTCTCATCTGCTGTTGTTGTACTGCTTTGTTCCACATAGCTGCCATTCTCTTCACCCAGTGGAGCATGAATTTTATGAAGGTAATGAGTATCTTTCCAGCCTGCCTGCTGATGCAGATAGAGCAGAGGACTTTGAGTATGAGGTAAGATCACTGCCACACTGCAGCCTCTCTTTCTGTTATTACAGATATGGTATTTGCAGAGCTGATAGCAGGCTCCTCTGAGAAAAATAAGAGTGGGAATACTTATTAAAAAATCTGCACCAAAACCTATTTTATTTTATACCTGCGTAATGTTACAGGCTTTATTGGGGTTAGGCTAAACACGTGAAATGAAAGCAGAATTCTGCAGTGGGTGGCTACATACAAGTCCAGGAGGCTTATTAAACATGTTCCCTCTTTGTGCAGTGGAGACTGTAACTCAAATGCTTTGCTTTTACAGTTTTAACACTTTAAAGCAAGCCTTTGCAAAATTATAAATGGTAACTGGAAGCTTAATTGCTTCCCCCTCACCCCCCACCCCTAATTTTAAGAATTAATTGGCCTTGTATCTCATGCCTTAGGGATCAGTCTTCCAGATACTTGGGTGTCTCCTTGAGTGTAAGATCAGGCTACAGCTTTGAAAATGAATATAATTTCTATTACTTGCTCTTTGATATTTGACATTGTAAGTATTGCAATTATAAGAAATTGTGCTCGTACCACAAACCTCCCTTTGCTGTTAATGTATTGTACTCTGCAGTGACAATGGTGGATGTGTTTCTGAGTCACTGGAAAATCGTGATGTGAGGCTTTCTAAAATGATAACATGTGATTGGTGATGTTGCTCTTCGTTAGATTTTCATTTCAATATCTAAATCGTCTTCTTGTTGACCAGTCACTAGCTTTTCATCTTTTCCACTATCATCCATTAACAAAATATTTGTAGGGACAGGCATAAGAAGCAGATGGTTCTTTTTATTATTAAACAGTGCAGAATCTTTGTGTAAGTTCAAGTTACTGTATTTTAAATAAGAGTGATTATAAATAATTAAATATCTTTAATACAAGGTTAAAAATATCCTGTCCTCCTGTTTGCTCTACCTTAAGAAACCTTTTTAAAGGTTTTGCATAGCTGGTTGACATTTGGAAATGAAATGAATGGCAAAAGCTTTGGCAAATATGCAGTGTGTTCACTTTTATCGTATCTTTAGCAGTAAGATGCTCTATTGCAAGTTCAGCTCATTGTTCTTTTCTTCTAGCAGCCTGGGGAATCTGCAGTTCTTCCCCCAGGAAGGAGAAAAATCAAATAACATCTACTTAGTGAATCTCAATCAGAACAAGCAAACTTTTATTTGAACTACTCAAAAAATCATTGCTAGGGATTAGCGAAATCATTATTTCTTCCCAGTTGGGTTTTGGTGTGATATCTCACAGCACAAGAGTCTCAGAGCTTAAGTTCTGTTTTGACTCCCCATGTGTAATATAATATTAAATTTCTCTGTCAGGTGTGTTTGTTGATGGTACTTCTTCCTTAAATGTAATAGAAACTATTTTTCTAGTAATATTTAAATAAATTAGTAATAAAAGCATCCAGAAAGAATATTAAAAAAAGGTCTAGATAAAAATAATTTTCACCATTTAATCAGAATGTCAGTGACACGTTAAAATACTAACAGTTTTTAAAGAGCCTACCTGGTGGAATCAAGTCCTTTTTATGACCATTATTAATCCCTAGTAATAGCTGGCATAAGTGTTGTGACAACGGCAAATGCTTGGGCAGGTTCTAAGTTGCCTATAATCTCTACTAATCACACCATCATAGTCATTAATTTGCTGTCAGCTGCGATTCAGTTGCCCAAGGCAAATTCACTGAGTGACTGAAACGAAGTGTTTCATGTGAAATTTAAATAGGGAAGGAACTGTCTAGCTTCCTTTGAGAAGAATGCTTTCTACTAAATAGGAAAGTTTTGAAGGAGAAACAAGAACATCTCAGAGCCTTTAACTAACTGAGCTCTAAACATGAAAGACATTCCCAAAATTTAAGCCTGTATGGCAATATTATGATTGAGGTTACTCATTGGTTTATGTTATTTCAGGTCCTTATAAGACGTTATTAAGCTCCCTTGCTGTAACTAGGTAGCTGGCAAAATTGAGAGCATTGGCCTCAGAGATATATATCTCCATCCCCTCAAAAGTCTCGTAAAGGACAGAGTTAAAAGGGATTTACTAGCTGCTGTTGCGATCCAGGGGAAGCAGCAGGACAGTGAGTGGAGCAGAGACTATGGTCCAATTCTGTCAAGGTCTCTACAACAGTATTGGCTTGGGTGTACCCTGCTGTGGCCACTCAGTCCCACCCTTGCCCTGATGTTTTCTGGCCCCTCAGTTATGCCAGCGTTACTTTTTGTGAAACAGATGTGAGAAGTAATCCAAATATTTTTTTTTTTAATAGATTTTTAGAAGAGTTGTTTTTAACCTAGCCCAGCTGCCTGATCTAATTTCCAGCATAGCTCCACAAGTTGCAGTGCTGTGGTAGCAGCATCAGGGAAGGAAAAAATGCTCAAGCGCTTGGGAAGACAACAACTTATAAAATCAGCATTGTCCAGCCCCCATCTAAGGGTGAAAGCAGCAAGAAGAGAGGGTGTAGAAGCTCTGCTCATGCCACCCTGCGGGCTCCAGGCTGGGTGGAAGAAGCACAGAGCCTTCTCTGTCTGCCACCGTGTGATTTCTCCTGTGTTTAGGGGAAAGAGGTTTATTGTTATTACTGTGCTTTCTGTAGAAGGAGGATTGTATAAGTGCTCCCCGATTTTATCATTGTTTTTTTTTTTCTTCATAACAACTTTCGGGTGTGAACATTAGCTAATCACACACAGCAAAAAACCTATCTGGTGGCAGGAGTATGGTCCCATTTCCAAACTGCACGTTAGCGTTCCTGTTGTACTAAAAGGATACAGATAAGTGGCTCACAGGTCTCCTTGGCAAACTTAATAAATGGATTCAAAGCCAAACCTGGAGATTTCAGAAAGGGACTGAAACAAGATACTGAGCAGAAAAAGAACTAGTGCAACACCTCATTGTTTCCTAGAAATGGTTTGTAAGTGAAGAATGCATCAGTTCTGAGACACAAATGCAAAATATTCAGCCAAATTAGGAAGTAAGGACATAAGATGACTAGCAGCTGAGGTGCTGTAAACAGGAATGTTTTCCAAGAAGGGAAATCTCTTGGAAAGCTTTGGTCAGCTTGGAACTTGTTTACAGATATGTGCTGACGTTTAAGTACATGAGTTACCACCATAAGAAACAAACAGGAGGATCACATAAGATAGCCAGCACTGGGGATATGGACTTATACTTGCCAGTGGATTTGGTAGGATTAGACACTTACAAGACTCTTCTACTCCATTTGTAAACTAGAAAAACCCAGTGGGTTGTGCTCAGATTGTCGCAGTGCAATAAACTCAAGTATGACCCAATCGTCTTGGAAGGATGAACTCCCTGGGAGGCTCATTAGGCACCAGGCAGTACCATGCTTTAAACAAATGGCTGGGAAGGTGGTGAAGCTGGGGGATTGCTGACAGCCAACTTGAGCATCCTTATGTTGCTGCTGCAAAACTTGTCCTGAAAGGAATCAGAATTGTTGGTAGATACTGAGACAGGCGTCAGAGCCAGCATCAGTCAGTGTTGGCAGAAAGAGACCAAAAGATTTGCAATTCTGGCATAGCCAGATACCCATGAGGACTTTTAAGATAAAGCAGGAATTGACTGATTTATAAATGCTCAGTTGGACTTGCAGTCAATATCAGTGAAAGAGAGCCAAAGATAGCCAGAACAAACCCACCCAGTCTGGCTGTGAGTGGCCGTTGTGCTGCTGGAATTACATCATGTGTTGTTAGAGTGTACGTCACACTCGCTGGTACCAATGAGGTGAAAGGACTAAAAGCGCCACAGCCCCCAGTAAATCTATGTTAAACATGGCTCTAAAATTTGTCCTTGTATGAAGAACAGAGGCTACTGGTGCTAGAGAGGAGTAAATCAGCTAATGGCCATGCACTTCTTTAATACCATTTCTGAACCTACTATCCAGGAGGGAGAAACATCATATACTTGGTTTGGAATGTTGGCAGTAATACATAAATTAAGGGGACAAAGTCACTTAAATGGTGGAAAAGTGAAAAAATAGGTAAAAAAAAAAAAAACAAACCAAAGAATGTTGTAAAGACAAAGCTGAACAAAAGAAAGCATCACTAGTGTCTGGCCCTACATATTCAGTCTGAGGAGACTGCCTTTCAATAAGAGGGGCAGAAGAAAATAATACATTACAAGCAGGCAGTGTCGTTTAGTCGACAGGTCCTTATCCAAGGGCAGAGACCTTCATACCACCTATTTACTGAAGTAGCTTTTGAGCAAAAACAAAACGGGAAGTGATTGGTTTCTGCTGTGAGAGCCAATATCTCTGGTGAATTACAGCTTTTAAAGTCTCATATATGTGAGATAGGAAAAGATTCTTATTTCTAGCCAAATGCTTCTTAGAAACAGCAAAAGTAGACATCCTTGAGAAGAAATAGCAGTGGGCCAAGGTAACTGTGGTGTTGTTGCATATATGAGGAAGAGTAGGCTAAAGTTTGCTCTCAGAATCGAGGGGGGTTTTTTGGAGGGAGGTTGAGTGTTAGTTGATGTAGATGGGCAAAGGAGACCAGCATAATTGCCTAAAAGACTTTCCAGCTCTGATTATTCTCATTTTTAGGCAAAGACACAAGTAATTGCTTCAGCCCAACGACATAGCTTGCAGGAGCCTGGAAGACCACATCAATGGTCCACCACGCCAGGATTAGCATTTTCAGAACAAAAAAGGCAGAATGGCAGTCATTGTGTTAGCCTGCCTGTGTCTGATGACTCCATTTTTAATGTGTGCAACCGCTAGTACTGGCAGATTAGGGCAGTATTAAGACCAGTACCTGGTAGAAGTTGCTAAGGGTTGAGTTGGCCCCGTATGAAATTATGAGGTACTCTGATGCTCTTCACTTAAGGTCTTAGAAACCACTGAGCTTCTTTGGTTTATTTGTTTGCTCAGAAGTTGGTGCGTGTCACTAAATCAAGACAACCACGAGGCATGTGCAGGTGAAATCTCTCTGTGGTCAGTTTTCGTGAAGCCTTTTGTGTCCAGACAATGAAAAGATCAGAGGTCCTGCAGGAAACAGCAGCCACAAAAGAGCATAGTATTTTGAGAAAAAGCCATGTGAGATTTTTCCCACCTGATGCCTCTGTGAAACTTGGAGCACGAGCTAGAAACTACACGCCTGCCATTTTGATTCCTTCTATGCTCTGGAAAATAGAATTTCTGGAAATTAGAAGATTCATATGAAAGTTGCTTTACTCCATCATTAGTGTCTTCTCCTAAGTGGAGCAACCTGTAGTGCTCTGAAGGTTTGTTAACACCTCAGGGAAAAAAATAATACTCTTGAGTTCATGTTCTGCTTTGTAGACCCAAGGGACAGATTTTCAGTCAGAATAAGGAAATAAATGTGTGTGTATGCATGTTGAATGTAACTGCTAATTTATGGTTATGCACAGCCATTCATTTAAATGTTTTGAGAAGTATTTGCACTCATAAATCTGTTAACTGTAAATGTAGATTAGTCCTTTAAGTTTACCAGTGACCTGATCCAAACCCACTAAAATTGCTAAGGTTTTGTATTGACCTGAGCATTTCTGGATCAGATGCTGTCGGCTGTTTTCACGAGTGACTAAAAATGGGCCTTGAAAAGAGAAAAGCTAGAAAACTTTGGGAATTGGCCACAAGTAAGGTTTTGTGTAGATCTCTTCTCGCTGAACGCTTAAAACTCCCACAGGGGAAATTTCATCCTGTTCTCTTCGTTTCTCTTACCTTATCTGAGCATTGCAGCAGATGCAATGCAGCAGTAACACATTAGTTTACTTTTCCAGTAACACTCATCCCATCATGATGAGGGAAGGTATTTTAGACACAAATTCACATTTCCCATTTCCGTGACATAACGCTTTTGAGTGATCGATTTTATTGGTATTTTTTCCTTAGAACAATAGAAGGAGTAATTTTGTTTAGGTTAGCAGTCTGAGTGAGGCTATTTATCTGAAAAAAGTTACTCGAAAGCATAAGTGTTTGTGGGTTGAGGCCCTCATGGGCCGCTAAAAGTGTGGTCTCTGGTGACTTTCTGAAAGGCCCACCATTGCTGTAATGGGCCAAGAGAGATTCGTCTGCCCTGTGAATTCGTATTTAAGGCCTTTTCAACACATGGATTATAGAACCAGTAAACCAAACAGCTCTGTCTATCTTGTAAATACATATTTAGGGCCTTTTTAACATGAGGATTACTGAGCTGATAGCCTCTAACAGCTCCCTTCAGAGTTGTGATAGCCTGCAAACACCCCTGCGTGAGCACTCCAGGCGCTTGCGGCAGTGCAGTTGGAGCTCCTGCTTCAATCGCTAACACCTGAATAAAGAGGTTTTATGGAAGCAGCTTCTGTGCACATACTGCCAGCACTTCCAGTCGCTGCCACGAGGCTCTTTTGTTTTGTTACCCGATGAGTGTTTCTGTGCAACGAAGCTAACCCAGAAGATGGATGTGTAACCATCAAAATGGAAAACATTTCTTTGGTAAGAGTTTTCTAGAAATTCCTTATGTGTAGCATGGAATTTCTCTGCACAGCTATTAAGTCATGTTTTTTATTTAATAGTATAAAGGGGAGAGAGAGAGAGAAACCTTGTTTTGGCAGGGATCACTCAAGCCAAGTTCCAGCCGTGTTCAGGTAGGATGACAGCGATGTGAAGGGGAAGAACCACTATAATACCTTTGTGACTTGCTATCAGGTTGTGCTTGTTTCTTCTGTATTTTCTACTGCGATTGGATTTCTTTCCTGAGGTTCTTAAACCTTGGGATGAATCAAAAAAGAGCCTTTAGCGAATAAAAGGCAGTTTTTGAATTCCACAACCACTAGATGTTATTTAAAAGAGAAGGTTTCAAGAAATAAGGATCCTAATAGAGATGTGGGTGTTGCAGTGTAGAAGAGCTGAAATGGTGGACAAGCTTGTGTCTTCCCATTGTCATCAGACCTGACTGGTGTGGTCAGGGGAACGTGAAAAGGCTTGCTGGTAAGTGTGGTGTAGATTTTCAATAAAAAAGCAGATACTGCTCACCTCGTGCCTTACCTTATGCAGCTGCTGTTGTGGTGGAGGGACTGATCTGATAGCTCAGAGTGGGCGTAGATAAACTGGGACTTACTGTATTATGTTTATTTTCTGACCATCAGTTTGTAACTGCCTAGTGGTTATGGCTGAATCATGGATGCCGCATGGTATAGAGACATTTTACTGACACCATCATTCTGATTTTTTGTGGCAATTCTTAATATTATATAGCATCTGCTGTTAAGAAGTATCATGAAGGAAGTGAATAGGTATGTGTGTGTCTCTGATCTGTGGTCTTGGTCGCTTAGGAGAGTCTTTCTGGTTTGTGGGGTCATGGGGTGGTTGTTTTTTTTTCCATTCCTACCTGTTGTATCATACAAATCCAGAGAAAATAAATGGACTGTATGTTAAAGCTATTAATGGAAAAGCTTGTGAGGAAGTCTCCTGGACAAGTAAATAGATGATTGGAGTTGTTTCACTTGAACCTGAGAAAACACTCCAATGATTGGGGCTTCTAAAACCCTTCATCGAGATTTTTTCCTTTTAACTCAAAAGGAGTTCTGAGCTGCTAACACCTGGCCTGTGATCCAGCTGACTGTCAGTACGGACTAAAAACGGAAAAGGTCACAGTTAAAATGCAGAAGTGACACTGGAATATTTTTTTGCTGTACTTCTTTGAATAACACTGTAATAATTAAAAGAAGACTCTTTTGGCATAGTACAGCACAAGATTACATACTTCACTGGCTTTTTTATTTTTAAAATACCTGGGGATTTAAGTTAGTGTAATTTACACATAGACAATAATAAATATGTAATTTCTCCCTAACTGTGGCCAATCGTACACAGTAAATGAGCAAAGGAGTGGTAAAATGAGCAGTCCTTTCCTTTTACTTTTTCATCTGTCTTTTAAGAATTGAAGTCACTTTTCAAGTATAAATTCATTAAACTTAACACCATTCCCCTGAGGTTCTTCAGTGTTACTATGTCCTGTATTGCTACAGGAATTCACGAGCAGGTGAACTAAGGACAGTCGTATTGAGAGACTTGCCAAGTCAGTCAGTGACAGAACTGGCAGTAAAACCCAGGAGCCTTTATTGTAATGCATCTCCTTTTTTGGCTGTTAAATCACTCTTCTTCCTTGCTAGTCATTGGATCATTTAGATGGAGATGATGTCAGGGTAGTTTCTGCCACAGTTGTTTGTTAATTTTGAGTGTGTTACTGTGTGTCATCACAAAATTCTGACATTTAAAGCAGACGAAGTTGCTGTCATCTCACCTCCCCTAAGTAATGAATATCCCAATTTAGGGATTTGAATTGTGTCCACAACTACAGAGGATCATGAGAGAGTGGGGAGAAAAAGACACAAAACTGACATGGGCAAATTTATCAAAGTTATTACCATTTATTGTGTTTTAAAACAGGAGGAAAATATATCAAGTCAGTGATATTCATTTTGTTTCATGATTTCATAAAACAAACACATGGTTACTCCTCACTTCACCTGAAAGCTAATAAAAATTCTTCCTTGTTGTCAGAGCTTATGTTTTTCCAGCAAAATGAAGAAAAGTGAGCTTAGTTCAGCAGCACTTTATTGTTGGGCAACATTACAACATATGGTATGTGTTTTTCACTCAGCAAAGGAAGAGAAAGGTGCTGGCAATATTTTCATATTTATGGAAATCTGTGGAGTATAAATCTTCTGTTTTGGAGAAATGCTTTGTTTAGACAGTTTTTATACTATTATACCACATACCTCCATATATGGTTTACAGTGAAAATGTTTGTAAGGGTTTTATTAATGCTATTTTTCATACGCCTTCTGCTTGAAAGTTTGTGTAGTCTGTCTTGGAGACATGGGATTTAGCTGTACAGACAAAAGATGGGAGAACAGAATTTCTTTTACAAATTCTTTTAAAAATAACCTAAGTCACATTAACCAGCTTATTGTAATGTCACTATTTTAAAGCTTAGTATCCTAGGAAATTCAAGAGCACAGGAAGCAAGGGCTGAATCCCCCTAGCAAGAAGGAACCTTTTACAAGAAAATGGACTTTAAACAAGGTTTCAATATTATGCATGCTGGGCCTTCAGATGAGAAATCAGAAAAGCAGGAGAGGTCTTTTCCCTGGAAGTTTGCTTTTTTTATTTAATGAGGCAGGTCTTCAAAGAGAATGTGATAGTCATTCCTGGAGGGCATGGTTTGGTGAGCAGGAATACAGGTGAAACTGTATTGTGCATCAAAAAAGCAGATGATGAGTTTGCTTTGTATTTCATCTCATGATTTCATCAATCTATACGAGTATGTGTTTGGGGGTGGAGGACATTTCCATGTGCAACAGAAGTTCGAACAGCTGAAACTCAGCATGGATATGGTGCCCATAGACCTCATTTTGGTGCCAGGAAAATAAAAACGTGTTTTAAAAGTCATTGCCTATCGCTTCATGTGCTTGATTTATAGGCACATGTATGTGATTAAAATTTGCATATTTTAACTATACATATTTTAATATCTCAAAGTAAACAAGAGCATGTATGAGGTGGAATTTTAGGGTTTAGTGCTTTCTAAGAATTTCTAATTTTATAAGCTCAACTTTAAATTTAGCTTTTCATAGCATTTTGTCTTTACTGTGTCTGAAGGGCATAAACTGAATTACAGGAAGGTATATTTCTCACAGCTGTCTAAAATTGAAAAATTAAGTTTTCAACTTGATTTTAATTAATATTCCAAAATAGCCCTCGCACAGTTGTAGATCAAGGCTGTCCAAACGTGTGGAATTGTAACTGGTTAGGAGTTTGAATCTACAGCTACGTGTTCTGCTGTCCAGATAAATGCTCGCTGCAGCAGATGTTGGCACATCTGTTATGCCTCCCTATTTCGATTGGCTGCCTGGGTGTTTAGAAAGTGCTGATGAGGCAGATAAATCTTCTGACACGTTTCAGGCCCAAAGCAGGCAGGCAGCAGTAATAATGATGTTTACAGAGCCAAGTGCTGGGCAGTAACATTTTGAAATACAGCAAAATATAAAGTATGATTTTACCTGCGATAGGTGAAATTTGTTATAAAAAAAGTGAAAGCTAATTATGCCAGGTGATTCTCAGCTGATTTGAACTGCATCTATGACAGCCCATAAACCTCTGAACTTTGTGTATCTAAGGTTTGTTGGCTAGAAAAAGGCACTTGCTACAGTTTAGAAAGAGCTCTAAGCTATGAAGGGGCTTTTTAATAAAGTTAGGAGAGTCAGGAATCAGGTTTAGAAACAGCTGCAGCATATGTGTTTTTTGGAAGGGGAATAGCTATCTTCTGGGGGCTTGAAGTTCCTGATCTTATCAGAATTCTTACTTCCAATAGGATTTCCTCTACCTTTTGAAGCATGTCAGATTTAAATGTTTTTATACCATTAGAGTCAGGAAAACTCCAGACATTGGGATCTTCTCCTGAGAAGGTCCGTGGCGTATCAAAGAGGACATTCATGGACAGAGAAGGATGTATCTGACAGCCTCAAGTGAGGAGACTGGTTTCCAAGTACATAGAGCTTTTGCAGGTGTTGGATCCCTTCCAGACCTTAATCTCCACCACAATGAATGGCAAACAGAAATGTAGGAGAAGTCACTGTAAAGATTTTAGCACTGCTGTCATGTGTTCATATTGTCCCATTTCCTCCAGTAGACGTCACCACTAAATTGTCCAAGTTGCTTTCAAGTACCGCTATTTGAGGCAAGTCCATAAATTGCAGAGAGAGCCTATCATAGAGGGGCAAAGAAGTCGATGCTCATTATATAGCTGATATAGTTGGTTATGTTTTATATTATACAGTCTACAACGTCTCTGGACAACTCTCCCAGTGTTTGACTACCCTCATGGTAAGAACCACTTCCCTAAATATCTAATTGGAATTTCCTGAGTGGCAACTCATGTCTGTTGTCTTGTGTGGCTGTCACAGTTCACCTCCAGGAAGAGTCTGGTTCTGACTTCTCTGGACCCTTGTATTTGGTACTTGAAGGAAACAATAAAATCTCCTTTTTAAGAAGGTATTTCTCCCAGCCTCCCGTCATAGGAGATGTGCTCCAGCCCCCTAATTAGTTAATGCACTTCTAGCCAGACATGGAGTGCTGTATTCCTACCTGATAACCAAGAGAAGGTTCATTCTTACATTTTCTGTCAAAGCCATTTTCATTGGAAAACAGTTTAGGGAGCAAATTATGGAAAGCCCCAGAACCAAAAAAAATTGGACTGGTAAAGTTTGAGGGATTTCTCCTCCCCACCCCTTAAATGGCACAGACCAGTGATTCCTTAGCTTTATCTCTTATTTTTCTATGTTGAAAGCCAAAGAGTTTCAATATGGGGATCAGGATAGGATCTTTAATGAAAAGTCAGAAATTTTTTCTTCAAATACATGTAATAATAAATCTCTTTCTTTTATTTTTTGTCAAAATTGTCCAAGAGCAAAGGAATCCATTGGAATATAGAGGCTGTTAGCCAATTTGACAGTTTAGTATTCACAGACTACTCCCGTCTGCTTATCTCATTTTACCATAAGGTTCAGTTTCTGCCTTGTCTGTGCTATTCCCACCTACTTTGTTCAATGAGAACAAAGTGAGAATGTAGAATCTAGGATTAGTGAAAAGGAAACCCTTCGCTGCATGTCATCAGCTAGTTAATTATACTTTAAACTTTTCTCGTATCCTTGCAACTTCACACTTACATTGAGTGAAAGACCAAAAGTGAGGACCAAAGCTGACTGCTGAGAAACACTATGTATAAGCAGTTCATCATGGATCTCTCTGCTCAGAAAGCAAGAATTCATGGTTTTCTCAAGTGCAGAGCATACCAGAAGGGGTGTTGGGTCTCAAGCAGGGGAAAACATATATGCATATATAACATGAGAAAATATATGTATATAGTTAAGTACTTCTAATAAATTAGCATTCATACTGCACCATGGGGAAAGAACAGAAATAAAGAGAATGAATAGGGAGGTGGAAGAATTAGAGAGCAAAGTAAGACCATGGCTTGTTTGAAATAACAAAGTATGCTGAGGACATTTTACTTTCCAGTAAGTGTGATCATCCAGATGATAGGGGGAAAAAATGTTTTTTAATTTTTTAAACTTAGGGTTTAAATAAACGTTTAGGGTACTTTAAATTTAATACTTCCCATAAGGAAAGGTTGATTTTTTTGATCTATCTTTCTGACAGGGATCTGAAGATTTGGTATTATGCCTGCTAGCTAAGGGGGAAAACTCAGGTTCGAGTGGATGTTTGTGACTTCCTAGAGGATATACTGTTAGCTCTTGAGCCTTTTGCAGCCAGGAAGCCTGTAATCTGTAAAGGGGTTTTTCCCCCCCTCTTTGAGTTCCTTATGAGATACACGCACTGTAAAGTCCACCATGTGTCTTTAAGCTCAAGACTTAAAGTACCCTTTAAAAGCAAGTCAGAAAGGCCACACCAAGCCTGTGAGCCCCACAGAATTAAAAGTTATGTTTATCTCATCCCCGTATGCTTAGACCCTTCCTCCCACTGCCCCACTAAATTTGTTCATGTGAGCAAAGGTTTCTCACGTTCGTAGTCCAGCTCCATCGTTCGCCCAGCCCAACCAGTTCCCCCCATCTGCTCCGCGACTGCCATCCGTCCCCCGTCCTCACCCGTTGAGGGTCTCAGCTGACACTTGGGTGTCTTCCTCCTCCCACTCGCAGCCATCAGGCTGCTGCTGATCATCACACATCAGACTGCTGAATATGCACTGGCAGGCTTGCCATGCCTTAAGTTATTCCATTGTTTGATTTCCTGCATAGAAGTCTAGTGTGCACCAAAAATTTTCTCTCCAGAGCTGCAGGGAGAGGGCGAATGCCTGTATCCAATGGGGCTTCTTTGTTATCAAAGGATTCATCAGCTACAGGGCCAAATTCTGCGTCCACAGTTGCAAGGTGATATTTTATTAATAGGTGCCTATATGTCAGCATTTTAATTCTGTTTTTTTCCTGCAACTAGGTTTTTCTTTTTCTTTCTTTCTTTTATTAACACCAGTATCAATGTCTACAGCATCCTGCTGTCCCAGAGCATTCTTTGTCTGGACACAAAGCAGCATGTGGCTCTAAGTGTAGCTATAAAGCAGGGATCAGCAGGAAAGTGATTTCATTTTTAAATATTTCTCATTCTATGTTGTATTTGCTTTTGGATTATGCATTTGAGAAATGCTTGCTGATATTTTTCCTTTCTGCTTTGATGTAAACAAATCTTGTGTCAGAGATTCTTAAATCTAAACCACTTTAAAAAATGAGGATTAAATGAGACTTTAGCCTAGAAGGTAGAGCCCCCACCCCTTGGACAGAGCATTGTTTTTCCCCACCATGTGGAATGGAGATAACCCTCTGTTCCTTTGTGGTAAGCTACCAACCAAATCCATTCTGGCAAATCTGACACCCAATGTGATTTGTCTTTTTCGATGCTGTTTATGAGAAGTCGGGACAGTCTTCTGTCAAAATTGATAAGTGAGAAGACAGTGGGGAATGCAATTTTATTTGTAACAGCACAGCTGCCAGCAGTTCCAGCTTGTTTACATCTAGGCTGGCTCTGTCTTGCTCCATAGCTTTTCTATTTCCATCCAAATAGCCCCCAAGTACATTGTGGATGTGCCTGTCTATGTAAAATCTGTGTAACAGAGCATACTGGGAATGTTAGAGAGGGGAAAAAAAGAACTTATTTCTTTAGGTTATTTTCACAACTCAAGCATGCCAGTCACTTTAAAAGTGAAATCTTGAACTCTACCAAATCTCCATAGGCATTTACAGAATGGGTTCTAAAACTGAACTATAATCTGCTAAAATCCTGCGATGCTTGTTACCTCCCACGGTGAATGTACCAGAGGAGTTAAGAGCTTTGCTTTTCTGGTGGAAGCATTCTTTTTCTGGTGGAAGTGGCCAGTGTTTATAAATTAAATCCACTACAGACATTTAAATATAAGTTTATTCACTGTGAAAAGAATGCAGTAGGACCCTGCAGTGACCTCTGAAGGGGAGGGCAGTTTCATTGCACTCTGTTTCACACTGAATACTTCTGCTACGTAGCCTACAATTAGCCTGTGTTCCGTAGACATTAACATATTTCCTGGAAAATCCTTTTGACCAGAGAGTGTAACTCTTGATGGCATTAGGATAGTTCTCAGGTCTAGGAAACCCTTGTTTGCCTGCGGTTTTACTTGCCTTCAGTCTGGCAGTCCCAGAATCCCAGGCGGTGTTAATCTTTTTTTATAGGTACACTTAAGAAAGCTACAGTGATAGGTGTTTCCCCCATACGTCTCTCCCGTGAGCTGTTTCTTTACAGTAGCCCCCCCTAAACATGCAGGTATCATGGAGGTGAAGTGAGAGAGGGGGGTTACGTTTGACTGATCTAGCTTAGGACAGAGGAGCTTTTCTAGCAAACTGAAAATTCTTGTTTCCTTTTGCCATTTCTCTTTTTGCAGTTATTAATCAATAATTAGTCTTCTACATGGTTTGTCATTAAAAGGTAGAGTCCGGAGATGGCTGTAAATGTCAGTGCTCTGGTTCTGTGAATTGTGGGGTCGTCTGACACTTTTGCTTTCTCATTATAAGCGTATATCCTGTCACTCTGTTTTCAAGAGTTGCAATCATGCTCTTAAATGAATTTTTTGGTGATTGCCAGGGGAGACTCTCTGCAGTGTAACCGGCCTGTCTGGCACACACTCACACACAGATATATACACACTGTATGTACCTATATACTCATATACATAAATTTACACAGATATACTACCTCCCCTCCACACACAGAGACACATGTCCACACAAGTAGACAACTACATATTTAACACCCACCCCAAGCCTGAAAACAAAATACCTACCTTCAAATGAAATAACTTTGTTAAGTGTACATTGGAGGCACCACAGGCTCTCTTCATCCAAACAGAGATAGGTAGCCCGTAGGAAAAAAAAGAATTCATTGTATTTGAAATAGATTTGCGTGGTGACTTCTACTGACTCTTTACACATCTTTTTTCTGAGTTTCCTCAAATTACTTCTGGTCATTGTTAAAGACATAACTGCTAAACAAAACCTAGCTAAGAGAGTTGGAAGCATGATTTGGGTAAGGTGAAATGTGATACTTGTTTGAAACACCAAGTGTCTGTTTCAAGTGTGTAGTCTTACCCGTTGTACATACCCTGATCATTTGTATGTGACAGTCACAACTCCTACTGCTTGGTACCAATTCAGAGGTGAAATAAGTGATGTTATAAAAGGAAGTCTAAAGAACACCATTCATTCTGCTGCTGATGCTTTTTCTTTTTTTTTGCAAACCCAGGCCGTTGTTTCCTCTGTTTTACAACCATTTGCAACGTATGCTTTTATGTAACATATAATACCATTCTTATCACTTCTGAATTTGACATGAATTTTTCTTTTTAGTAGCTTCACTGTTAGCTCTCTACCCTCCTAGGACTTCATTAGATTGAACTGTTCCTGTAATAAGAGTGAAGGGGTAGCTCTGGTTCTGTTTGTATTATTTTTTTTATTTCATGAGGAGAATTACTTGCCAGTGATGGCAAGTGTGTGATATTATGAAGATTAAATATTATTGAAGGTAGCAATGTAAATGACTGGTCATTTGGCAGCCTGGAAAAGGTATGTCCTTTGAGCAGCCAAAATTCAGCTATGCATATAAACTGGAAGTTGATCTCACCCATAAAGATGCAGACACAAGATGATATTGAAGAGTGAGTCTTAATTTTAACGTGTGTGTAGTCCCTGTAGTCCCCATGAATTTCTGTTTGATGCTTCAGAAGAGTGACACTAGCTCAGATGGATGAGGACTTTTTTTTTTCAGTATAACCAGTTTATTAAAATAAGACTTTTCCAGTCTGGCAGCTTTTTATCTTTCTTCTGGTGAAGTAGGGCTCCTTCTCCAGTACTCTGTGGTGACTTCCTTTTCTAAAAGCTGTATGTATACTGTTGAGTTGGCTCTTAATTTAAAACCTGGCAATTTCATACTTGTAAATAGCAAAACTTTCCTTCTCCTTTCTGACTCTTTTTCCCCCATTCAGGAGTGTTGTTTGAAGGGGAGAGGGAAGAAAGCACAGTGTTTTGGTTTTACAGGCTGGACTCTACTGATATATAACCAGCATGAAAAGCTGACATTCTTTTGCTCTAGGATAATGGAGTTAAATGGGACAGAGTAGATGCTAGTTAATGCTAAGAAATGAAATAGTTGACTGTATCATAAACAGAACGGGTTTAGGATGTTCTATCTTACCATGTCACAAAAATACAAACACTGAACTATGAATCACAGGTTCTGTTACACTGGAAAGTAACACTAATTAAAATTAATTTGGTATTTGACTATGTCTCGACAGCGAGATGATTTTCTCGTTGTAATGAGGACTTAACTGTTAACTGAAATGATCACACAGTGTCCATTTAGGAAAAATACTGTTGTGTTTTGATTCCATGCTGTCCCTTCTAATGGTGTTACCAGAGTTCATGGGACCCATTACTCTGATATACTGTACGGGTGAAGGGAACTCAATAGCTATTACGATTTTGATAGTCTCTCTTGGTCATTTTAGAGGTGTGCAACAATTGCTATAAAGGCAGATGGGGAATATTGGAAGGATGTAGAGTATTTATAATATTTCTACAGTGCCTTGCAAACACTCTGTAATCATTTATTCTTTTATGTCCTGCTACTTTGGTGGTGTTTGCATTGTTTTCTGCTTATAGATAAGGGAAAAAAGTCACAAAAAGTTATGTAAGGTGACTGCACCAAAGCAGTTACAACTGAACAGGGAATAGAGACTTAAAGGCAGAAAACTTCTGGAAACCTGCTAAAAAACCTGTCTTATGAGGCAAGATCACACAGATTTTTTTCAAAATTATGATAAATTTGAGAAGATAGGGAAATTTCCCTTCCTCACTATAGAGGATCATCCAGGGAAGTACCTCAACCATATGCTCAGTAATGTAAAATAAACTCAGTAATTTTTCAGAAGATTTGCATTTCTTGATCTTGCAACCAGTTACTTATATCAATAAGTTCATCCTCTGTCATTCGTGATGGTAACCTTTTTTTTAAGGTTTCCTTATGAAAGGTTTCCATTCTGGAAATGGGTCAGCGTGTTTCTGTACACAAATAAATTGCAAAGGGGATCAGCAATTTCCTTGTCAGCACAGTCTCAGGAGACTCCCAGTCCTAAGATGACATGTTTGGACATGAGGTAGCCAAGCGTAGAGTTTACCTTTGTCATACTATAGAATGATGTTGAATAATTGATTAACTTTTATTAGTTGTACTGGTCTACATTAGATAGAGAAAACTAGTCTTATTGCATTTCACAGCTAGTAAGTCATGAGTTGACAAAAATGAACAATGGACATAGAATGAACCAAGACAATATTATAGTGTCCAGCAACTGGACTCTAAACCCTTTAGAGCTGAGGCAGTGTTTTTCTCCTTAAACCTTCATTGCACTAGAGCAGCCCAAGAGTTACAGTTCCGTGGAAAGAATTCAATCAGTGTCTTATAATTCTGTGAATATAGTAGGTCAAATTCAACAACAAAAAAATATTATTACGGAGACCATCAGGGATTTCCTGAACCTGCTTATTCCCTGGCAGTTCCCAGACAAGGGACACATCAGATCTCAAGTTTATTCTGAGTTTCAAAGCCATCCAGTTGCCTCCAAATACTGGGAGTTCTTGTATGGGCTTTGAGAGTCTCCTACCTTGGGAAGGTAGGAGACTGTTCACCTCAACTAATTTGTATTGAGCTCTAATTTCTTGTTTGCCTTATTTCCCACCAGTACAAAAATTTCTTCTCATCACCCAGAAGTGTGAGGATGCAAGACAAAGGATCAGAGGATGAGGGAGAGGAAGGAGAACAAAGTGGCAGTAATAGTAGGTTATTGTGGTAGTGCCTGGCTGTACACATGACTCGTAGATAGTGAAGCGGTCACTTTAGTAAATGGGACTTCCTGCTTACCAGCCAGTAATTTCTTTACAGATTTCTATAGGTGAGATAACAGGATGGTTTATAAGGTGGGAGTAAAAGGAAGGTGATGCAGGGACTGTGTGGATGTGGGCACTTACGGAGAATGGAAATGTTTGCGGGGAAATGGAGAAAAGGGGGAGTGAGGCTGCTGTCTGTGACTATGAGTGAAGGGTCACTTAGGGAAAGAGTGAACCGAGAAGGTCTTTGGAGATAAGGACAGGAGGATTGTATTGGTGGAGAGGTGGGATGGTTCGAATGGAGGTGAGAGAGGCTGACAGGCAGTGATGAGACAGGGGCAGAGCTCAGCCATGCTATAAATGGGTTGAACGGTGTTGGACAGGGAGTAGCTAATCCTGACGGAAAGTGGGGGAAGGTGTGCATGGCTTAGTAGAGACCAATCGCAGAGTGGTCAACAAAGAAAAATGGGGCACAGTAGGCTTTCCGTGTGTGCAGTTACTCCAGCACAGGGTCATCACATGAATAAGTCTTGTCAACATCTCCTGGGTGCAGTGAGAAAAAACTTTACCAACTTCCCTCTTAGGCTGTAACCTGTTTTCCAGTGTGGGGGGGGAAAACGTGAACAGTCCAGAACTCTTTTTGCCCCCAAAAAACTGTTTAAGAGTGGTCACTGAAGTGTTCATGGGCTGTTTTCTAACAGACCATCAGCTCCACTCTTTGTAATCTAGCTTTTAGTAGAAAGACCCACTATAACTGCAAACTGATGCAAACTTTTCCAAGGTCTTCTTTAATAGCCCTTAACCTCTTTTCAGCAATTCTGGAAAGCCAGCAGCCCAGTTGATGACATTTATAATCTACTTCTCTAGCACTTGAGAGAAATGACAGTATTAACCTAGCCTTCCCTCCCCAAAGAGGTGACAGCTCCTTGTTTGGTCTTACGTCTCCTGAGGCTGACAGCCTGTAAACTGGTTTTCCATCATTGAAGCGAATGACGGCTTTTAACTGGGAGCCAGAGGCTACAGCCACTACTCCATCACTTTAGAGGATGACCAGTATAACCAGTTTTCACTCCTTCAGGAGCACGACCTGCATGTCTTCGCTGTCTTTTCTATGTTTGAAGAAATGATCTACCTTGGAAGTTGTGTCCCACTCTTTCAAGACAGGATAGTCCTTATTCTAATTTCCATGTCTATCTTTTAACCAAATATTTATGGCAAAACACTTTAAAGTATTGTCTTCACTGTGGCAATGCACTGAATTATCGTCCTGCCCACACAAAGAATAGAAGCAGCAAGTCAAAGATTTAGCAATTTGGCATTTAATTCTGTCACTTGGCAGCAGAAAACTCTTCGTGTTGAGAGGCGGCAGCCCCCAGAGTGCCCAAAAGAGGGGGAGGCTGTCATCTCCCAAGCTCTCTCCTCAGTCCCTCTCCTTCCACCATCTGTCTGTCAGCACACTTCATGACTCTCCAAATATTGTTTCTCACAGATTTTTAAAATGCTGAATTTTGAAGACTGTCAGTTCAGTCCCTACATGCACACACACAAAACCCAAAGAGAAAGCAACTGTACGCGTTTGTGTGCGTGTGTGTGCGCGCATATGTTTGTGCATGTGTATGTGTGCATGTGTTTGTGCATGTGTGCATGTATCTAAAGGGATTTCAGAGAAGGAAATTACATTCTTAGAAATTCGTTACTGCTGCCAAACTTATTGTTTCTTCTGTTAAATACCAGTTGGGAAAAAAAACACTAAAAAGCGTCTGTCGCAAAAGGCAATGTCAAATGCATTTGACTGTGATGGTCAAGGTTCTCTAGTGTCTCAATTGCTGCTCTTCTGTTGAAGTTGTTTGAGATGTGCTTGTTATATAGAGTTAAAAATCACGCTTGTGGGCTTTTGCTGTGAGAGATGATTTAATATTTTATTCAAAATGTTTTTAAATTTTCCAGAGATGTTTTATCAACCCTGATTTGTTTGAATGTGACCAGGATGTATCAAGTTTGCTGTAAGAAAGATGATGCTGTGAGTTTAGTAGTGCAGATGTGCAGTGGGGAAAAGGCAGTTATCTGGAATGACTTCCAATGCAAAGTAAGAGACCTCATCCAACTTCTCCCTCATGCTGAATGAGATACTACTTGAGTATGTACTTGAGTCTAGGCTGAAAAGCATGAAATGTTTATTGAGCCTTCAATGCTAAGTACCACTCTCTCAGTCGTAGGTATCTACAGCTTCTAGTGGCTACAGCCACGTGCAGACATCAGACTATGACCCGTACAGTCATTTAGGAAAGAGGCAGTCCCGAGAGGACTGAGTACACATCTCAGCTCCAAGCTCTGTTACTGGGCGGAGAAACGAAAGCTGTGGCACCTCAAGCACTATGCGCAGCCAGGGCTGGTGCATCCCAGTCACTGGTATTTGTCATCAGCTGGTGCCCCCAGACAGTTTTAGCGGTCCTCTTGGTCTCCCAGGATGGAACCTCTAGGGCTGTCCTCATTTTCCTTTGCTCTTTCATGCCCCGAATGCTTAAATTATTCTGCTCATTGAGCCAGTGCACTGAAAGGATTCAGTTTGTTTGCAGCCTGAAATATTTGTACAGCTTTGTAGCAACATTTTGAGAAAAATCACCCACAAGAACTTCAAGGTCATTCCCGATTGAAGAAATTATGTTCAGAGCGGTCCTTGGGGCCCCTGTCCAGCCTCAGCGCGGGGAGACGGGAGGTTGTGCCGGCAGGACACTGAAAGTCAATGGATTTCAGCTTGTGCACAGCTCCTCATTTGCCTTGATTTAAAGGTCCCAGTCTCAGTCCTTTATGGTGTATTTAGGCTTCCTTATAGGCCTCCAAGGGACCACAAGCTTCTTTATTCCTTAAAAGTATACCTTGTTGCTGTAATTGAAGCCGTTTTGTTACTGTAATTTCTCCCTAATATTACAGTTCTAGTCAAGTGTTCTTTCCCTCTGGAGGCATCAATTATTATGGGGTTTGAATAGGCCTCCTTCCAGTACATACACTTTTGCTCCCAATGCCAAAATCAGGTCACAGCGATTCTCTTCCCTAATAAAACACTGTCCAGTGTTTCTTCTTTCAAACCTGATGTATAACGTGTACTGGCGACTATTCCACTACTCACCACCCTATTTAAAACTCCTGCTGTATTTAAGAAAAACTAAAGAATACTCCAGGTTTCATGGTATTTTCTACATTTTCTTAGTTTTCATTAAGTTGTTGAATGTCCCAAGTCCGGGGAGAAGTTTATAGGGTTTATGCAGGTACTGAACCCATGTAGATGTGAATGTTGGTGAGGGAGCAGGGGAGGAAGCTGTAGCAGTGCGCTTCGTGAAAGACGTTCAGCTGAAATGAAAATGGCGTGGGGTTCATCGACTAACCTATGTGTGTGAACCGCAGGTTTTTCTGTAAGTTGTGGTATTTTGACAGCTGGTCCCCACAAGTCAGTGGGACTCAGTAGTGAGTCCTCACTGCTGTGCACCCTGTGCCTGTTTATGGATTAATCTGCATGACATCTCTGGGGATGGGGAGGAACGTGCTCTGTACCACAGACTGAAAACTGAAGCATGGGTTTGTCTCTCCTTTTTTTTGCGCAGCCATGAGAAGCAGAAACTCTTAAGCTCCAAATGTCAGCTGCAGAGTCCCTTTAAACACATCAACTAAAGTTTCCCGTTTGCACCCAAGCTAATACCTGTGTTATTGGATTCATTGTGCTTTATTGCAAGTATTTGTTTCACAGTGTTCAAACCAAGTGCAGCTTTGCATTTTTGTGAATGATTCCCCCATGAAACCCTAAAGACGCTTAACTCAGATGGGTGTATGTAGTAGTTATCGCTGCGCCATCTGCCCTAAAACTTGCACTTTTCATGAGATGCCACTGCTGGGACATCTGGCACTAAAAATATGTTTTCTGCATCATCTCACAATTGAGGAGGATACCACGGCTGTTCAGCTCCACAGGAGACTCCTTGAAGCATCCTTCTGTTATCTAATAGCTTCTGCAGTGAAGCTATGGCACTAAACTGGACAGGGAAGGAGTTATGCTGTTAAGGGAAGGCTGTGTTTTTGCTTTATGGCTTGGATTGCTGTTAGAAGGGAGTGGCACTTGTGTGATGGATTGATTGATGTGTAGCCAGCCTGTCTTATATCCTGTAAATCAATAGTTGATGTGATAGTACTAAAATGCCTATGTAATATACTGTAAGTCATCTTCTATTATCCAAAAGCAAAAAACCTGCAAAATCGATGCACAGCCGTATTTCTCAAAGTTTGGCATGCCTTACTGAACTGTTTCTGTATAGCTTGAACCTGCAATATACTGGGATTTCCTTCTTAATTCACAGAATATTTTCCCCCTTAAAGCTGCACACAAAATATTGTGTCTCAAGACTGGGCCATATGAGTAGGTCATACAGTATGAGTATGTCCTACGGTATGAGTATGTCAGCGGCTTGGTGCTCCCTTGTGCTATACAATTTTTTCCACCCTTGCCAAAAGCCGCCATACAAGCCTGTGTGTTTTCTTGTAGGAGGTGGAGCTGTGCCGCATTAGCAGCCAGGAGAAGCTGGGGCTGACTGTCTGTTACAGAACTGATGATGAGGAGGACACGGGGATCTATGTCAGCGAGGTAAGGACATGGCGATGCGGAGGAGCGTGGGAGATGCTCGTGGTGGAGGGCTGAACGTGCCCGGGAGCATAAGAGCAAGTGCTCTGAGACCAGAGCGTGGAAGTGTCGGCCGTCAGCCAGCACGTGTCACTTTCAATTCGTTTAGATTATCAGTTTAAATTATGCTGCCCAAGTAGTGTAATTATTACCAGTGAGCTTCTTTAATGTGAATGCTTTTAACTACAACATCATAGTTAGGGAAGTACAAAGCAGTCTGAGCATGGTCTGAATTTTGAAAGAAGTCGGCCCTTATGGTAGAAATCAGACAGAGATTTTAAGGAGAAAAGCACCTTCTCCACACCCTGCTTGCATTCTCCCCCTGCCACAGCCTCAGTAATCGTAACAGTGGATAATCATTATTTTACTATTTGTGGTTTTGTAACAGTTGTGGTACATACCGACATACCGCAGGTGGCTGGAGAGAGTAGCTTGGGAGAGGTGTATGTTGGAAAGACTAACAATATCTTTTGCCAGACAAAAAACGGAATACTGGATACTGAGATGGGACAAACCCTCAGGTTTTCATTGGCTTCACCAGCAAAACATGGCATCCAGCACATATCACAGTGCTAGTGTTTCACAGGTTCAGTCTACAAGACTTCCAGGAACCTAGCTCCTTTCAGTCTCCAGCCATTCAAAGAGGGTTGTTTTTTCTGGGTAAAGCAAACTCTTGTGAGTCCAAGGTCACTGGTGAGTCCAAGGTCACTGGTGATTGTCCTACATGAACTGTGTTTCCAATTTGTCACTTTTGTGACACACTGAACCAAATTTGGACACTAGGAAAAGGTTCTTCACCAAGAGGGTGGTCAGTGACTGGAACAGGTTCCCCAGGGAAGTGGTCACAGCCCCAAGCCTGTCAGGTTTCAAGGAGTGTCTGGATGACACTCTTAGTCATATAGTTTAGTTTTAGGTAGTCCTGTGAGGAGCAGGGAGTTGGACTCCATGAGCCTTCCAACTTGAGATGTTCTATGATTCTGTGATTCTAAATTCTGAGTGAAGCTCATGGACAAAGGCAATCGGTAGAGAGAATTCTCCTACATATCAGTGAATGGCGATGAAGGCAAGATTGCACATTTGCAGGCCAGCGGCAATGTCAAAGAAGCAGAAAAGCACAGCCTTGGAACAAGAGTGAGGAATTAATATAAGACTACCCAAGAATAAGTCTTCCACCAGTTATATAAGCGGTGCTGTTAAAGTCTGTTTGACCTTGTGAGGACAAAGAAAGTGCAGGAATCTCTTAATACACTCCAGGATTATATCTGAAATGTGCTGGCTTTCCTACATGGCAGAAATTTCTCAGATCTTTTAAAGTGAATGTAATTATATTGTCTTTCGTACTTCATTAAGCACTTCAGAATTTTTTTTTTTTTTTTCTGTGACAATGCACAAGAAGGAAATAATATCTAACAGCTGTAGAGGATGTAACCTGCAAACCAAATGCTCAACACAAATGTTTGGTTTGAAAAAATAGCTTATGGCATGACGAGGCAAAATAAATGATTTAAGATAACCATCAAGTGAAAGGTGATAGATCGAATTGCCCTGCAATGAACAGTAGGTCATTGCTCAGGGATGAGCTATAGTGACTTTGATAAACTGTTAATGGAGCCCTAAACATCTATTTAGGTTAAACTAACTTAAAATTAACTGACTCAGACCAGGAACGACATACAATACCCGTGAGTGATCTATACAGTATAGATCCTTTGGGGTTTTTTGCTGTTTCCTTGAGAGCTGCAAAATTCCAGAGGAAGTAACAGATTGATAACTGAGATTATCATTTAATAGTAAATGCTTCCATGAAAGAAAAATAAACCTGCTCTTTTCCCAAAGACAGGCACATTTGTATAGAGGTATTAACTGCTGCAGAAGCACCTCAGTCCATAGTGAACTTCCAGAGAAGAGGGAGTCTGTCATTAATTCTTAGTGCTCTGACAGCTGAAGGTTAATGCCTGACAGTGGCATAAGAAAGTATTAATCTGATAATCATATGCTCCCAACCCTTTCTGTCTTTAGGCTTTTTTCTGAAACAAGCTCATGTGATTATTTAAAGAACTGTTGAGTTCATATGACTCTAAAGAAAACTTCAGATTGTCTGTGTACAGAGTAAAAATGGTACTTTTTCAAATTGTGCAATTGTGCAGCTGTTACCATTTGCAGTAAAAATCTTTCCATGTTCGGTTACTGGATGTTGTCCTGTGCAGGTTGATCCAAACAGCATTGCTGCCAGAGATGGCCGGATCCGTGAAGGAGACCGCATTTTGCAAGTATGTGACAATAGACTCTTCCTTAAACTCTTTCTTCAGACAAACATGCGGTGCCGTCTTCTCTGTGGACTGTTAATGAGGGAAGGTAGTTCTCTTTGTTACTGTGATCGATGAGAAAATCCATGTCTGTCTGTTTTTTAACACAATAGCCGGGAGCTAGAGTGCGTGTACTGAAAAATGAGAATGACAAACTCGTTCTGGCTCATGCCCTTATGTCCCGTGTCTTTTTTTGCCATATTTATTAGCAAATCTCATTTCCCCTATGTTCATCTCAGTGTCGAATTCTAAACAGGGATTCTGCAGACATAAATATGGGTGTCAGAGACTTGCTGATCACTCACTGATCGCATAAATTTGGCTAAAACTCGCTTGTGCTGAGCATATATGGTAAGAGTTTTCATACAAAAAATGTGCTGTTAGTGAAGGATGATATCGAACATACTTGAAGAGGGGGTTCATTAAGCTTTTGTTAATATTTTCTTTCCTCCACCAATAAAACATTGGTTTTCTGAGTTCTTTTCTAATCCACCACCTTGGCTTCTTTCCCCCCTTTTGTTTCTGTGGATCTGCTCATTAAAAGAGCTGCCCCACAGGTGGGTTTGTGTGACACGGCATAGCCCCTGTGGGTGCAGGTGGCCGGCCGCTGGCTCGGGAGGAGGGCAGCGTACCTCTACAAAGAGGGAGTAGCTAGAATGGCAGCGGGTTTCCGTTTTCGACGGGCAGTGAATAGCACATTTTTTGCCCTAGTGACAAAATGGCAAAACAGCTACCAAAAATCAGTAGGTTGGGAACTCTTCGCTGTAGTGTAGCATTTCAGTTCTGGTCCCCAGTTGATGACGCTTGCATTTGAACCTTTTATCACTGGAGCCCCAGAAGTAGCTCCTGGTGATGATAGGTTGCTTTTCTGTAACACATTCCATAATTGCCCTTCATTAATTGAGCTTTCACGTCGTAGCAAGATCGGTCTGTTCCTTCCCTCCAGTATTTTCATTTCTGGAGGAAATGTCTTTGCTGAAACGCGTGCCTATATCTCTTACCCTGGTATCAGCTTTGGGAGACTAGCTAACACAACGGGATCTACGAGCTGGCTTACCAAGTGCCCATCTTTTGGAGGAGAAATAATAAGTCACATTTTAATGTCAGGGCTCGCTCAGGGGCTGCTGGTTTGTTCTCTGTGTGGTTGGGAACGTGAAAACCTTCACAGGACGGGTGGTGTTCCCCCCCTCAGAAGACACAGACGCCACGGTGCGAGGGCAGCGAGCTCCTTGGTGGTACTGGGAGTGATGGGACCACATCATGGGGTGTGGCTAGGAGTGGAAAAGTCAGTGCACTGCCTTCTGCGCCTTTCTGTAAAATACTTATTGAAGAAAGCAAAGAGGATATAATGACATTTTTAACTTTCAAAAATCAGAAGAAAACCTAGTTTATTCGACCGAGTAGAAACAACTTTAATTTCTACTCTGTGCATTTCAAAATAAGGAAATAGAGGGTAGATCCATTTTCTGCTCCTTTCCTTGCTTTCTAAAATTTCTGGATGAGGTGGAGAGCCAACAGCAGTTCAGACAAATGTTCTCCAGTTCCTAATGAAATTCATTTCGATTGTGAGTAAAGACTCGAGGGGCGAGAGAAAAGCATAGGTAATTCTGCCGTCCTTTTGTAGACTGGAGCATTACTTTAATGTCAGTGCTGATATATAGCTATGAGTTTGATCATTAAAGTTAACACCCAGAGAGTTATGTGGGGTTTACTTTCATATCTGAAAACACATTGACCCTCTATCTGCTCTTATTGATGAGATAACTCAGAGAAATAGAAGGTGACAGTGCCATTACGGGGGGATTACACCGAGGCTGGGTGAGAGCCGGATCCCTGAGCGTGGGGACGTTTTCTGTGGGTGGCGGATGGCACTGGTTAAGGCTGGGAGGGACGCGCTGCTTTGTGTATTTCTCACAAAATTACGGCAGATTTCCTCATGTTTTTGAGGCTGAAACTCCCCCCTTCTCATTCTCACAAACCTCACACCTCTCCCCTCACCTTCACAGTTCCCCTTCAGCATCTGAGAACAGCCCGAGTGTTTTACATGAAACGTTACGAAGTCAAGGAAAAGGTTTTATAAGGACGGTGCCTAAACTTCTGCTGCTTTTAATGGTGGACCTCCAGGCTGAGGGGTGCTGCCCACGGGAGCGAGATGCCGTGGGGCAGGCTGGAGTCCTGCTCGTGCCCCGTGACGGTGCGGTTGGGGTGGGGTGGGCTTCTCCAGGCTGCGTGGGGCCAGCCGGCGAGGTGGCAGCTGCTGAGCCGACGGGAACCACGGGAGCAGCGGGGGCCGGGGGTGTTTTGCACAAGCTGGAGATCCGCTCCTGCACCTCCGTGGCTGCCTCTCTGCTTTTCGGGTTAGGGCAGCTCTGCCTTATCAAATGGTCGTCTGGTCGCCCACAGACCACTGTTATCCCTTAATGTAAGGTTTGAAGGGTCTCGGGCGTTTTACTTATGGCTGGTTAGATAATGAGGGTACACACTGGGCTTTTCTTTGATCTGAATTAAAGCTGTGGTTTTGAGTCAAGGCTTTCAGGCCAAACATACATGGATAAATGGATAAACTTTCTCTTTACTTTTCAATCAATCAGGAAGTTCCTGCTGCTTTGAAATCAAACCCTTACAAGATTTTATTTCCCCCATACTTTCAGATCCAGTTTTGTCTTCCAGTTTTGTTTTAACCCATTTTCAAATAGACCAGGGTGGTTTTTTGTTGCTACAATGAGAATAATCCACTTCTTGTGCTGTGAATTGGACAAAACCAAATATGTATGGAAAATAAGATTTCTATTTGATTCCCTCAATAAAGGGTTTGGACAATGCAAAAAGTGTTTGTTACCATGTAGTCATGGATGTGGCTTTTTGTTTTAATGAGGTGACAGATAGGAGGAAGGTAGTGAGAAAAGCACGTTCTCATTGGAGAACCACTTTTATTTTGATAAGGGGGATACATATGTTTTGTGTGGTTCTGGATACTAAGCTGTCCACACAAATATGAAATGATTAAATGGAGCAGCAATAAGCAGTGGCCTGTAAGTATTGCCTGGTGAGAGATAATACTGTAGCTCTCTAATTGGCTCACTACCAGCATACAGTGTGACTGATTTCATCTGTAGCATTACCAGTCTTGCTTCCACCAGCACTATTATCTCAGAGTGACACTTCCATTACTCTGAACGGAGAAAGATGAACGTCACCTGTCAAGGGCTGGTTAATTGTGTTGCTAGATGTATGTTACCAGGGCGCAGGTTGGACATTTATGAACATAACTGCTTCCTCTGATGTCCACCATCCTTCAACGATCGATACAGCTCTTACAGTAAGCGCATAATTGAGTGAAGGCACTTACCACTGAGGGGCTGAAGATGAGCCCGTTGCGCGAGTTTCATTGTCCATACATTCAGCACAAATGAGCTGGTATCTGCCCTTTATTGTGTGTTGCTTTGTGGAAATAGAAACTAATGTGCCACTTTCATTTGTTTTCTAGATAAATGGCCAAGATGTCCAGAATCGGGAAGAGGCAGTGGCATTGCTCTCCAGCGAAGAATGCAAGAAAATTGTGTTGCTGGTCGCAAGACCAGAGATGCAGGTTAGACTAAATAGATGCACTGAGCCAGAACCTGGGTTATACTATGCATTCACTGTCACTGTAAGTAATGAACTGCTGAGAAATAGGAACGTCAAAGCTCTTGGCAAAAGGAGGAAACAGATAATTGCTGAGCTTTGACCCTGTTTAACCAACAAAGAAAATAACATGGTGTTACTAGGGCTCGTTTGCCCCAAACTAAGCAATTCCTTTCCAGCAGGCAGAGTAAGCAGGTATACAAATCAGGCTGGCAGCACTCATATGATATTAGTAAAATATGAAGTAGAACTTGAAAACTATGTATTACTCGTTAGATGGTTCCTATTTGTTCTGGGGGTAAATTTCCCACACTTACCTCAGTCATTCATAAGAACTTACACAAAGCTGTAGTTGGCCATCAGTGATGTCACTTTTTATCCTATGCGCTTATAGGCAGGCATGTAAACTATTCATTTATGTACCAGTTATGGGACTTTCACTACAATACCATTCAGCAAACCTGGATCTAATTGTTTTCAAAGCACCTTGGTCACAAAAATGTGCTTGTATCTTGGGAGGTACATTTTCAAAAGCCTTTAGAAACATTTCTATGGTTTTAAAAATAAAACGATGCCAATGCCAAGAATCTTGCCATGCCAAGAATTTTTTATATCATTGCAGGGGGCAGATGTTAGGTTGATCACCAGACTAAAGGAGAGGTAGAGTGGAAGGAGAGTACTGTTTGTACTTCCCTTTATATTCTGTTTATAGGCTATTGCAAAGCAAAAGACAATATTTTGTCACTGTTCTCTCCATCTGCCAACAATTCAGAGCTGGTTATGTTGCCATTTGTCTCTCATTCTATTGATCTCATATTCTCAGTCTCACTAGCTATGTACTTTGTATAAATTAAATTGAGTAAGTGTAATTCAGTGCCACTTGGAATCTCTACTTGCATACGGTAGTTATAAAAGATTCACAATTTCAGCATTCATTTCCTTTATGTTTTTCAGGAATCTAAACATTTCCCATAAAACTGGTGACACAGTACAGCAAAAAAAACCATGCATCAGTTTATATTGCAAAATTGTAGCCCTCACTGGAAGTTGCAGAAGTTTTGAAAGAGTTGTTTCTATATTATTCTTACTATTTTTCACTAGGATTTTGTTTTTCAGTAGGGAACAGAAACGCACCCACTTATAAAATACATGCCCAAGGAAAGTTCATTCCCTGTATTTGTTTAGACTGGTCAACATGAAAAAGTTACATCAATATGAGATAAGGAGTTCCTTGGCTGTACCAATATAGCTTCCCATGTGGATGCTCCTTTCAAATTATAAAAGTGTGTTTTGGTTTGGGTTGGGGCTTTGGTGGTGTTTTTTTTGTTTATGTGTTTTAAGAACATATCCATACAAAACTGAAGAAAAAGCCGTAGTCTGTCAGAAATCAGGCTGTCCACAAACTGGTTTCTGCTAGTTGTGTTGCTTTGACTCTGGTAAAAGACAGCAGGATTAAGCAGGCTTTTATTTCTAGATAGAAAATGGTAATGGCAGTATTGCAATCTTGAAGGGTGACTGCTGAGCACATTCATTTGGTAACAGGGAAGAAAACGTTCTCTGACCATTTATTTGCGCAGTGAATACCGATGAATAATTAAGTTTTGAAACAGAGCACTGGAGGAGCACACAGCCTTTGTTTAATACGTAAGCAAATGGCACAGGCATGTGCGTTCATATGCGTGTATGTGCACACAGTGTGTGTAGTGCACATGTATACTAAGCCACATACTATTTTTATTCTAAAAGCTGTAACATAACATAAGCATTTCCATTAGTTAGGTACTGGGTCTGCCACAATCAAAGCAGATTTGCCCAAGTGAGATTCATCTTCCGTCCTCCAGCTTTGTTAATCTCTGCAATTTCCTGAAATGAGGGAAATTTAACTGTGTCCTTTATGGTAGAGGAAGGCTGTGTTCGTGCTTTCCTGGGGAAAAAAAAGCAAACAAGACAAGTAAACAAAACTAGTGGCCAGTACCAGATGTTTCAGAGAATGGTTTGAAAGTCCCATTAAAGACAAACATAAAAATTACATGTCCTCAAGAAAAAAAAGCCTCCTTCTAATCCCAAACTGTTAGAGGCTGGCTTTGCCAGGGGAAACGGCAAAAGGCTTAATGTTCTTTATATGAGGAAAGAGTTCATTGGCTTGGGCAAAAACACATCAGAGCTTGTGAAGGAAACAGTGGTTTTCTGCCAGTATTCGGTCAGAAGTACCACAGAGCATCAGTCCCTCCTTGTGCAGCTTTGAACTGTTACCTGCTGGTTTGGTGTAACTCTTCTGACCGGCATCTGTGGCCAGAGCTCTCCTGGCTTTGAGGTACTTCTGCTGGTGGTGTTGCCCCGTGTCACGTTGCTCTTGCTGTCTTGGGACGTGAGTAGTTGGCATTCTTGTGATTGTCTAATGCTGAGACTTTTACCTTTTGGCATCTTTCTGTCAGCTTCTTCCTCTCATTTCCTTCACCAGCAACGAAACAATAAGTGTTTCCTTCTGCCACGATCTCGTCGTTACAGCCAGGAGCGCCACTGACCAATATTTTCCTTTTTGACGCAGCGTGCTATCTGGCAAGGGATTGCCCATACAAATGGATGTGTGCCACGTGCACGCATGCGCACGAGGAACAAAATGGGAAGAACAGCATTTTAGGCCAGGGGTGGCTGTTTTATCAGTTTAGAAAGATGTGAAGGGTGCAAAGTGGGTGCGGGAAGAGGATATACTCACTTGACAGAAAACGTAGCATCCCCTCCTGTCCTTTTGCAACACTGCCTTCACCAAATGTCAAAGTATTATTTTACACTTGGGGAAAAAAAAAACCCAAACAAACAGATAAGCCTTGCTTCCAGGCACACCGCGAGAACAAAAATAACCTCCCTTCAAGTCACCGCATCTTTCTGTCACCCTACTCCGTTTGTTTGTTTCCCTGGAAGATCAATGGGAAAACGGTGACAGAAACACAACATAAGGTTTCTATTGAGGTGGCGGCAGCAGGGCACAGCGCTGGGACAGAGGTTGTTAGAGGAAAGAGCCCGGTTGCCTCCTGGCCCTATTAGTAACGTTGCGGCTCTTTCAGCGCGGGGGCTCTCGGCGGTAATGAACATGACAGCTTCAGGATTATGCGCTGCGCCTTTCATACCTTTTGAAAGGAAATAATGTCTGTGCTGTGCAGTCTCCTTCATTACGAGAGAAAATCAGTCATACTGTTTCAAGAAAGGATAAAAGGCATAAGAGTCCCGTTTTTTTTTTATCCTTCTTTTTCTTCTTCTCTTTCTGAGACACGAACTCCTACCGCCTGGCTTTCTGAAGAGAATCATTAGGATAAAAAGAACTAGTCAAGCATTGCCGTTTGGGTTTACCCTGTTTTAGCATGTGTCCTTGCTAACATAATATAATGTACTAATGTATTTTTTGCAGCTGGAGGAAGGGTGGCTGGATGATGAAAGGAATGAATTCTTAGAGGAGTTAAACTTGGAAATGTTGGAAGAGCAGCATAATGAAGCAATGCAGTACACAGCGAACGAGGTGGAGCAGGTAGGACTGCTACTAAACGCGTAATTTGAAATTTTGCTAGGTATACTTTTTTTATTAATAGAGAATAAAATGGTACTCTGTAAAATGGAGTCAAAGGCTTTGGTAGAATTCTTTCTCTAAAATGCTGTGAATTCTGGCACACTGTAGGTGAGGAAAAGGAGAACAATAGATGCTTAGGCCCAGTATGGCAAGAAACCAAACAATTTAGGAGGCTACTATAAGTGCGGATTTCTCATTTTCTCTGAACTCTCAGAATAATATTGCTTTCCTTTTTTAATTCTGAAGTGTTTGGTGTTTATGTTGTTATATTTTATGTCAAGTTTGGGGGTTTTTTTTGATGAATTCTATCAGTGTAGCACCTAGAGCTCCAAGCTGGG
Source organism: Aviceda cuculoides (assembly GCA_035590195.1). NCBI lineage: Eukaryota > Metazoa > Chordata > Aves > Accipitriformes > Accipitridae > Aviceda > Aviceda cuculoides. The sequence goes on from JAVJGG010000005.1 coordinate 31,947,160, forward strand.
ATAGGTGCCCCTCTTGTTGCGCACATGCAAGGTATGAACCAGTCCTTGCAGCAGAGAGCTTGCAAAACAAGATGGAAGAGATGTTTAAAATAAACAACAGGTGTTTTGGTAATACAAGTGTATTTTTCTTATACCGACAGCACACAGCTCTGCATTTGTTTTGTTAATGGAGACAAATAAGCATATCGTTAGCATAGTCTCAGCTTGCTGCTATCCTGACTTTTACCTGCCCATATGTGCTGTAAGCTGTGTGACTGTGGCAAAGGTGCGTGTGCACCCCCAGCCACACAGTGTCATCAAGAGATGGGTCTTCTCGGTTGTACTTCATTGTGGAAGGCGTAAGTGACCTCATCCACTCTTGGATCAGATGATTTGTCAGCATGCACACCTGTGCACAGCCAAAGAAATAAAATCCAGCTCCAGTTCCTGGCTTCTGCATGTGTGCAGCTGGGGAGAAACTGTTTTTCCACCCACAGAAATCTGTGCTTTACGATTTTTTTCCCCATTCTGAATTGCTCGAAAGCAGAGCCTGAGGCATTTTTCTTTGAAGCAAAGAGGGGGAGAAAGCCTGCGCGAGCCTTCCTTCTTCTGGAAACCTGGGAGCTTATTTGGCTAACAGGAGACCTGGCTTCAAGTACCTCACCGCTTGGTCCACATTGGGGGCCTGAACGTGCATCTAGCCTCTTTCCTCCCCACCTCCCCTCCAGCCTTGAGGCTGGGCTGTCGACTAGGTGATAGCTCCTGTTAAAGCTCTTCACTGTACATAAATTAAGTATTCATTGAGACAGAGACACTGACAGAATAATTAAGTCAATTATCTGGAATAGGATAGATTGGATTACAAATCCTTGACCTTATAAGCGTTTAGTTATTTGCACAAAGTGAAATAACTGCAAGGTCAGAGGTGAAGGGAGCCTTGCAACGGGATTTATAGCAGCCTTTTAGTTATGACCCTCTTTTCCAGGCAGCGAGCCAAGCCTCAGTTTCCCAGTTTAAATGTACTAACTGCTGCACTGCTAGCTACTTTGAACTAATATTTGTCATCTTGTTTATTTTCTTAACCACAAATTTCATCTTGGATAACAAAAGATTTCCTGTCAGAAAGAACACTTGTTCTTCGCAAAGCAATTCCCCTTGCACAGTGACATTTTCACACAAACACCCACTTCTGGTAGAAATTCTTGAGCAGGTCTATCTACAAACCCCTACTAGCCCCTCACATGACGTGTTGGGACCTCTGAAATCATTTCACAGTTGTGACCTTCCACGCCCAAATTCTTATCAAACTTTGGCTTTTTCACTGAATTTGGATTGCAGAGAGTGTTAATTATGGAACAGCAATGTTCTGTGAAGTGGTTTCACAGAACCCATTCAGATTGTTTATTCCCCACTGGGATTTTATACTATGGATATTTTTTTTCTTTTTTTTTCCCCTACTGAAATTTTATATTACTGTAGAAGAGAGCTACACTTGAAAAAATTATGGTCACTTGTGCTTTGTCGGCGTCTGACGTTGGGTTGCATGAAGTAATTCTAGGACAGCCAGACATTTCTTTGCCCTTCTGATGAGTAATCGAATCAACCAAATGCAGCTTGGTGTGTAATGGGGCGTCAGTAATTTGTGACAGCTGCTGTCTCTCTAGACTCTATGTAGTGACTCAGCAAGTTGGAAAACTGGTTCTTTATTCCTTGTTAGGCTGGGAAACCTAGCAGTTTCCTGAGGTGAATCACATAATCCTTTGGAGCAATGAAACTGCTCTCGTTGCAGCTGCCATTGGCCAAGCTGAGTATCTTCAAGCTCCCCGGTTGGCCGTGGAGATTTCGCTCCAACGCCAGCCTTGATTTTTGTGAACCAAAACGTGGTCCTTTGGCTTCATAATCGTCTGTCATCATGAATCTTGTGAGCTGCAGGATTGAATCCGCACTATAGCACAATATCCTTCCAAATATGAGTCTGTTTTACAGAATGCCATTTTAACATTTAGTGTGAGCTGTCACAGAAAAAATTGGTACAGTTTGTAATAGAAGAATCAAGTAGATAGTCATGTCTTTTATGTATGTTTTTGAGCCACTCTATAGAATTCAATCAAGAATTGTATCTTCTCTGTATAGAATAGTCCAATAAACCTCGAGGAAAGATGTAATTCTGCATTTTTTATAACTCATTGTATTCCTTCCCCTTTACAACTTCGTGGTTCATTGTGCAGCAGAGATAAGTTTCAGACAAATACCATACATTTGCCATGCAGAAATTCTTTTTGGTATCATGGAATATATCAAAACGTATTAAGAAGAGAAAGAACTGGATAAAAAAAATCCATTCGGGTTCATTCAAAGCTGAAGTACAGTGAAAATACCTCGGGGGAATTCTTTTTTGAGAGAGGCCTGTTTTAAAAGAACAGCATTTTTTGCAGAAGAGCATGTTCCCTTCTAGTGCACCAGTGAAATCAATCCCAGTCTTCCCTCGTGGCTGGAATACCTCATGGTTAGCCTGCCACTGGAGATTCCTCTCACTGTGGTCAGTCACCCTCTCGCTGTCAGAGACTGACCAGAGAGCCCAGCGGTTCTGTTTATTAAACCCTTTGACTGAATCTCACTGCCTTCAAACTTTAGTAGCAGCCTGGGTTTTGTGTCCCAATATACATTGTAAGTTGTAAAATGAGAATAGAACAGTGCCTGAATTCCTCCAAGATTAGCCACTTTATAGGCATCAATGCTTGCTGGAGCTGAAATGCAGAATCTTTTGAGGTTCATTTATTGCTTGATTGTACGCACCGCCAGGTTCGCTTTCTCATTATCTGAGTTCTCACTGCAAAGATGAGGCCTAAGGAGCCCTTTGGTATTTGAAACAGAAGTAATTGTAGAAGAGATTGACAACATGCGTTTGAAAACAAACACTTTGTTTGGAATAGATAATAGATAACACTGACAAAAGCAACGCACTGACAACTGGAGACTATATCTTGTTTTTCAGAAGGGACTTAACCTGGAATTAGGCTTGCTACCTTTCAAAATGAAATTAAAACAATCTCATGCTGTAGAAGACTGCTCAGTCTGCACATGTTTAGGAGCTCTGGCAAGCACGACAAGTCCAGGACAGAAATGCCAGGGGCTACCTTACTTGACTAGCAGTCTTTTTTTTTTTAAAATGTATCTCAAAAACATGCAGTACAATAAATATCTGTATTACTTTCCATTTTCTTAATTGAACTAGCTGCAAATATCCAGATACCGAGGAAAGATTTAATGTGATGTGGATGTGTGCTTTAGGTTGAGAAGAATCTGATTGTACAGGGACTCGTTTCTTCCTGACAGAGAGGGGAACCCAAAATGACTACCTGACATTCAGGTGCTTGTACTATAGACACTTATATTTGGTCAAATCAGTCCCACTCATCTGGTTTCTGTCAGGCTGGAAAGATGGAGTTTGCTTTGTTTACATTTTATGTGTGTGTGTATTAATTATGGATAGTGTAACTTGAGTAGATGGCAGCGTATTATATTCATTCAGTCTAAGTCAAGTGGAAGTTGAAGGAGCAAAGTTTAAATTGTTGATAAAAGCGCTGTGGAAAACAAGAGCCACTAATTCTTAAAGTGTGGATTGCATGGGCCTGAACCGTAAAGTCTGTTTCCAACACCTATACAAAGAGATACTTTAAGGGATTCTTCCAGACGTGCTCAAATACATGCCTTGGTGGTGTGGCACCGTGCTGGAGACATCCGAGGAAGCTCCTGTAAGCTGTATAACTGTGCTAACATGGATAAGCCACCCTCTTTAGGGGGTTAAGATGGATGGAAGCTGTGCTATGTCGTCACTCTCAGGGTCAGAGAGCAGATCCTGGCCCTCCTCGTTTGCTAGTGGGAATGGAGCCCTGCATTTGGGACAGGCACCCAAATTCCTGGCTGTTCTGCAGCACGGCCCTCCCCGTGTCTGGTGGAGATGTTCTCCCTCCTGTCCGCAGTAAACACTTCCCAGAGCCGTGAGAAACATGGGTTGCAGAGCTCAGTCGCTGGGGTGCGGTGTAGGTGAGCCAGACTGGAGTCACTTCTCTGCGGGAAGATCTGGGGGCAGAGGAGGTCGATACAGGCTGGAGGAGCTCCAAAGCAGGTGAGAGAAGGGACCAGAACAGCTTATGTAGTGGCACTCACCTGGAGGAGGTAAACTAGAAAAATACAAAATTAAACCTAAATCTCCAGCATTCCTGGTGAATGACCTGGTGACTTGGCTGGTCGGGGTGCCCTTCTTTCTGGTTACTCTTGGTTTTCATTAAGAATTCTCTAGACATTGGGGTTTTTCCTCAGTGTAAAATGTGACATTTTGGAACTCTTAAGAACCAGGTGATGTGGAAAAACATTGCATTCCCACTGCTTCTCCAGCTGCTCCTGAAAACAGAACTAAAGTGTTGCAGCCACTTGGGAAAAATGTAACAAGAGCCTTAATAAAAAATCTTTCAATATACTTTATACACCTTGACAGCAGTGCATAAGCTGAGGAAGGAAAGAATAGATGAATGATAATTGTAGAACGATTCTACAATAGTTAGTTATTTAGAGTGTTATTGGTACTACCCTTCATATTGCTTTTTCCTGTGACAACAAGATACCATTGTTTTTTAGGTGGATAAGTAGAAAAATCTCAGAGGATCTTACATGGGGAAAATACATACTATTAAATTTTTAAAACTTGCAGAATTTTTGTGAAAGTCTGCCTTTGTCCCTTGCAGTTTCAAAGTCTAGTTTCTAGAAAGTTCTGACCCTACAACATCAAGAAACATTGAACCTTTGCATGATCCCTTGGATAACACTGAATACATTCTGTCCTATGGTATTTAAATTCAAGGGGAGAGTTTCTCCCCATTTGGGGAGAGTGAGAGATAGTAATGGGTACATTGCCATTGTGGCTGCCAAAGCTATCTGAGAATTATACATTTATTGTGCATTTCGTTATCAACTGCACTTTGTATGTGCAAAAGGATGAGCGTAAAATGTATGCTACAATTTTAAAGAGAAGATTTTCTTTGCAGGTCTTGTCTAAATAAATTGCTAAAACATCTTTTCAGAAATTTTTAACTGATCTTGTCACAGACACTGAATTCTCCTGGTGGTGTGTTTCTTTCAATAATTATTTTATTCCACTATTATAGTGCATTTGGGGGGTAGAGGTTATTTTTGGTTTTCTGAGACTAGGCCATTATTTTTTTTCCTAACAATTGAAGAGAGGAAACCAGATGAAGGGTGTGTGATCATGAGGTGCGCATGAAGAGAAGAGAAAGGATGAGATAGGAAACACATTTTCATCCTGTTTTACTGTCTGTCAAAGCAGAAAACAAGGGAATTATGACAGTGGCCTCTTTGAGTTTGTTTCCTTTCACTGGGTGCACTGTGCCTTTTTTCTCCCTTGATTATTACTACCATTATACATAATTATGCAATTATACCTCCTAAAAGAGAAATGGTGTTTGGTTGGTACTATGTACACTAGATATTTGGCTAACAGGCCATATAAATTGCACTCTGCCTCATTCTTTGCTTATCCAATTTGAAAAATAAAAAGTGCCTGTCTCTTCAGAGAGGTATTATCTCGCATTCTTTGAGAATATAAATAGGTTAGGAATATAAATAGGTTAGGTACAATGAGTGGAGCGTGAATTAAAAAACAACAGCCTAAAAACTTGACATTATGCCCATGGCGAGCACTCAGTGTTGTTCTACACTTAATGGTAAAGGGCTGGTTTTATTTCTAAGGAACATAAACTCTAAGTAGGGAATAAAAATGGTCTCCAGGGATGCAACGGAGAGAGGTCTACTTGAGCAAAATCCTAGAATTCAAAATGAAGAGTCTTTCAGAAAAAGACGACTGAAAACAAGAAGTGTGAGAGAGGGCCGTGGAGGGTGTAGTGGAGCAAGCTAGTCCTCTGCAGGCCCCAACCCTGCCCATCTCCATGGAGCAGACAAGGAGTTCACTTGTAAAAAAAAACGGTACTCTTTTTGCACCCTCTTAGATGGTACTAGTCATTGTTTGATTGGCTGCTTGCTCTATTTTTTTTTGAAGTGATACCAGTACTGAAGCTTTTTCCCAAGTTTGAGAAGATTTCAGCTCCATCAGGCTCTGGCCTTAATCCAGAATCGAAAACAGTGCACCATCTGGTGATCGTTATCTTTAAGCGCTGCAAAGAGATGGCTTAGCTAGAGAGGGAAATATTTCTTTCCGGACTTTGTCACTAGTGCTGTAATTCATCTATTCCACTTGGTATGGCCACCACAGCATGACTCTCAGAAATGTTTAAAAGCTATGAGCAGTAGGACTGCTGTTTGGTGATCTGTTTTAATTCAGCTTAAATCAGATCCCAGCTGTTTAAGCAAAACAGAGCCGGAAAATATTCTCGTGTAATATGGTCTGCATTTGATAATCATTTTGGTTTGCTCGTTTTTTTAGCCAAAGAAACATGAAGAGGAGGATGGCACTACAGACACTGCAACCTCATCATCCAACAATCACGAGAAGGACAGTGGGGTGGGACCTACAGATGAAAGTCTGCGTAATGACGAGAGCTCGGAGCAAGAAAACGCACCTGAGGAGCAGAACAGCACTACCCTGCAGAGCAAACGGGAGCTGGGCCACAGCCAAGATACGTTAGGAAGTGTCGAGCTCCAGTGCAATGAAAGCTTTGTGTCTGGGGAATACATTGAGTCGGATTTCATAGGAAACCCAGAGGAGGAATGTGAAAGGTTTCGGCAGCTGTTGGAACTGAAGTGCAAGATTAGAAACCACGGGGAATATGACCTGTATTACTCGAGCAGCATGATAGAGTGCAACAGGAGAGAGCAAGATGGAGTGGAGCATGAGCTGCAGCTACTCAATGAGGAGCTGAGGAACATTGAACTCGAATGTCAGAATATTATGCAAGCTCATCGCCTCCAAAAGGTGAGGGATCAGTATGGAGACATCTGGGCTTTACATGACGAAGGGTTCAGGAATTACAACACCAGCATAGATGTACAAAGAGGCAAACTGGATGACATCCTGGAGCACCCTGAGAAGTCTGACAAGGACAGCTCCAGCGCCTACAACACGGCCGAAAGTTGCAGGAGCACTCCGCTGACAGTGGAGCGATCCCCCGATAACTCTCTCCAGAGGATGATCAGCATAACCAACAGGAAAAACCTGAGGAGCACAATTGTGGCTAATCAGTCATCCTCAGGACCAAGCACCAGGGAGACAACCTCAGCCAAAACCAAACCCAGTGAGCAAAACGGTGCTGCTGAGAGTGCAGTGCTGGCACCAGAAAGCAGCAAATTCACAGACCAGGAAAAGCAGAGCAGCGAGCACATTCCCTACCTGTCTCCGTATCACAGCTCTTCGTACAGGTACGGGAATATACCTGCTCATGCAAAGCATTATCAAAGCTACATGCAACTGATCCAGCAGAAGTCTGCCGTGGAGTACGCCCAAAGCCAGCTCAGCCTGGTGAGCATGTGCAAAGACTCGCAGAAGTGCGCGGAGCCCAAGATGGAATGGAAGGTGAAAATAAGGAGTGATGGGACAAGGTACATCACAAAGAGACCAGTTCGAGACAGAATCCTGAAGGAACGTGCCTTAAAAATTAAAGAGGAGCGCAGTGGGATGACGACAGACGATGATACGATGAGCGAGATGAAGATGGGTCGCTACTGGAGCAAAGAAGAGCGGAAGCAGCATTTGGTGCGAGCTAAGGAGCAGAGGAGGCGGCGGGAGTTCATGATGAGGAGCAGGCTGGAGTGTCTTAAGGAAAGTCCGCAGAGTGGCAGCGAGGGCAAAAAGGAAATTAACATTATTGAACTGAGTCACAAAAAGATGATGAAAAAGAGAAACAAGAAAATCTTGGACAACTGGATGACAATCCAAGAACTGATGACACACGGTGCTAAATCTCCAGATGGCACAAGAGTGCACAATGCCTTTTTATCAGTTACTACTGTATGAACGCAACTTCTTTCAGAGAGTATACTACCAGTTTAGGTAGAGTACGATTGCCTCGTTCAATGTGGCATTTTTATATATTTTGTGACTGTTCATAGTTTGACCTTTTTTGTAAGCAAAATTACCTGGTAATTTTTCATTTGTTTTTCATATAACGGTACCCTCTTTATCTGGCAGTCTTTCTTTATCCTGCAGTATATTCATATTATTCATTTGTAGAAAAAAAAAAAAAGAGAAAAAGAAAAGCAAAACAAAAAAAGTGGAGAAGCCAATTAATTTCTTAACCTAATACATAGCCTGTAAGTTAAGATCTGGATTTATTTCTCTAGTTTTCTTTTTTCTACTGTAGTAACAATACAATACCAAACCAAAATGCTTTATACTGTATCCTTGGCTTAACAAGTTTTAACGTTTTACATCTTAGATTGCATCTGTTATAAATCATATGCCACATCCCATCGTATAGGTAAAAATGACATTTTTCCAACTACACATTGTACAGTACATTTAATCTGTAAATTGCAATTGTATTTGTCCAAGTAAAGTGTAGGTGGGGAATTCTCCTGTGTTATGTAGTGGCATTGGTCATGTAGCTGGGCAGTATGTGATAATTGTGAAGATGAAAGAGAAATAAATTATTGCTTATCTTTAAGAAAAAAAAAGTCAAGAGTTCTTTGATTTAAATTGAGCATTTGCCTTTAAAGTATGAGTCATTTCACTATGCATTATATTTACAGCTTATAGAGATTTCAAAAACGTGGGACACAATTCCATAGACTACTTCTTATGAATTAGCATTTCATTTTGCAGAATGTATGGGAGTGAGTGGGTCTCTCTGGCTTTTTCTTACTTGCTGTTACTATTTGGTTGAATGATTCATTGATATATTACTGTGTTGTACGCTGTCAGGTAACTGCTGTGGGTCCTTTCCCTGGCCGAGCTTGCTATTTGTTCTATACATAGAAAACATAAACAAAGCATATGCTTAACTTTGAGCCAAATCTTGTGCAAGAAAAACTAGCAGTGGCTGTCACTGACATTTTCGTAGAAGGTGAGTTAAGGAAAAATAGAGAACGAAAGGCAACTAAATGACAATGAAAGGCAACTAAATGACGTAAGGGTTTAACTTTATTGTTGAGGACCATCCAAGTCTTTTAGAAGAGCGCCAGTGGGAGCTGGCTGGGGCTCAGGAGCGAGGGCAGCTTGCTGCGTGGGTGCCTGGTGGAGTCCTTGCCTCTCCACGCAGCAGAGGCACCTCGGCTGCCACTGGGGCGTCTTCTGAGCTGCTGCTGGCAGCGCAGCCGTGAGTTACGGCAAGCTGAAATGGCTGGTCTTGGGCAGTCAGCGGGGTCGAAGACTTTGCCTGGACCTTGCCCGTTTTTGTTGTCCCTGCGCATGACTCCCAGCAGTTCCTGACTGATGGGAGTGCTTTTGATAGCAGGATTAGGTGCTGAAGTCACTTGGCATCGGGCTTTAAAGGATATGCTTGAAGATGCAGAAAGGCACATTGCAGTATTTCCAAATTATCTAGTTCTGGAAATCAGTCATTTGTTTTCTAACCGCTTTTGGCACCGGTAGGCATTGGCAGTGCTCTCTGCATATCCAGGCATGTAAATACCGTAAGAACACTGCTCCCCAAGCGCTTAGGAAAATTATGCCACTACAGTTCACAGTTTGATAATCAGAAAATTCTCCCCACCAGGCTCAGGAAAACATCATGTTAAATCCTCCCTAAACATACAGCTGTTCATGCGCAGTGAAAAATACTTCCACTGTTTCCCATTACATTAGAAAAAGTGTGGCATCCAAGGCCAGAAAGGATCACAGGGTGATACAGTATTGCTTCAAGGGGCTATTACCAGATTGTCCCTCCAGCTGAGCCAGGGAATTGTCTTTGACCAACCTAAGTCATCTAGGAAGGTACACATTCTTCTTCTGGAGACATCAAAGCACAGAGATTTGGCTGTTTCCCTCCTTGCATTCCAGTGATCACACTTGTAAAAACAGGTCTCATTCCTAATCAGACTTCAGCTGCCATCAACTCCAGGTAACAGCTACTGTTGTGCCTTTCCCTTAGACACAGTACTTACTATTTTCTTCCCATTATTAAATCATGACTCAGAGCTCCTCTCAAACTATTATGACACCCAAATTCAGAGGACAACACAAACCTTCAGAAAATGTAGTATCATTATTTCATCTCTGAGAAATAAAAGCAGGAAAATCCATGCCTAATTAGAGAAAAGACCTAACTGGATGGGTCAGGGCAGTTAAATAATAGAGAATAATTAGAGAAACAAGTAAACAGTATTTGTAGTGACAATATATTAATAGGCTGTAAATGGAAATGCATTCAAATCTGAGGAGATCTGTCAAAATCTAGTGAGAGACGAAGAGAAGGCTGAGAGGTGATACAGTAATGCTGCTGGGGACACACCACGACGTGGTTTCTAGCTCGGCACACACCTGCCAGAGCCCAGCCGCCTTCTCCCTCCTTCTCGGCCTGCTGGAATCGGCACATCCCTGCCCAATCCTTCATCTGGGGGACTTCCACCAGCCCATGGTTTTCTTAACTACAGTTATTCAGGGGCATTTCCTTTCTTCCCTAAGCAGTCTTTGGGAGAAGGAGTGTTGCGTTGTGCCCTGATGAAATGCCTCGATCATTCCTGCTAGCGTGGGAAACAAAGACGCGACCCCGGAGCAGGGCTGCGAGGCCGCCCGGGGTGGTGATGCAGAGGGGCTGGAGGGCAGGCGAGTGTTTTACTGCTCACTGCTCTCAGCTGCTTTCTCTGCAGGGCAGGACCCGGCCTTGCGCTCCCTCGTCCCAGCAGCTCTTTATCAGCGAAATCCAAGGCTGAAATCCCACGTGCGGTTTATTCCTGCATATACTTTTTCCCAAATGTCATCATTTTTAATGAGGAAAATAACGTTTTAGCACCAAGGCAAATTAAAAGAGAAGAAACAAAATACGTTCCATGTTGTCATAAATCCTTAAAGAAAAAAAGACTTGTTTGTTGTGAGAAATATTCCTTTTTTCATATGAAGGAACATAAAAATAAAAATGCTTTCCAACTGGAACAAGACCAGATCTTGCTTAAGAGGATTGCTTGCAGTTCTGGGATAAAGAGCAAAAGGCAGGGAAGAGGAGCTGCGTAGGTGTGTTATGGCCACGTCACTGCTGGGGAAGGAGTTAATGTCCCACTCGTCCTTACCCCAACCGTGGTACCCAGCTGAGACCAGTGGGAGGTAATTTTTCCTATGAAGCCAGCAAGATTGCCTTGTAAAAAGAGTTATCTTGTGTCACTTGACAACTGTATTGCCAGCTGATTTAGGAGCATTGCTCACCATAAATAAGGTTAAAATCTGTGGGATCCCTGGATCTTCCTCTCCAATGTAAGTATTCTTAAAGGTAAAATGGTATTTTTGATATGATCTTGACAAGAAACTAAACCTACTGCATCAGATTATTATGTTTTTCAAAAGAAGGAAACTGATAACACTATCTGAATTGAACGAGAGCAATCAGAGATGAAATCTAGTCTGTGCTTGATGCATTGCCCTGTAAGAGGGCTACAAGGATCTCAGAAGAGATGATACAGCAACTTTAACATTATGCTTTCTGAACTTGTGGGGATTGAATTATTCATTAATATCATGATGCCTGACTGGTTTTTTTTTATTTAACTAATGCTCATTTCCAATCCCCATTTCTTGGTACAAATTACAGAACAGCACCCTTGGTGCATGATATGCCTTTGGTGCTAAAATACTTCCTGACTCAAGGCTGGAATTACTCCAGGTTTTGTTTTTCTTGGGTTCTTAACCTTTAAGCTGCTAATCACAAACATGTACGTGCTAAGTGCTCTGTTAATATCCATTTTATGGACCTACTGCTTTTTCAGAGCATTAAATGCTCTTGAGGAGCCAGAGTGAAATGAATGTGATGGGGACGGGCATTTGGCTAAAGCAAAACAGAGCAGCTGTCATAAACCTGGTGGTGTTACTCTCTGAGAGAGGCCGTTTGGCTAATGCCTGCTGGAAGAGAAAGGATATTGCAGAGGGATCATGAGCAGGTTTGGGGTTTTTTTCTTTAAATGCCTTTGCTCTGAAGCACATTTCTTTGTTTAAAGAAGCTCATTCCCCTTGGATGGTTGTACGCTGCATTTGTGAGGCTAAGCACTTTGCTCCACTTTTTAGTTACAGATAACTGTATCATGTATAGATTTTGCCCAGGTTTTCAGATGTCATTAATCTTGCCTTAATGTCAACTCCTACATGGACAGCTGACTGGCTTTAGATGGTGCCTCTGAGATGAGGCACAACCTGGGGTTTTGGGATGCACGTGGCAAGGCAGCCAGCCCCAGCATAGTGCCTGGGCCCTTCTCAGGAGCAAGTGGGTTCCAGTCCTCCTGGGCAAAGGGTCCAGCTCTTGCTGCGAGAGCCTTCAGCTGTGTGCACCTTTTCCTGCTCCTGGCAATTAAGGGTCTTGACTTCTCTGGACCAACTCATCTGGTTCTGAGCCAGGAAGAATGGCATTTGTGTAGTGGTTCAAAACATTGATACCAGTGAGGTTAAGAAGTGAAATTATTCTGTCATAAAGATTGCTTAGATGGTGAAGACTACTTGACAAACAGAAACTGTTTGGGCAGTGAGCCACGTTAGACACATACACCTTTTGGGGTTTGGGGTTTTTTTAACAAACAAGATGAAGTAGCTCAAAGGAAGGGATTGTCTCGTATACCATCCTTGGTAGACAGCTGTGGGTAGTGGGGCTGAGCTACAGGCATGATGTTGACTACTGATATGACCTGTAACATAAAACTGACGGTTGAGTTACATCCAGATGTATGTGCTGCTTTTCACACTCACTAGACCACGGGGAGGGGGAGAGCACAGGATCAAGTCCTTGCTCATGTCGATATTCCCTGCTGAAAGCTGCTTTCTTCAGTAAAAGTACAAAGATGTCCCAAAACAGTATCCTCTGGCACCCCAAAATCCAGAAGTGACAGTGTCATCCAGGAGATCAGGGATGTCCCAGCATGATGTGTTCTGGGATATACTCGGGGACCAGGGAAGGGCCATCAGCAATGTTTCACACAGGCCTCCTCCCACTCCAGACTAGTTCATGGTGTAGGTATGAGCTTCTAACTTCTCTTTTTTTGCATTTGGATTTTAAATTTGGTTTAAAATTCTAATTTCCTGGCTCTGTAAGCTCATGTTGGACTTTTAAGATTCCTGCCTGCCTGCCTTCTTTCTTTCTTTTTTCTTTTTCTTTCTTTCTTTTCTTTCTTTTCTTTTTCTTTCTTTCTTTTTTCTTTCTTTCTTGCTTGCTTTTTCTCTTTTTCTTTCTCTTTTTCTTTCTTTCTCTTTTTCTCTTTCTTTTAGAAGCAGGACTTTTCTGAACTTAAAAGGTAATAAATACTGGAGGGAGGCTTTCACTAAAAGAAGCCATTTTTTTCTCATAGATCAGCTTATCGACACAAACGGAAACCCTCGTCTGACTGTAACTGTAGGTTTCCATGTCTGGTCAATTTTAGGCAATTTGGTTCTTTTGGTACATTTCCTATGCCACTTGAAGCTCATTCTGCTGAAGTGCCGCAAATGTCTTTGGTGACATCTCTGTACAAAGTGCATTTTTAAGCCTTGGAGGAAAGGAAGACCTTTCAAAATATATGGTCCCTTGTTTGTGAGACACACAGTAACATACAAAATGCATATTAACCCAAATGCTTTTATAATGAAGAGACTGGCTACAAACAGTAAATTGTGTTAATCTATAGATGTATACACAAAGGAACATTTCACTTTCTGTTGAATTTTAAGGACCTCCATTGCCCAAAACTCAATTTGAGAAGACATTGGTTCTACTCTTTTGTATATTTTAAACAATTCAGGTCCTAATTTTAAATGCTAAAGGAGATTAGGGAAGTCTGGTTTGGCCTAGGAACAAAACAGTAAGCGTAAAATATTGCAACAATGTCTTATGTTGGTCATTTATTGAGATCAGGTGTTGGTCATCGAGCCTCATAGCTTTAATTCCTTCTCTCACTTCACTTGGAAACATCTGCACTGCAATAAGCATTGGATATGCTGTGGTATTTGTTCTCCCAATACATTCCCGAAAGTGTTTAACTTATTGCTGAGCACTGGGAGCAAATCAAAGCTGACGTCTGGCTCCGGTGACAAAAAAATTAAGAGAACAGAGAATTTTAAGTATGAAGAGAATATAGGAAACTCTCATCCTGACAGTGCGTAAGAAGCCAAAAGAAGAAAATTAAAATTGCATGATTAAAGATGAAAAGGAATTCACTGTTTTGACTGCTGGACCTTGCAGGAAAGATATCTGAAGAAAGAATGAAATAGAAAGTTAAGTGGGCAAATATCACGTAAAATTTACCACAGATCAAAATATTACTTTTTTTGCACATCAAAGGCAGCCTCTTATTTTCATAGGTTATTTAACCCCACTGGCAATCTCTGCAATGCATAAATATTTTTGATGGCACACAAAGTGTCTTCTCAATGGTGTATAGACACTATATAGTGAGCAGGTTGAACAGTATAAATATTCATGTCAGCAAAGGTGCTGTCAAACTCCTAACTTGATGTGATATCAAAAATTAAAATATAAAAACGATATTCTGTTTTGTTGCCTCCTTTTTCTCCCCAACTTTAGCACCTGGCTGCATGGTCAGGGTAAAGAAATGCACCTGAAAGATTGTGTTTTGGTTCAGGCACAGGGAATTCAAATGAAAGCTCCTCAAATTCGACAGTTTAATTTACTTCTCTTAAGCTCTTTAATACCAAACTTATCAGTTCTCTCTGTTAGGCATTAACTTGTTAAATGAGTCTTAATTATACATAAGCAGATGGAGATTTGAATTAAAATTACCTTACACTCGAGTGGCTTTAGTTCATTATAACATATCTTCCTCTTAATCATTTAGGCAGTCTCATCATCTTTCATATAGAAAGTTATTAAAGTATTCCAATTTCCATATTTCTTCAGATACATCCACTATTAAATGGCACATAATGCACATTAGTTGGTGACTTATACCGTGCAATAGTTAGTGAATTATTCATGTCAGTAACAATTTTTAGACATTTATGTCATCTGTATCATTTTATTTTAAAGGATTTATATTTACAGAATGTCTCATATTTTACCTCATCTCAGTTTTCAGTGCAAGGTTGAATGCCTCACCATTTTGGTGGTGTGAAAAGGAATAATGTCCACTCTAGTTTTTGCACTCGCATTAACTGAGGATTCGAAGTGGATCCAAACTGGCTCCCAAGTCCAAGCAAGTGCATGTTTACTGGGAGCCTTGGAAAGGTTTGGGAAAGAGGTAAAATTTCTAAAGGAAATCACAGTTACTCTCCTTTTCTTGTGTCTTGCTTTGGCACTATCGTCATCTCTGGATTCTCCAAAACCAAGAAGACACTCCTCAGGATTTGCCTGGCCTCCAAAATTAAGAGAAGGTTTTGCCTAAAGAAAGAAAATTATTGAAAGCTTTTGCAGGCTTCAGTGGACATCACCTCACCTAACTGTAATGACCTCAAAGTTGGGATACTAGTTAAATTAGTCATCTAGGTTAAGAGTTTAAGTTGGCTCCAGGAATAGAGAGAAGACACTTCCAAAAGACAGCTGATTTCCCTCTTTAGGAAAGGTGTCCTGTGGAGGATACTTGTCCAGCTAATTCAGATCGGGCTTCTAACTTTTACATAGCTTTAGCAGAATGAAAAAAAGTCTGTCTTAAAGTATGTTAATGCCTTTCAAGAAAAGGAATGGACAACAGATAACTGGGTATGAAAAACTCTTTTCTTCCCCTGTTTTTAAAGACTCCTGAATGCATATGCTGAGAGTGTCATGTGTCTCTTCTAGACAGAGAGCAACACCAAGCAATTTAATCAACTGCTGCTATGTACCTCCTGGGTAAAATCAGGAAAGAATTGGACAAAAAGTGGCATTTTTGTTCCAGTAAGCAATTTACAGCCATTCACAAAGGAAAGACCAGTGGGACTTTTCAAAGACAAAAGCATCCAATATTCCCTGCTAAAGGCAGCAGATGATTCTCAGCATCCCTTTAGCTAATATATTAACCAGGTATCTTCAGTGTCAAATAATGGGTCTATGACAGAAATAACTATGTTAGCTGGATGATAGAGAATGACGGCTCAGCCAAAAGGCTGAGTCTGCACTGGCAAATGCTGCAGCTATCATCAGGCAATGGGATAGGTCTACAAGAGGCTTTTGCAGAAATAGGATACTGCTATTTACGTGGCATGTTTCGAAGGAAAGGGGACTCAGTGCATGCTGGGCCCCTCAGCAAGACACTTGGGCCACGCGGCCATTTCACTCCCCAGCTCCTCTGGAAGTCTTGATACACTTTAGGGTGTGGATTTATCATGGTTAATCTCAATGAATTCCAGTTCTGCTTCCTTGAGAAAGAGAGGATGCTGCTGCTTGCCTTGCAGGAGGTTTATGAGAAAAACCACCAACACTTGTGATGCCCTGAGGAGTTGGGGATCTTGTCTAAGGGCGTTCTGTGAATTCAGTGTGAGGAGTTTCCTGCACTCGTCAATAAAAACTGCAAAACCTAGCTTGAATTTACAGCTTATTTAAATTTTCTGTTGTTTTCTTCAAATCTCCACAAGAACTCTAAGGATTAGTAGCGTAAAGGTGAGCAGAAAAGCTCAAATGAGTTGTGAAATTAAATGTTCTTCCACTGAGATCTAAGTGCTCTAAATAATAAGCCGCAAGTGACCTGCAGTCCTCATTACCAAATCATCTGGTAGGAGCCTGTTTTCTCTTCTTGAAGCATTTGAGAAAATTTTATGGAACTGGAAAGTTGCAAAAGCGCTGGGTTTCCTCTCTTGAAGGGCAGAGAGAGAGAGAGAGAATGAACATGCATGTGTGTGTTTTAGGAATAGGGTGGGGGTGTAATCTCAAGAAGGCGGCGTGAGGGAAGACAACTGAAGCAGTTGCTGCTTTTCTGCTTATCCACCAAAGACCATGCCAAGGATGTGCTAAAGCTTAGGGCACCATGTTCTGCACATGTGCTTTTTCAGGTAAAAGGCCATAAAAATATAAAGTGGTCTACAAAATGTTCCTAGGTTGCTCACCACATGCCCCTGAAGAGTTCATGCTTTGGACAGAGTGGCTATGCATGTCTGGAAGAAAATGTGTTTAAGCTAGGGTATATCTTTAAAGTCATTAATGCTTCTGGTGGCTGGTGCTGCAGGGCCCTGTTTTCTTGAAGACTCTTTCTGTCTAAACACAAAAGCAAGGGGCATAATCTCTGATGTGGCAAGTTAGGAAGTTCAAGATAGATAGGTCCATAATCCCTGTTTTACAGCCTATCCAAAAAACTGTTTCCCGTATTGCTTTGTATCATGCATAGCAAGTCTCGACTATTTATATCCATGCTGTATGCAGTGATATGCATGTATGCTATTAGGATTTTGGGGGACATCCCTCAGGTTGATAGCATCTATGGAAGGACCTTGCAAGGACCTGGTCTGTGGTGGGACACAAGCTTTTGAGAGATCTGAGGCAGAAGGAAAAAAGAAAAATATAAAATAGAAGAAAAGAAAAAGAAAAGAAAAGAAAAGAAAAGAAAAGAAAAGAAAAGACAAGAAAAGAAAAGAAAAGAAAAGAAAAGAAAATAAAAGA
>JAVJGG010000005.1:31966702-31991700 GCA_035590195.1 Aviceda cuculoides
TCCGGCGCCTGGAGCATCTCCTCCTCCTTCTGCACTGACCTGGGGGGCTGCAGGGCTGGTTCTCTCACATCTTCTCACTCCTCTCTCCAGCTGCCATTTCGGTGTGCCCTGCAACTTTTTTTCCTTCTTAAATCTGTTATCCCAGAGGTGCTACCACTATCGCTGGGCTCGGCTTTGGCTGGCAGCGGGTCCGTCCTAGAGCCGGCTGGCATTGGCTCTGTCAGACATGGGGGAAGCTTCTAGCAGCTTCTCACAGAAGCCACCCCTGTAACCTCCCCACTACCAAAACCTTGCCACACAAACCCAATACAACTCACAATCCCTGCATAGACTCGCAGCCACATCAGCTCCTCACCATGCCACAGTAGGACCTGCTGTAATTGCAGTACCGTTTTCTGCTGGTGAGAAAATGCTTTTGATGATAACAAAATGCTGGGGAATATGACAGCACATTGAAGTCCCCGTGATGCCTGAACTGAGGAGGCTGTTAATTCATATAGGACATTCTGTGCCTAGTTAGTGTTGTGGACTTTGTTAGGCACGGCGGTGCATTGGTGAATTTGTTCAGTTCAAACCTAACACTCTGGGACTATCAGTAGTTTTGGGGTGTCAGCTGTCACTCCCTCAGGCTGTGCAAACCGCTTGCTTCTGACAAAACGGCTGCCTGCTACGTGGATCCAAACCCATGCTTAAACAAGTACAGAATTTTGTTAACTTCTTAAGTACACTCTAGGAAAAAACTTTAAAGTAGTGTAATTTGAATTTTCAACCACCAGTGGAAAGTAAAAATGTGAGCTTGCTTATTGTGTATGGTCTAGAAAATGTTAAGATATAGAATCCTATAAATACAAGGCCTTTATGGCCATTGGCAAAAGTATCCAAGGCAAAACGAGCTTCACTAACAAAACCCCTGTACAATATGGGGAGGGATGTTGTATTTATTTATAGTCACCTTGATGGGGGAACCATCAAGGACACAATAATCCAGGGAAGAGGAGAGAAGAAGCTGCCCTCACAGCAGGAGGATCTTTTCCTTAGGCCATCGACAGTGCAGCAGAGAGCTGGACAAAAGGTCTCCTCTGCTTGCGGAGGAAGACCAGTGAAGATGGCTGCACACTTTTTGTCATCCAGTCATACACCTACATGGGTGCATGGACCTGTAGAGGTCCAGTGGATTGGGCCTCAACAGACCAGCATAGTCAGCAGCGAGAGCTCACCAGCTAGATTTGTGACTCTGAGAATACAGTGATAGGAGCCATATAATTTCCTTAGACGGTGTTTTCCCCCTGTCCTCTGTTTAACCTCTTCATTCATGACCTGGCAAGTGTGCCTGAGCAAGTTCGAACTGACACAAAACTGGGAAGAGTGCTTCGCACGCCAACTGGAGAAATGGGCCAACAGGCATCTCCTGAAGGTCAGCAAAGGGAAATGCCAAGCCCTGCCCCTGGGAAGGAAAAACCCCATGACTCAGGATGTGCTGCGGCCAACAGGCTGGAAAATAGCTTTTCTGTTGAAAAAGCAACCTGGGTTTCCTGCTGGACACCGAGTTGAACAGGGGCCAGAAATGTGCCCTGACCACATCAGTGGAGAGTGCTGTGTCCAGTCCTGGGCTCCCCTCCACGAGACAGACGTGGACATACTGGACTGGGTCTAGTGAAGGGCCACAAACCTGATGAAGGGACTGGAGTACCTGTCGTAAGAGGAGGGGCTGAGGCAGCTACCACAACTCAGCCCTGGAAGAGAAGGTTCAGGGGAATCTAATCAATGTGTATAAATACCTGATGGGGGGAGTAAAAAAAGATGGAGCCAGACCCCTCTCAGTGGGGCTCTGCAACAGAATAACAGGCAGTGACCAAAAACTGAAATACAGGAAAATCTGTTTAAAAAGAAAAAAAAGCTTATTATGATGTGTGTGGTCAAACACTGGCACAGGTTGCCCGGAGATGTTGGGGAGTCTCCAACCTTGGAGACATTCAAAACCTGACTGAACGCATCCCTGAGCAACCTGCTCTAGCTGACCCCGCTTTGAGCAGGGTGTTGGACGAGGTCATCTCCAGAGCTGTCTTCCAGCCTCAGGGATTCTGTGGTTCTGTGATCAATGATAAATTACAAGCACAAAGTTTGTAAGTTCAGGGGAAGCCAATGAGAGCCGGTCAGTTCTGTGGGCTCTATAATTCATCGAGTGCTTTGGCTCCTGGCTGCAGCTCGCAGACGCAGAGCTCTTGGCACATTTTATGTATGAAATCCAGCCCATTCCTTTCAAATGATGAAATTCAGCAGTATCCTAAAGGATACCGGCAGCACTGTTCCAGAGCATCTGACCTCTCCAACAAGCAAAGCCCATCTTCTACCAGTCCACATCTCCATGAGGGTGGTCACATTAAGTGCCCAAACCCACAGCCCTGGGGTTTCTGGAACAAAACAATGTATTTTTGGTTGTTGGGTTTTTTTCCCCACAGGCAACCTGCAGCCAGTATTTGAATGTAATATTAACTTCTAATTGCATCATATTAGCAGTTTGACATTGCATCTTACTAATGCTTGTTTTTCCAGGATGTAGTGTAGAAATATAATCATATTAACACTCTGAAAGCAAACACAGAGGTGGTATAAATTGTTAATGCAATCTTCTTTTAAGCAGCTTGTTTGAACAGTGCATTGGTGTGTGAGAAAATGCCAGCCTTTCAGTCTTTCCAAATAGTGCAGTGCTTGCAGTCCACTGCAGAATAAACATATACATTCTGTTTAAGGTAACAGATGGTCATTTGCTGTATGTTCCCATGAGCACCCAATCTTTCGCCTGCATTCTGCTACCATTTGTCTGAGACCCACCTGTGAGCCAGCGCAGCAGTTTCTTAGACACGACATTGCCTCGCTGACATGTCATGTACAAAAATGGTGGGTTTTGTTGACGTGTATTCCTGTAAGTCTTTCTCTGTTTTTCCTTCCTATGAGTGGGACCATTAATTCTTCTGACTTGCATCATCAGACTGAAAATGGCAGCCTCTGTGTAGAAATGCTGCAAAGCTGTTTGGATTCTTCAGACTCTGAAGATCAGCCTTTAAACCAACTAATTAAGTTTTCTGCTTGCTGCCATTGAAAGCCTCAGTCAGATATAATTAAAACTGAGCAGCAGATGACAGCGGTGGCATTTGTCAGAATCATCCAGTGGTTCAAATACCAGTTCTGACAGAAATGTCAGACTGATAACACTCCCATCTTCCCCATGCATGCCAGGAAAAACAGGAAGAACTTCTTTATTATAAATGCCTGACTGATAACCTTTATGAATCCCAGAACACCAAATGCAACACGCAAAATTTCATTATCCTAAGAGGCAATGCTCATTTCCCATGAAGTAGACCCTACAGCTCCTTGGGACTCCTTGTAGTGTCTGTACCTTTTGGAAGACCCTTTCAGACATTCAAAGAGGAAGAAAGCCCTGATCCTGAAGTATGGGTGATTCCAGCCTCACAGACAGCTAAGCTGGAAGAGATTCCTTAGAGAGTAAATGAGCTGAAACCAAATCAACATATTCCTCATCTAGAAAGGGCAAAGCCGTAACACAGCTGTGTAAGCTATCCTTGAGCTGTACAGAAAGGTGGGAAGACAGAGTCCTTTCCCTACAGAGTTTAAATTGAACTGTTATTGCTAAAGATAGCAGAACAGCAGAGTAAACAACAGAGACAGGCGAGAACAAATGAATAGGGAAAAATTACTTTTGGAAACATTTTGAGATTACATTTGCCGCAGCTTCATACACAGGTTTTCCCTATTTTGTCTCATCAGTTTTGCCAGCACATTTATAATACTCTCTTCCTGCCACTCTGTCTTTCTTGCTTGAGAGTTTGGGTGTTTTCTTCTTTTTTCTTCTTCTTTTTTTTTTTTTTTTTTTCCTTCTTCTTGTTTTAACTAAATGGAGAGCAAAAAGGAGACCGTGTCGGAAAGGGAATCGGTGGCACTTTGAAGCAGCAGCGGTGCCGATGTCACCTCCGAGTCCCTCGGCTCTACTCTCCGCTGTAGCCACAGCGCGTTGTCCGTGGGCTGGCCAGAAAGCAGCCCTCGTCCCAGCAAACCAAAGGGGAAGGCACTGGCCGGTTGTGCCTTTTTGGCAGTCCCCAGGGAAGCCCCATGCGGTGGGTGGCTCAGTGGGTGCCGAGCCGGGGCAGGGGGGTGAGCAGGCTCCTTCCAACTCGAGCTGGCCGCGGTGGAGGAAGAGCTTCAGAGCAGAGGTGCGTATTGGAAGTGCCTGAGCGGGCTACTCAGGATTTTGACTTGCTAGAACTGAGCTACAAAGACATGACAAACCATTAAAAATAAGCTTGGCTGCTGCTATTGGGCAATAATTATACCATGGTCACAAAAGAAACCACCAGCCCTAATGTACTTCTAAAAATGTTGTATTCGTGGAGGTGTACCTGATCATTTACTCTTCCACCTAACTACTCTGTCTTATCATCAGTCATACCTCCTGGCCATTATCAGTCCTGAGGCCATGCTTTGCCCTAACTATCCTGAGACATTTTCCTGCTGGGGATGTGCAAATATTTCTTTTTGTATGGCTGGTGAGCAGGTTTCTGTCCCATCTACCCACAGGGGTACTTGTATTGGATTATTACCTTAGTTTTGCAGTAGTTTAGATTTGTGGATGATGGTCTGTGATCTGATGAGGATCAGCATTTCTTTTTTGCTGTAGATCTCAGCAGACCACATCGCGCTGTACCGTGCACTGAATGCAAGGGCACCGTCTTCTGTCTGAGCTCTTTCCTTTGTAGTAAGTAATCAAAGAACATTTACACTTTCCTTTCTGCTGACCTTTATTAGATAAGTAGGCACCTTAATAGGGATGTTTTGAGGTGAGAGCGAAGTCTGGAAAGATTCTATTCTGGGATGTAAAGGTCTCAGGGATCACCCTTAGTATTTGTGGCAGAACTGCATCGAAATTAATATATTACAACAGATTGTGTCAGGCTGGATCGCAAACTTTTCCGAAGCGGGGTGAGCAGAAAGGTCATATTCCTCATCAGCTCATACATCAGGCTGCATAAGGGTATCCGAAGAGGTTAAATTCTTCTTCCAGGAAATAAAATCAGTGTTTCCCATTTTCAGGTCCCAGCTGTGCCTCTGAATTGCCATTTACTTTGAGCAAGGCAGCTAGCTTCATTACATAGGCATATTATTTTGGTTTCAGAAAGGGTCCTTGTTTAAATTATAACATGCCATTAGCAAAGGTCCTTTTGTGGTGACTGCAGTTAATACAGAGTTCTTTCCATCTTGCTCACCTACACACCAGCGCATATTGTGCCCTTTGTATTCTGTCAGCTGGAGGACCCGCAGAATGATCTCCTGTCCCCAAAACTGATTTAACACCTCTCGCTATTATGCAAATAAAATGGGAAAAATAGTTTCCTGATTTCTTTCGACGGGCTGAAGCTGGCAGCTCAGGACTGCTCACACAGGTCGCGGCGTACAATGGGAAATGCCTACACATCAGCGCCTGTCGAGCCGCACAATAGGGGAGCAGCCGAGCACCGCGGCACCCGTCCCCATTCAGAGCCAGGATAACGGCGTCGCAGCTCGAGTGGAAGGGTGAGCTTGCCCCAGCTTCATGCTTCAGCATGCTACCGAAGTGACAGGCTATTTTCCATTGGCGGTTGGAAAGTCTTTTTATTGTATTAATCCTCTTGTCAAGGAACAAAACCGGAGTTTTCTCTTCTGTTAAACACCGCCGCAAGTTCTCGCCGCTCCCAGGGGCTTTGTTTGGGTGCAGGCTGCCTTTGGGGAAGGCAGGTAAATACAAGAGCTCCGCTTTCGTCCTGCCTGCCTTTGCTGCCGCAGCGTCAGCGAGCCAAAAATGTCAGGCCGCTGCTTTGGAGATGCAGCCTGCTCTTGTGGAAAGAGAGGTGACCAGCTTAACCCGTGCCGGGGACACGCGTGAGCGTCTGCCGTGCTTCACGGCGCGGTGAACAATGCGAGGTTATCGCCAAAAAGCCAACGTGTTCTTTTCAGAAGATATCTTCTCTCTAGGATGTGTCCACAGAACTACAGTCCAATCCTAGATAAAATACTGCATTTAAATATTTTTTTCTTTTTCATTTCATTTTGTCTCTATCCCTTTTTTCTTCTTTTTTTTTTTTTTTTTACAAAAGCATGCTGTCTTTCAATTAACATAGTAATGACCTATTGTCACCTGTTACCATGCTAATCCTGAGCTGGTGTGAAATTACTTTATAATAAACACTATGGAGTTCTGACTTTCAATTAATTTTTCACATGCTGTGCTAAATCAGATTAACTGTACCCCACCCTTTTGACCACAGACATAATTCCTTCCTTATAATGAAACAGAGGATTAATTTATATGAAGCATATCTATACACATTTGCAAATAAATGTAAAGATAGACTTTGTACCATATTTGCATTGCTCGCTGTGCCAGGTTGAATACAGACTTTCTGAGATTATTAATTTTTGTGTTCACTGGGGTGGTAAAGGATATTGCTGGGGTTTTTTTTATTATTATTATTTTCACTAAATGTCTACAACTAAGAATGGGTAAAGAAATGGAGTACTAAGAGATTGGTACCTTCCACAGGGAATTACACATAAAGATGTACAGTGTTATGATGAACTGAAAAAAAAGTAAACACTGCAAAATTAACCTGATCACCATTAATTTACTAAATTGCCTGTCATCCTTCTTGGATGTACATATTTACAACCTGACCAAATATAATAAATGCAGCTGTTTGGTCTTTTTAGTAGTCATTAGCATTATGAAGATGGACGACATCTTGAGCAAGTCTTCCAAACTCTGAATACCAGTATGGGGAAACTGTATAAGGCAAGTTTTTAAAAACATCTTCATTTCTAGTGCAGAAAAAGCTTCCAAAAACTCCTTCTGATTTGGTAACTTCAAAGATGCAGGAGACTACTACCTACTGTGCCATTTTTGTAATCAAAAAGTAATACAAACCCAGAGTTGACCCTTGCTGTTTGTCCACACACTCTTTTTCTCTCTATAGCATCAATTTGAAGCCCAAAGGTGCAGAATCATTGCATGAATTTTCTCCTTGGAGAAGTAACAAAGATGAAAATGGGGTATTTCTGGAGGTTCATGGATGTCTATATCTGTCTGTGCTAGTTGGTCCTTGGATTCGATGCAGCGTGCTTACCTGGTCCAAAATCTGAAGGTTTTCGCCCAGTCACTTGAAGCAGTTTAGCTCCTTGAGAATCGTATGAGCAAACTGCCTGGCCAAAACCCATTCCAACCAGTTGTTGGTTTTTTTAACTTGCTGTGCTGAACTTGATGGTTCAGAGCTAGGCTGGAGCACCCCGCACCCGGCTGGACGGCTCTGGATGGACCTGCTGGTTCCTCATGTCCGACCTGATGTGCCGGAGCAGCACCAGGGCTATGCCAGAGGTTCAGGTTTACCTCCCACCCACAAGTTTTCATTTCTGAAGCAGCCTGTGGACCACCTTTTGCTGATTCAGCAGCTAATCCAGGCGAAAAGTCAGGCGCACACTATGCATTAGCCAGGGTGAATTTACCGGCCAGTGGTGCACCTTCGAGACAGCAAGCGATTGACTTCAGGCAGACAAGCCCATCTCAGAGAGTCTTTCCAAGAAAGGCCCCCACTGCAGGAGCAGATGGTTTTTACAGATTGCCCAAACTGCATTTGAAAAAGATGGCCACAGGGAAAGAAAGCACAGCCTGGCCACTTACCTTCTGCGGACAGGCTCGGCAGCCGTGGCTCCTGCCCAGGCAGCAGCAACCTTGGCCCCTAGGCTACTACTGTGTCATTCAGGCCCTAAGGAATGCAGAAAAACCACGCCCAAATCTTCTTTGGAACAGGAACTGATTTAAACATGAGCAATGCTTTTTTTTTCAGTAAGTTTTAGACTTACAAGAACAGGACTAGCTGAGATTAAAGATACTTTTCATTTGTCTTTACTATTGCTTCTTTGAAATAATAGCACCGCTGCACACAAGGAAAAAGTCATCGCATATTCAGTGTTTATTGGCTTAAAACTGAAATTTCAATGCACTCTTTTTTATTGCTTTTCTCATACTATTTGTGAGGTCCAAGTGTACAATAATAAAGCAGAAAACAATAGGCCTACCTGGAAGGATAATAAACAGAAAAATGACCTGCAGGATGCGAGAGCTGAGTATTCTTGTCACCGTGGTGCAGGTTGTATGAATAAAGTGAATATACTGGTATTAGCATTTGGAGTAATACATTCCAGGAACAACAAAGTGAGCTAAACCTAGTTAGATCAGGTCAAACAAGCACAATCTCCACAAGGGGATTAAGGTGGTCAGAAGAGACATCAAATTATTTTTTCATTTTTCCTTAGGACTTTCTATTGCACATCTGTAATGAAAGGTCTTATCTCTGCCTTTTATTATGTAGCTTTTTAACTGTACGTATGATCTGACTTGGACTGACTCCAGCTTTGTTATTGAAAATCTGCTTTCAAATGCAAAAATAAAAACACTGAAGTAATAGCTGTTACTTTGTGTACAATGACAGTACTAAATGAATAAGTCATTAATAGCTTTTTTCATTTTATTATTTCAAAACATTTTACCAAACGTCCATAAAAAACTTCCCCATTACCACCAGTTCCACCCAACTGCAACTAGCATATCACTGCATATATAAACTGATTACAAGCTTTAGCCACATTACTATAATCTGTCACACACACACATTTCTTTCAACCATCTTCTTTGCTTTGAAGGAAGCAAAGAGAGGAGAGATCACATAAAATGCTCCTGTCATTATTGCCTGGAGAGGAGAAATGCCTTCAGCTACCCAATTACGGTATTCCAGTCAGCAAAGCTCACTCCAGTTTCCCCATCAGATGTTAAAGTATTGACAGCTCCTGTCTACTCATGCACTGCAAATCAACATGTCCAAAAAGTAAATTGGGATATAACAGTAGTCTCCTTCCCCTCACCATGTAAAATAGGTAACCAGCTCTCTTCTCTCGTTGTGTTGCCCTTTTGCTTTAGTAGAAGTAGGACATTAATGAAGGTGTGGGGGGAAAGTAAAAGTAACAGACTGCATTTCAGTTTGAAGGGGTCGGTGAGTGCTGATGATCCTCCTTCCTACGTGTGCCTACCTTCTACCTCTTTGATCCTGGGATACGGTGTGACGGAAAGCGGTGATCCAGGAGCTGCAGTGCTCAGCACCAGGCAGAAACAATGATGGGCAGCGAGATCTGCGTTCCGCCATGCCACATTCGTCTACCGTAAGTGGGGGATTTGCTCAACACATATATGGGCCCTTTTGACGAGCTAGGAATGCCACCAAGTCACCACCAGAGTCTACTGCAGATTTATAATTGCTGTGGCTCCTGCGCCTGCCTGGCTCTGGGCTCTGCTCTGTCCCTTTTGGAAACAAGCTCCGTGCAGAGGGGAGAGGGCACCTCACAGGGGACGTGTCTTCCAGCCATGCGGAGGAGGAGGTCAAAAAACTCGGCTGCTGGGGACAAAGGAGAAAAGAGAGGGTAGAGGGGGAAACCCTGAGGCTAAGTAAAAGAGGTTAAAAGTACAGACACATCAGTAATTTAGCTAGTGTTGGAGGAAAAAAGAGAAAGCAATGTACTTTCAGAGAGGATACGGTCATGGGTTTTGCTGATGATGGGTAAAGACAAGTTTCTGAGTTTCAAATGTCATGCAGTGCTGCTCTGGGCAACAGGGTAATGTGAAGCATCACTACAGCTCACACAAAAACGTTCAAAGTCACCTAAAAATAACCTTCAAACAGTAGGAAAGGAGGAAGCATCTTCCTGAATAGTCCTCAACTACAGTTTGGAAAATCCATGAAAAAGGAGAAAGACACCATTGTACAGTCTCCTGGTGGGTGCTGTATTGTTGGAACAAATCAAATTTTCACTGGGAATATCCAAGTGAAGCAAGAACTGGCTGAACACAGAATCCTTTCCCAGATATCCACAGATAAGTAAGTTTGTCATTAATGACATGCCAGTGAATATAAAATCCTCCCAAACCAGGAGTTGCTGTCAGGTGGTATGCTTCAACAACTGGAGAATCAGTTCATTACAAGCTGTAGAAAATGAATGTGTTTTCTCCTCTCCAGCTCAACACCCAGGACAGACATAATTCAACTGACAATTTTTGTGCTCAGGACGTTTGAATATAAAAGCGGCTATTCCACTGACACCATCGATGAAGAAGAGCGCAGGGGAACAGGTATCTTAAATGAGTTCAAGAAGTAGGTCATTAACAAGAAAGTAATGATGATAGAATTGGTTTCTGCAACAACAGATGGAAGCGCAGGTATAACTGGATCCAAAGCTCCATTGCTCATAATCATCAGCGAGCACTCTGTGGAAACATGAATGACTTTAAATATTATGGGAGCAGTTGTAAAAAAAAAAAACCACACTACCTCCGTTAACTCCATTTGAGTCAGAGGCCTTTGTGTTTCAAAGGCTGCTCGATTAAGCTGCTGCAGCTTGTAATGATCTAATTTTGCACACTGAGATGAATGAGAAGTATGAGCAAAGGTATGGTTTTGCTGGGGCTTTTCCTCTGCTTAAGATCAGAAGTCTTCAAATCAGGAAATGAAAACTCTCTTATGATCCTTCTGAAAAGATGAGTTTACTCTTCATTTCTCATTTCTGAGTGACTTAGCTACAAGGCAAATGAACATAAAAGTTGCTGGAAAATGGGAGGATATTAGTGAGATGCTTCGTGCAGTGAGTTCGTTCAAAGCTGACTGAATGAATAACTTGGAAAGAAAATACTACAGTGTCTCATGGTCGTGTGAGGAATCTTGGAGGACAGTGAAAGCAACAGTAAATGAAAATGCCAAGAGGAATCATGACTGTTTCACACAGACTGGTAGGACAGCCCTGTCTCTGGCTCCCCTTGAGGCTGACCACGGCCTGGCTACACAGTGTTTTGCCAAGGCCCATGATCTCTGCTAGGGTCTCTGTGTAATTGCAATAATTAATTACACCTCCAAGAACAAGGGAAGCTTTGTCAGGACCAGGTCAAAAAGAGGATGCTCTCCTTGCCCTTCAGAGCCCAAAGAAGTCTAGGTAATCGACTCAGGTGTCCAATGGTGCAATGTTATCCCCTGATGTATTGGCAGGTTTTGAGTTTCTACCCCATGGAAAATTAAGTTCAAAGACTCTTATTTAGGTTCGATAGGGGAGCCAGGCTGGGAGGTTAAGAAGTGTGTCCCAGGTGCCATTACGGGGCAGAGAATAGACCTCTATAACTCAGTGGTGTTTTGTGTTTTTTTTCGCGTACTCTCCCAGTGACACCGTGGAGGACAAAATGTCTCTGGCAGGTCAGTTTGCCCGAGGCGCAGCTTTGCTACAAACAAATCTCCTGGCCTTTACGGCGAGATAATCTGCTGCAGATGGAGGCACAGCGACAAGCGCTTCCTTCCCCAGCAGTACCTTCCCCATCGATTTCCTGACTCCCGCTTTGCTCTCCTGCACTGGGGAGCTACCTTTCTACGGGAATGTTTTTTCCTGAGAAAACCCTTTGGGGAATAACTCAGCATTTTTGAACCAAGTTGAGGTTACCTGTTTTGCATTGCTGTCTTTCTGCTGTAAATATATTTTCAACTGCTCTGCTTTTCATTTTCTTACTTCCAGGAGATGGTGAATTCTTAAAATATGGATGCTCTGTGTAGAAGTAATTTTTGAAGCAGTTTGCGCAATGCATCTAAAATGAATTAGAATTTTAGATGCTTACGTATTTTTTATGGGAATAATATGTGCAATTTAAAAGAACTTTCCCATCTCTGCTGTTTTCGTGTGCTGTATCACATGCAGTGGTCTAGTATTTCCTGGCAGAAAAGCTACATTTGTCCACTTCTAGAACCCACAAGTAGAGAAGTCAGATCAGTTCTCTGTGCACTGTTGAAAACCAGAAAACTACACAATTACTGTAACAAAAAATAATCTAACAAGGGAACTAACCGTTTTTAATTTAATGGTAGAATTTACATCTGCTAATGTGCCATTTAATGTGCTGTGTAACACAATTCTGCATTCCTAATTGATGCAAACTTTACTTGCGCTCTATCAAATGTCTCATTGGTTGCATTTCAAATGTCTCCCCGAGTCTTTAATTATATTCCTGTGCCAGGGAAAAAAAGAGAAAAAGAATAAAGAGGAAAAGAAATTGGAACTAATTCCTGTTAAGTTGTCTAAAGTGAAATAACCATGACTGTAGGCATGATTTGAAATCCCCAGAACCTGAAAGAAAAACTCCTGCTGAGTTCAGTGGGCATTGGCTCAGACCTCGTGTAAACACTCTTGCAGCCATACCTGTGCTCTGCAAGCTTTGTAAAAACAGGTGGAGGGAGTCCAATGTATTTTGGAATGCATTGGCCTCAGGGCAATGCTACAAATGCCATAAACATCTGATATTCCCTTCATAGATGTCTCTGGCCTCATGACAAACGAACTCAGCCTTTGAGCAAGCAGGGAGAAGAAACATAGACAGCATGCTTACAAAATATATTAAGGCTGTTTAGATGAAAGACTGAAGTAACTGAGCTGTTTGTAGCTGTGAGCAAGATGATTAGATACTGTCAGTTTTAGCAGGAATTTTTTCTTATGGTTTTTCTAGCATGCAGCATTCTCAGTGAAACGGCTCTAAAGCAATAGGATTTTCAAAAGGCTTATGCTGAATGCAGCGTGAAGCATTTTGACTTTGAAACAGGTTGTATTAGTTTATATAGATTTGCCTTTTGTGCACTGAGATATTCCAGTTAGTAAAAAGTGAGTAGGAATCCTTTGTTCCCTCGTGGTGTCTTGTGTTACTGGTAGCACCTGAGAAGTCTCTGTTGTACTGGACATCAAAATAGGTGCTTAAGATGGTACGAGTACTATCAAAACATAGTTCAGTTTACCTGTACTATGAAGCATCCAAATAGATAGGCAAAGCTTGTGAAGACATTTATTTCTCCAAAAAGAGAGGCCCATGCCCAAGTTAGCCTTAGTTTCATACAGTACGTTCCCTTGCAGGAATTCTGACCTGAAATGAGGAATTGCCGTCCTTGTGGGCAGTTTTACTGAAATAGAGATCCTACACAGCATATCCTGCAATCTGCAAGCCCTACTCTTCCTCTGACCTTCAGTGGCAGGAAGTTTGTCAGCTGTAGGAGCAGCTGTACCTCATATTTATCTCCAAAAATGGTGATTTTAAAGCAGCTGTTTTCCCAAATGATGTTCTTCTTTCTGAATCCCAGCTTCTATATATCGTGAAAAGAAATGCATTGTGGCAGCAGAAATATGGAACATTTTGCCGGCGGTTTTCATACAGTCTGGGCTAGGAGAGGGACCCCCAGTCTTCTGCTGAAGAATGAGTCTTGCTGTCTGTAAATAAGAAGCCATTCCAACGAAGGGATGAAAACTAATGGTGGTTAAACTCTGAGAGGGAAACTGTAACCTTCACAGAGGCTTTCTTTCCAGCTGTGTTCAAAGGCACTGTAATGACTTCAGAGAACTGCAGTGACTCATTTTAGATGATGACTACATAACTATTCATTTACACTTAATGAGTTTATTCCACCAGGTATAGGACAAATTCTAAACAAATAACGCCACTGAATCATACACATCAATAAATTTGAGCGCTAAACTGATTCTGGGTAACAAAGGTAATGATAAATAGAGAGGAAGAAAAGCCGCCTCCAATTAATGAAAATGCCCTTTGTATTTTCTAATAGCTCAAACATTAATTTGAAAATGGCTTTCTCTGCAATAATTTACAGACAAGCACTTCATAATGGGGAAACAATTCAAATTTATGTGCACTCGAACGATGATGATCTGATTAACTTATTAAATTCTTGTTGATTCTACAGTCCAGATGAAGTGTACCATTCTTCATGGGTTTCATACCTTGCAGTTTTAAGTTCTCACATTATCAGACTTCAGGCTTCAGTTGCTACTGAAGGTCTTTTCTCTGGGACGTCCTCTGGTGCAGAGTGGACAGAACCAAGATCCCAGGGATTGATTTCATTTGTCTCTTTCCATTAATTTCGAAGATATGTTCTCTTCCACCTTGGAGGAGGACTTGATTAAATTTAGCACTAGAATTCACATAGTCCTCAGCTGCTGTGGAGTGTAATTGAAACGGTGTGAAATATTAGAGACACACAATTCAAGTTAAAGCTGATTCAGTCAGGGATAGCCATGCTGGATTTAAGTTCAAGAAGCTTAGCTTGAACCCTGTCAAGCTTACTGTCCTTCAAAGGAAGCGAGTTAGCTTTTGAAGGAAGAGGAGATAAAAATTATCCATGGGAAAAGACAAAAGAACACAGTCAAATCAGTCTGCCAAACCTAGTGTCCACTGGCTTTAAACAATGGGCAGTAATACCAATTTATCTGTAATGTATTTGTCAGTTAGAGCTACCCCAGCTTTAATCATCATCCCCTTGTATTTTTTGTGCACCCTAGACAATTCCACGGACAGTAAAGAATTGTTCAGACCCTCAGATGTTGGGCAGAAAAGACAGCTGAGATGCCACGCACTAGCATAAATTATTTTAAACATGAATGTAGCTATCATCTCCAGCATCCCTTTCACAATAAAAGAGAGGCTCCCGGTGGTTACGCAATGCGTGTCACGTTAAATAGTGCAACCTAGTGTAACTGGTATTGAGTAAACATGAGCCCTAAACCAACTAGCCCTTCATTTACTGCTCTGCTTCATGGCTAACTTTACCACTTAGTCCCTGTCCTGTTTTGTCCTTGGGCCGCTCCAGCCTTTCAGGGTGTCATCAGTAGAGTCCACCCTTGTTCAGTCAGGAGATGGGCTTGAAGTGTAACTACATTTTCAGAGGTGACTTAAGTGTCGTGGGTCTCTCCTCCACACCCCCCTGGAGCTGTAATTGCTGGCTAATACTGTGTTTACCTGTGTTCAAGAAAGAGAGAATTCCTTAGAATCATCCAACTATTTTAGCCTGCCATAGTCAATACTTAAACTTCTTCCTCCAAAACAGCCCTAAGTCTTGTCCAGTATCTACAAACTGTGAATAAAACCAGTTTGTTTAATGAAGGGGAACATAAATCTTTCATTGAACGCTTACCTTGCTTTTGTTCAGTGCAACATTCCAGCTTTTTCTAGTGACTTTATTTACCAGGTAGCATTATCAACCCCATGCTTTAATTCTGTAATCTCATTTCGTACTTCTAATCATTCTTACAGCCCCTGACCCAGAGACTCTAGGACTCCCTGCCCCCCCCCCAAAAAAACCCCTCTAATTCTGGAGACCAGGATCAGAAGTCTGGATCAGTCCTTCCTTAAAATGCAGTGGAAACTTTCCCTAGGTAGAAAGTTTGAGTTTTTATCTGAGTATAGTTTAAACAAAAAGAAATGTCAGTTTGACAGAAGCGTCTGCAGTGATCCAGCTTGACTTACAAAAGAAGAGTCACTAGCTGTGTTCCCTAGGGCTCATCTGCACAAGGACACCCAGAGGAGGTTAGGTGCATGATTTAAATTTGTAAAGTCAGCGTTCATATAGCAAGTATCTTCTAGGATTAAGCCACAGCCAGTTAAGGACATTTTATTTCTGAGCGAAAGCAGCTACATGGCAGTTTAATGTGCTGTAGCTTACTCATGTTGTCTTCATACCTTTCATTGACTCACTTCAACTTTCCTGACCATTTCTCTCTTGTTAGTTTGCCCACTTGTTCTTTAAAAAATAGGGCCTTTGTGGCTGAGGCAAAAGAGGATTTTGGCTTGCTTTATTAACACTCTTGCCATAGCAAAAAGTGAAATTCCTGCCTGAATAATACAGAGATTTACTCTCTGTTTCAGGCTGGAATATTCTTCGAAGTGCATCCCACGAAGCACAGGTAGAAACTGTATGCACCAAATGAATGAAGTAAAGCCAAGTCAGATACCATGAGCACAGACCACCTCTCTGATGTCTCACAAAACCTACATATAGGGGAGACCATGATCCCACTTCTCTAAATATATCACCACCATTAGTGTTCTTCCAGTCAGCTTGAGACTAGGTTAATCATGGCTCAGCTTTGTAGTCTAGTGCTCAGTGACACTATATTTTCACCGTGATGCTGATTTTTATCTCTATTTTCCCGCCACCGAAGGCAGACACCTTTCTTCAGTGACTGCGTGCATGCTCGTGTATTTCCCTGCACTGCTAGGAACTCTTGCTCCAAGGTAGTCCAGCAAAATTTTATCCCAGTCAGTAAAGTGTGTTCATGCTTTGTACGTGTAGAACTTCAAAATACCCAACTATGTGAGATGGGAAGGCTTGGTCAAATGAGTCTGCTTCTTGGCTCAAATCTTGTAATACAGGTTGCAGCCCACAGCACATTTTTATGACCACATTACAGTGTTAGAAAAGATCCTGTGGCCTCTGGAAAACACAGTAGCTATGACAGAAGTGCTGTCACAGTCTTAACTAAAGCAGTATAAATGCATAAATACAAGGGGCAAGGTGGAGGCCTTCAGGGCATTCCCCTAAAATAGTAACAGGTCTCTAACTAGATATTTAAAGTGAATTTTCCCCTATTGGGAAACTGTATAGCCAAAACTAGTTGTCATTCCAGCCAGATGACAAAAGGGCAGTATCCCCTCACCAGCTTATTATCACGCAAAGAAAGAAGCCAATTTTTCTTTTTTAATCCAGGTTGCAAACATAAATCTCTGTTTTCCCAGAAAACTTCCTACAGAGAGACCTCTGTTCACTTCTTTCCTCGGCAGTGCCCAGTGAGTTTTATTTCTGACGGTCAGGGCAGGGCACACACCGTGCTTTCGCTGAACGCAGAGCAGCCACGGGGCCAGTGGCGAGTCTGGGACAGACGTCAGTGGTCGATAAAGTCTTATAACACTTTTGCAGGGCTAAATGCAGGCCACCGATCTTGCCCCAGTGACCGTAACAGGTGATTATTAAAAGGATTGCTGTAAATATGATTTAAAAACCTGGACGATGCTACAGGCCCCTAATGATCATTAATCCCGTTAATTTTAATGCTCTCATCAGGTTTTGATTAGGTAGACTGCTAAGCCCTCCGTTGGGCGGTAGTGCCGGGGTCTGAGGACCTGCCTCTCGCGCGATGGAGGGGGTCACCTGCAGGCAGCCCGGGAGTCATCGGGAGCTGAGGCTGTGTCTGCAGGCTATAAATTAACTGTTGCAGCAGCCTGAATCACTTATTTAGTACTTCAGGAGCCATATGTCAATGTGTATCAAAATAGCAATGCATCAACAACTGTCTGAGGTGAAGGACATGAGATAAAAAAGAAAATGGGATTATTCTCTAAAAAAAAAAAAAAAAGGATTGGGCAACTATCAAGTTGCTGATGAGCAGCTTCAGAAGCCATTGTTTGCAGGCCAGCGTTTGCTAAAATTAGTCCTGGTCACCTTGTAGGCAAGGGGAGGGAGAAGGAGTGAAGGACCTGGAGACCCCTCAGCTCCATCAGCTTGAGCGGGCCCTTGGTTTGGCCTTGTGCCATGTCATTGAGAGGTAATTAGTTCAGGGTCATTTAAAACGTGCTCATTTGACCAAATGCAGCACATACCTCATCCAAATGAGGGGGATTTACATCAGCCTCACCGTTTGTATCGAGGTTGACTCTAGCTGTAATGGGAGCTATATATTTAGAGCTGCCCCCAGAAAGGTTTACTCTGTCATGTACTGCCTGATAAACAACAGAATGAGATTTTGATACCACATGAAATGAAGAAAGAGGGAAAAGAGATGAGGAATGTCACTTGATGGACACTGATAGGTATTTATTCACCATGACCTAATTCACTGCTCGTTTCTGGAGCCCAGGGCAATGAATAACATATTAAGTGATATTAATGTGAAATATGGCTTCTGCTCCAACAGCAATCTTAGGAAATAAACTGCCATTATATGTAAAAAACATACATGACCCTTCCCTTTTTTTCCAGAATCCTTTTCACAGTTGCAGACTATAGCAGTATGGTTAGCTACATTAATTCTAGTATTATTACCAACCCCAAAGCCCAGGACTTTTCTAGTTACCCTGCCAAGCAACCCTATTCCTCTAATTCCATTTCCTTCTGTTCCTGAGTACCCTTCAGCCCTTTTTTAATGTATGAATGAAGTAGGAATGCAGCTCACATTTTTATGTCTATCAGCACTTTTAAAGATATTAACCAAAGCTGTTTATCTCCTCTCTCTGTAGCAAAGCAGAAGCTTGGAAACATCTTTTTATTTTCTAAAATCCAGGAAACAGGAGTGCATGTTCACAGGTGTATTTGATGTAATGTTTTATATCAACATACGCATTTCTTTCATGAGGAAAGCAGTAAGCAGATGAAACTGGGAAGCACTAGTAAGCAGCAGCAAAAAAAACAGGCATGCAATATGATACAAAATTGCAGTAATAGTACTTATGCTCTTTTATGTACATTGCCATGAAGCATAAATCAAGATAAGGCTGAGATTGTACTCCTGCCCCTCTTTAGGGGAAGAAGAAATGCAAATATTCTATACATTAAAATTCATTTCTGGGCACTCTTAGAAACATATGCATCATACAGAGGATTTTTTTATGATATGACTGACTTTTGTCTTGTAGCTGAAAATAAAAACATCTGTACTAAAATAAGGGAAAATGTGTGCATTAACAGAGGGAAACTTCCCACTCGGTACACATGAACAAACAAACAAATAAATCCTAACAGTTTAATGCCTGTAAAACATGAAGGCAATGTTCACTGTAGTTTTGCTAAGTGCCAGATGTGTACCTGAGGTGTAAAAAGGTTGCAAAACACCAGCATTTTAAATAAAATTTCCCTATGTTTTTTAATGAATTTCTGATATTTTTTTTTTTAACAGGCTTTCTTAAACTGGCAGGCTGAGTTAAACCTGATCGTATTCCGTATCAGCCCCACTAAAGGATGGGGAGCAGTGCCCAGCTGGCTTCAGTTACAGGTTGTCCAAATCCATCTCACCTAACTGTAAGGTTTTAGGATAGGAGCCTGCTTACCCAGAGGTCCCTGTATTCTTGGTGGGGAGCGATGGGCCTCTCGCAGGGGTGAATCAGGTCCTCTCCATCAACCGTGTGGTCTCTGCTGGGATCCTGGTCCCTCGTGGCATAGCTGGGCTAGATCCCCACAGGCAGCTGAGAAGAGACCTGGATGAACGAGTATGGTCTCCCCCCAGGTCCTGGCTTTCTCTGGAGGAAGTCTTGGATGCATGGGAAGGCAGAGAGCTACACCACACACCCAGAGATCTTGTGTGAATTGCGGGGTGCACCACAGACATCATCTGTACTGCCACGTAGATCCACCCTGAAGATGAGATGGTGGGATGCAGCTTGTTTAAATCAGAGTAAGGGTGCCTAAGACCTGTTTTAGCTCCAGATCCACACCTGACCCATCTACATGTCCTTACCAGCAGCTCCATTTGCAAAGCATGTCCCTGCTCATCACCATAAAGTCCTCAGGGCACGTAACTATGAGCACCTTGCACTGACACCTGGGCAGGAGTTGGGTCCCGTCACCGTTCAGGCAGAATGCAGGGGCTTAGTGAGTAGAAAAACACACTTGAGCATCACCCCAGGCCTAAGGACACTGGATATGGCCATGATGGTGTTCCAACCCAGGCTACAAAATTGTGCTCAAAACTACAGGATGTTGGGAAAAGTAACTGAAGTGCTCGATACGACATAAAAATGAGGAAACATTAAAAGGTTGACTTTTGAGGTTGAAAAATACCCATGCTAAAAGCAAATCAGTTTAGAATAGCAATTCTTACAGAGACAGAAAATACAAAGAACCTTTGGAAATAATTAAACACTGTAATTGTAGATTATCTTTGCTTAATAAAGAGAAAGGTTAGGCACCTCCAGAGCTTTAGAAGACTGTTCTGTCATTGTGTCACAATCGATCGGAATTTAATTGTTCCACTTGAGGATTATCTGCCTCTTCTCCATGTGATTATATCCTTTTGGCTCACAAATCAAAACTAGTTATCAGCAACAGTTACTAATTTCTTCTAGAGAGAGAGTTTTCCTTTAAGTTCTTGTGCTGAGGCACTGGTCTTGATTAACTTTCTTCTATAATTTACAGAAGATGGCTGGTATAAGTCTCAATTTTGCCTAATTTATGTATTGTTTACCACAGGCTAAGGGTTTAACCCATTCCAGAGGCACAAAATCCCTCTTAAATTTAAAAATTAAAAATCCCTTCCTTTCGCAGGAAAGGTAACTTGGTTCTAAGAATACAAGAGGTCCCTAGCTAAAAGCCAGAAGTTGGAAGTGAGGTAGATGTCCCTGGATAGCTCTAAAAATCTTGATGTTCAGACTTGGAATCAGCTGCAATCCACATGCCACTATAGCCTCAGGCAGTGACATTCATCATTCTTATTCCAATGGTCACAAAGGGAGCAGGACATCAGCTGTATTGATCATCCAAATTCTCCAGACATTCGTTACAAATTTTTGGGGGGCTTGAGTTGGAAAGGGTAGTTATACAGTAAAGTGATAGTAAAGTAGCAAGTAGGTAGAGGTAAGCAAAAGACAGTAAAGATAGCAAAGTATAGTGATATGGAGTGAGACAGTAAAGGGGAAGATGTGGAAACAGTTTTCATTTTTTATATCTTCCCAGTATAGCATATTTTTCTAATGCGTCGTCACATTTTCTACTTTTTTAAAATAACTTGATATGCATCATCTGGCTATAGGAGTGCATAAACCGATTGGAATTATCAGATTTGTTTTAGTTGCTGTGTGTGACATGACCAAAAGTGTCCACGAGGTCCTCCAAGGGAGATTCAGAAACCCTCACAATAGTGAAAGTTTGTCTTCCCTCCAAAGAGTGCGGAAGAACTGGAGGGCTTTCTGCCACACCGTGCCAAGTACAACAGAAATTGCTGTACTACCACTGAGGCTGGATTTAGTAGCCTAAAGTACTAGTTCCCCAGCCAACTGAATCAACATTTGGATGTGTGATATCTTGGACTGACCCTACTTGCACTCTGAGTTACTCAGGTTTCTAGCTCAGGTGTGGGAGCTGTTTCGGTAGGTGAGCATAGGACTGTATTTGAAATAATGAATCCTGCAGTGGAGATAGTCTTAGCTGTGCAATTGTTTTCATCTGGCCGTACAGCAAAGTATGTGTTCAGCCTTGCAGAAAATTTAAGCTAAAAAAAATAAAAGCTTCTCAAAGATAGATGTCTGGCTCCTAAATCAATGAAAGGTAGCTTTGAAAATAGCTTCAAAATGCTAAAGCAGCAAAGGGCATAACTTCAGTATGTAGCTTTCTCAGAATCAGGATTCCAAACCACTTAAATATCAATAGCTTTTCCTTCATTCCAGTATTTCAGCTAAAAGTCTGGGTATATAAGAGTGTGCATGTGGCATGTACACTGTACATTTTTATTTACATTGTCTTTAAAATGAGAATCATTACATGCCAGATTTCGATGGCAAAGACTCCTGCAATCACTCAGAAAGCAACCACCTCTATGTTTGCTTGAGAATAGGGTTACATTTGTTGTCATGATCTTCATTTCCCCCCATTTCTATCGTGCTTTTTAGCATAGCACAAACCTAGAAATGCTCCTGTGCTTGCCAACTGGTGGCCAGCCATGAGAGCCGATTTAAGCAGTTAGCAAAATCCCCCATCTGGTATCTGGACTTCCAGTGTGTGTCCTGCACATTAGCACAGCTGAGGCTCCAGCTGAGACCCTCACAGCATTTCCACCAGGTGAGCCAAAAAACTAAGCCAGGAGGAGCTTTACTAAACTTGTCTCAGCTGGAAGCTGGTTTATGCAATATTTTTCAGTGTTATTAAATTAGTTCATTCTATTCAGAGATTCAGATGCTATTTTAGAACGGTTTTACTCTTTTCCCCAGGCAACCTGTTTTTTATTATGAGCTATTTTTATATGAATCTTGTTCTGCAGATTCCTTGGAAGGAAAAATGGTCTCTGAGCTTAAGGGTGCTCAGTGGCATTCACTGATTTATCAAGTGAATTTTGCATCACACATTTTTTTCTCTTGCTCAAATCTCATGTTGCTCCCTGAAAGCTTCATTAAAAAGATCAATGCCCAGAGATCATAGCACCTGTATTCTTTATGGAATATATTGCGTGGTTAAAGATTTTTGAAATATGCTCCTGTTTTTCAGAAATTATCTTATTATTGGCTCTCAAGTATTTTCCCTGGCTGAAGAGAGATGGTGATAATATCTGTCATGAACTTCTGAAATGTCTCTTTGGATCACCAGACCATCTCCAGTCTCATCTCTTTATTCTCAATGCAGTCTATAGCCAGATGCTTATGTTACTTCTAGGCCTAATTCCTCCCACCTGATTTTAGAAACATAAAAGTACCTTCAGACTCTAATTTAAAAGCATTTTCAAGGGGATGGGATAAACACCCTCATTTAAGTTCGGACTTTCTTTGTTAGCTCCTGTCAAAATTTTTTGAACCCACTGCTAGTTTTGAGCCAAATCAAGGGACAGTTACATGCCAGAGAGATCTGATCTGATGATTGTATAGAGGAAAGGACTTTATTAAGCCAATCACCGAGGGAAGAACAAGAGATTTCAGCCCTGATGGTTATATTTGTCCTGCCTAGCAGCCAAAAGACTGTCAGCTGTCCATGCACTTGGCCAGTGACACTCTGGACATGGGTGCAGCGTGTTCCAGCCTCTGCCTGGCCGGCAAAAGCAAAGCACATTCAGATGAAGACATGGGAGATATCAGCATCTGTGTGCAGGTCCAAGGCACGTAGATTTGGGGTTAAGAGTACTCTGAGCAGGTGAATGTGGTATGGCTCAGAGCTGGACACTCTGGGGGACATTTTGGGGTCACAGGACAAAGCTAGGTATTGAACGGTTAATTCAACATAAAAATAAGAAGAAACTCTTTTATTATGAGGGTGGTCAAACCCTGGCTGCTCAGAGAGGCTGTGGGGTCCCCATCCCTGGAGGTATTCAAAACCAAACTGGACACGGCCCTGAGCAACCTCTTCTACTTGACTGTGCTTGGGCGGGGGGGTTGGACTGGAGACACCCAGAGGTCCTTCCAGTCTCTGTGGTTCTGTGACTCCATGAAGCATAAGGCACATGGAAGCGAGTATAACATGTTCAAGTGAGGATGCCAGGAACGTGGGACATGCTGGAAGGTATTGCTGAAGGGCGTAAGGGACATGGAAGGTAGCTGGGGAAACGTGGGAGGCTGTTATTGGGGGGGTTGTTGGGGTACTCTGGGGCTGCAAGTGAAGTAGAAGGACGATAAGAGTACGATGGGGATTGCAGTGTGGATGGGACTTGAAATACTGCGAAGGGGATGTAACAGATGTTGGCAGTGGGATTCATAAGAAACTGGGGAGCTGGGTTTATTACCGGAGAAGATAAGGAATATAGAGGATCCCTGGGAAACACGGCTTGATTAGTTCCACAGCTCCTGAGAGGCTTGCTACGCTTCATCATGTTTTCAGTTCTTCAAGTGTTTTCAGCGCTTTTGGGCAGAATCTTGGCTGCTGGTTTGGTGGGGTTTTGTTGGGTTTTTTCTCCTTAATTTTTGCTTTAATGTCATGCATCTTGGTGAGATCATTTTTCACTTTCTTGAGTTAATTGTAGGCAAGGGGTGGAACCTGCTTACCATGTGTTACTTTATTATGTATTCTTTCTTTCTGCACGCTACTCTTTGATACGAATTACTTTGTTGGGCTCTTTTATTGTGGTTACAGGGTGCTAATGCACTTCTAGCATGCCATAGGAGTCATTCATATCAGAAGAGTTTAGCTTTGATCATGCTTTTCCTGTTATCCTTGTTGATTACCACTATTTGCATATTACTTGATTCCCCAGGTTTGTGATCTGTTTTTTGGTCTGGTTCCATTCTCTCGTGTCTCTCCAGGTTCCTTGTTTGCTTTGCTTTCCTGCTTTGCTCTGCTTTGGTGTAAGAGATGTTTTGAAACTCATTATTTTCAAAGGCAAAGGTTTGTTTTACACATTTGCTTTTTTAACTTTTGGCAGTTTTAATTTGTTTCATTACAAATGAGACTTTGATATCCACTAGAGATTGTGTGGTGAGTTGTTTACTACTAAATGCCTGGTTGAGGTAAGAAGTATAATAATATGTCAGTGCTTCAAGGAGTGAGTCCTGAGAAAATCAGGAAAGCAGTTAGTTCAGCATCAAGGTGTGCTCCCACATGCATTTTCTGGACAGCTGTCATACTTGTGTCTGCACAAAAGTTTGCTGTCAGCTTTCTAAGCTCGTAGAGTGAAAACGGCCTAGTTTTTATGGTGTTAGGGACAGTGAAGGTCATTTCAACTATCTGCCTGTGTAAAGACATACATTCACTACTCTGTTTTGTAATTTCCATGATGCTCCTCATTTTGTTAACTGCCTATGAACCTGCCCATTGGGTAAATGAGGTGTTGATACTTGGGAAGTAAAGATATATTCAAATATGAATAAGTAATACTGCAAGTTCTTTGCCTGTGGTTGCCGTCTTCCTCTCGTCTACTCCTCATTGCTGAGTTGATTCATCCATTTGGCTGTATTAACAGTTCTCAAATTTACTTCTCACTCTGCTGCATCTGCATGCTCTCAGGCTCCTATCTCCTTCTCTTTGATGTTTCACCTTGGGTTGGCTGCCATCCTAACGCCCATATCAAACTCAGCATCTCCAGAACTGAATTTTCAAGGCTGCCCCTGAAGCCCTCTCTGCTCCCCTCACCTCCAGCACTGTCAGTGACAAGACTTTCTCTCTCCTCTCTGGCAGATGACTTCTTAACCTCTCTGACGTCTGTTCTTCCAGATCAGCCGAAATGTCACTGTCACAGCTTCCTGTTGCCTCACCTCTGGGTCTCTCCCCCAGGTCCCGAGAGTATATCAAATTCAAAATCCTTGCTTTCAAGCCCCTATATAAAGTTTCCGCTTTTAGAGTTGCTGTCGTGGTTTAACCCCAGCCAGCAACTAAGCACCACGCAGCCGCTCACTCACTCCCCCCCTCAGTGGGATGGGG
>JAVJGG010000005.1:31991800-32032163 GCA_035590195.1 Aviceda cuculoides
AAACATCAGGGTGTTATCAACATTCTTCCATACTGAACTCAAAACACAGCACCCTACCAGCTACTGGGAAGACAACTAACTCTATTCCAGCTGAAACCAGGACAGTTGCCCATAAACACTTTTCACTATCCCTTTCCTCCTTCCAGTGATATTTCTCAATTTGCTTATTCATTTAAAGTATAGCTGAATCTGCTCAGTGGCAGGGGGTGGATTAGGTTTTCTATAGCTTATTTTCTTTCCTTGTGCTCCCCTATAGCCATGACTATTCAGTGGGGTGAAAAGCAAGGCGGGCATAAGCACAGCACCAGCCATGCCCTGCACCCTTTTTCTTTGCCTTGTGAAACAGTATTTCAGCTGCTGCTCTGACTCAAATCTTCCGTCGTGTGATTGGGATGAGTTAGTGAGACAGATCCAGTCTGACTGAGAAGTCCACAGGCGCTCAGGCTCTGCCCTTCCAGAAAGTCATAGGCTGGGAGCCCTATGTCCCATTATAGATTTGTATATAACCTGTGCAGGTGGTGAGAAAAATGAGGGTCATGCCACAACTCCCTCTCCTTATTTTCCTCCACGATTCTTTTTTTTTATGATCTTTGCAGAACTGGTTTCTCAGTCCTACACATTCATCCTACTCAGGTTGTTCCTAGAAGTTTACATCCAGAGTGGTAAACACTGAAAGTATCTGTTCTGCATTAACTGAAGACACGTTTAAACTTTTCTACTACCAGTTGGCTTAAACTAAACCAGTCTGTAATGTGGGTTGTTCCTCTCTCGTCCTGGGCATCCTCCCATGTTCTGTGAGTCCTGCAGATCTACAAGGTCTTCTGAGGCCGTCGACATGGAGGTGCCTATCATTTCTCTGTGTGGCTGATCAAAAGATTTTACAGGACGGTCCCATGATATTAAATACCCTGAATCAGTCTTTTCCACTGCCAGACCACCAATCCTACTGCCTCCTATATATCAGTGATGGAGATGATGAGGGCACTGGATCAGTTTTAATTTGCCAGACACACTTTGTGCATGCACGCACACTCTCCCCCTTTTTGTGACTGATCACCATCTTAAATACGATGTTGTCTATGACCCCACAAAACCGGGGTTGGGAGGAACGTAAAGACCTATGGGTGTATATACATATGCATATAACATATCTATGTAGTGTGTATATATATATAGTGTTTGTACGTATAACGTGTATATATTTATATACATGTACATACACAGACACACACACACAGGCCAAGAATATATGCAGGAATCTTTAAATAATCCTATATTATGGATGCAAAGTGACACTTTGAGGCACAAAATGCCAGTTTACTTGTTTATACTTATAAAGTACTCACATGAAATGATACATAGAGCCATAAATCCTATTATTAGAGAGTTTCACTCTGGTTTTGTTATTTCTGTAATTTTGGAGGCTTTCTCCTGAGCCAGTGGGATATCATTTCTTAATAATACAATAATATCTTTCCTCAAGCATGAAGTACCCTATGTTCATTGTTGCAAATTTATTTCTGCTGGAATCAGGTAGAATAAGGAACCTGGTGCCTTTCTCTTTAGCAAACGCTCACAGTGCACACGGTGAAGCTTTGCATTTTTGGAAGCGATGAGAAATATTTCAAGTAATCTATGTAGGCATTATCTTTCCCGAGGTGGCAGTTTAACATTTTTGTGAGAAGCAAAGATAGCCCTTTTCTGGAGCCAAAGACTAGGCCTGAGAGTGTAATCCCAGTA
Source organism: Aviceda cuculoides (assembly GCA_035590195.1). NCBI lineage: Eukaryota > Metazoa > Chordata > Aves > Accipitriformes > Accipitridae > Aviceda > Aviceda cuculoides. Next base: position 31,993,541 of record JAVJGG010000005.1, read on the forward strand.
CCAAGCTGAGCTGAACAAGTGATTTACACCTTATGATTCACTTATGTTACTAACACCTGAATAAAACATGCTTAATTATTTCTGAAATGAAAGGCCTCCCTGCACGTTTTTCACAATTTGGATGACTCCTACATATCACCAAATGTTTGAGAAAAAAAAAAAAATATTTTTTTTATGTGTTAAAGGGTTTATACAGGTAGTTACTTATTGTAATTGAGATGTGGTCATAAAACTGAAACAAAATTATCAAAATAATTTACTGGTTTGCAAGAAACATTTACTAGTAACATGAGCTAAGAATTTTCCATGCACAATGGACATAATTCCTTTTCAGAGAAGTTTTGCAGTATAAATTTTGAAGGTACAAATATCAGATGTGCTAACATGAGCCCACATCTTTTCAATGAGAATTAAATGTACAGATTTCTCTGAGAACCTGGGGCCTCCATCTTCTCTTTTGGAGAAAAAAATTTTAACAAGTAGGTCCTTGGGACCAGGGAAAAATTTTGGAGGAACAATGAAAAAATGGGCAAAAAAGAAAACTAGCAACAAAAAAAAAAAAAAAAAAAAAAGAGAGAAAATGGAACTGGTGTTGGGTGTGGGGCAGATAAGGAGAGCCTGTTGACTGGGTCCTTCAATTTGCAATGCAAAGTCTGTATTTCCAGAGAAAACTTATTAGACTTACCTCCATATTGAAACAGATTGAAAAATTATGTTTTCTGGTCCTGAGTGTTTCCCATAATGTGGTACTGTGCAACTGAAACTGCCACCATCTTCATGCTTATCATCCCATTTTTTTGGTGAAAACTGCAGCATCAGCACTTTGCAAGATTGGATCATGAGATGTGAAAATTGTTGCTTCATTTCGACAATTTTACTACTTTTTTATATAATCTAATAGTGTGTTATAGCATTCCCTGTTGAGTAAGCACAAAAGTTTGCCATTTGCCTACTTTCTGTATTTTTCTGTACCTGGCAAGCAAGCAAAATCCATGAATTTTACTAGTTCTTAATAAATACTCAGCAGTGATATGAAGCAGCAGGGGAGATGCAAAAGGAATAATAATTCTATTAAATGAAAAAGAGTAGGATTAAGCCAGTTCATTTATGTCCAGGAAGGAGAAGGAATATGCTTACATATGATAAAAATAAACTGATGAAATATCTAATATTTATAGAACATTTCTCCAAAGTCATTTCGATGCGAATAACAAATTGCCTTTAATCTTCCCATCTGAGCCAGGCTTACCTTCAAGTCTGCGCTCTCAGCCCATTTCTTTCGTGGGACCTCCTCCCAGTTTCTGCAGGGGGGAGAAGGCAGGGAAGGAGGGGCTCTCCCACCCTTGCGGCTGGAAAGGCGTCAATACAAATTACTTACTCCCCAGTCTAGTTCATTATATTTCTGGAGCTACAGCGGGGAAGCGTTTCCTTATAAAAATCCCTCTTGAAGGGAGAGCCGCGTGCTGCCAGCATGACCTGAACACTCCTACGGGCCAAACAGCAAACGCGGCTCTCGGGCAATTGCTCACCTGAGGAGCGCCGCACCGAAGAACCACTAGACGCAGTGAAAAGATTCACGTTTCATCCACGGTTTAACAATAAAGAATAATATCCCCCTCCTTGTCGAGCAGAACCGGCCACCAGTTGTTTCGATGCCAGCATCGCTGTTGTTGGGTGGGTTTTGGGAAGCCAGAAGCGTGTAGTTGACGGCAAAGTAACCCAGCCCGCAGTTAGTGTTAGGACTAGTGGAGCGCTGCAGCAAACCTGTAAGAAAAAGTTGGATATTCTGGATCCACAGCTCACGTCATAGCCATTCACCTCTCTTTTGCCACTATTTCAGTTGCTGGTGGTTGTATAATACCTAACCCCCTCTGTAGCCAGCATAAAAATTTGTCGTTTTGCACCGTTTTCCTCCAAAACGTTAATCTGCTGTTCCGCTCATCAGCACACAGTTATTTCAGTAGGAAAAGGGCTACCTATAGGCATTTGGCCGCAGGTTTTGTCGTTTGGTTTTGGGTAAAAAGCATTCCAGTGCTGACTGGAAGGCAAATGCTCAGGGGAAGGAACCGCTTTCCGCCCTGGCACCAGCTGGCCTGGCCATACCACTCCCCTCTTCCCCATGCCCAGCTCATGCCAGTTCAGCACTGGTGCCTGTGCAAATCCATGCCCTTCTCTAGCCCACCAACTTTCCTTTGTTACGCCTTTTCCGTGGTAACAGCCTGAGCACATACAAAACCTGGTCTTGCTGGATCTCCTCTGGCATATTCGGAGACTAATCCCTGTTTTAACACTTTTTGTTGTGTTTGCATGTTGGATTGTCGACACAACCAAGAGCATGAAGCAATTGTCATCCTCAAGGGGCCCCACTTAAGCCCGTGGACTGTTAACCTGATGATCAGAGCTGTTACTTCCTCACCAATGCACACACAAACCAGGGATGGGCTGGAGACAAACCTGCGTAGGGGTGTAGGCGTTACCAGAGGGAAGAAAAAAAATAAAAGGGGAAGAGTTGGAGATAGAAATGGAGGAGGAAGAGAAGAATGCAGGGTTGCAGTTGGGTTTGGTGCAGCTTATAAGGCCGTTGGGTGTCACAGCCCGTCCTCCCATTGCACAACACCTCTGTGGGTGGTGACAGAGCCAGGCAAATCTGGTCCATGGAGTTACAAGGAGGTCACCTTCCAGCCTCTATCTTTGCAAAAATTCTTCGGTGACACAAAGAAAATCTGGACGATGTTTTCTAGGATTATGTCACGGTTTATAAAGCAAAAAAGTTGTTTGGCTTCCAGAAAATCATACCGATGCCTCTGGTGTAGCATCTGATTACAAACATGGGACCATCCTCCTCAGGTGGCTAGCCAAGCAAAACTGCACCATCCTCACAGGGGGGGTACTCATATGCCCAACTAAGGCACGTGGAAATGGAGTCCACTGCAAATTAAGGCAAAAAGTTAAACTGGTCTTTCGGCATCAGGTTAATACGCACCCGAGCAGTGAGGCCGCTGAGATATCCCCGTGCTCTCGCAGCTGCTGTGCACTCAGCTCACCTCTGCGTTCCATATCCCAGTGCCTCCCTTCAGCTTCCTTAGTGTTACATCACTGTTGGCCTCTTCAAGGAATAAAAGGATGAGAATTACCCATTTTTCTGTTAAATTACTCTAAGACAGCACAAGAAAAATCTGTGCTGAAACCTGAAATTTCTCCGTTCATATACAGTTACGTTCGGGACCTACCACTGGCTATGTTTAGATGCTAGTTTGCATGTCCCCTCTAATTTCACTTTTTTAATTGCTTCACGCTCTCCATCAGTCTCTCATGGCTCGTCATTTGCACATTTCAGTGACGCGTTCCCCCGTTCTGCAAATAGCTTGCTAAACAGAGGGGTATGGGTCCAGCACCCCGCTGGGCTCTTCCGATGCCGACGCCTGAAGTTGCCAAGGCTGAGTTCCTGGGGGGCTGTGCAACTACCTGCCCGCTCTGCCTTCAAGTTAGGCAGGAGTTACATCAAAGAGGCAGGAGATCCCCCCGGACCGTGCTTGCCAGCTGTCCAAAACTCCTTCCAGTTGGGCTGCGTTGCTAACTTACAGCACTGAACAAGGCGTGGGAATAGATGGGAGTGACCCGCGGCAAGGGCAATCCGTTCTTTCGTTCAGAGACGGGGAAGACAAAATGCAGAACACAGCATGCTGTGTATATACACTCCTAGAATATATAATTTGTCAAAATCATGTTCTTTTTAACACCTGATTAGGCTTCCTTGCCAGCCTGAGGCACTAGTAGTTCTTACGGTTAATCGGGACCCCTGGTGCCAGGGAAACTTCTCCTGTCCAGCAGCCCCACTCTCCCACTTAAATAAGGAGCGGAAGAAGCAACCTGATTTTAAGTCAGTTATTTTTACAGGATATCCCTGCTACCTTCTGGGAGAAAAGTGTGAAATACTGAGTGTGTTATGCTATGACTTTAGAGATTATTTAAACATCTTACAGAGACACCTTACAGAAAAATCTGTGTCGGTAACTAAGTCAATAATGTATAGGGAGCAGATATTAATTTGGGTCAGAGTGTGAGGAAGGAAGATTTAGAAAAAAAGGTGAAGCAACGCAAAACCACCCTGGTTCAATCTTTTGCAGTCAAACAAAAGCACAATTTCTAGATCCACATTCAGTAATTTAAATCTGCTGACCTTTAATTCTCACTTTTAATCTATAAAACAATGTGAAATCCATATTTCAGATAAATATGTGACCTTGTGCCAGAGTCAACTTGGTAAGCTAGAGACTGAGAGGATGTGGCAAGGGATGGTCTGTTAAATAAAGCTATGGTACGAAGGACATTCCCTTTAATACAAATATTTCACCTCTTGATATTTACTGTGAGGCTGTGTCTGTGAAATCCTTCCCTTTGTGCATGGACTTTTTTTGCTCTTCACATTTTCATTTTTCTGTGTGCTCCTATTAAAATTCATATCACACCATAGTTCGGTTCTATTGAAAAAAAAAAAAAAAATCCCATGATATTCTTTATCTGATACATTCCTGTGCGCAGTTTTGGTAGCACTTATCTCACCTCCATTGATATTGTTAAAGTTTCATACCAAGCCTTCACACTGTTCTGCTTTTGTGTAATCTTTATAGTAATAGGGCTAATTCAATAATATTCACACTGCCAAGTGAAGAAGCCCGTAATGTAAAACCCAATTACCTTTTCTATTCCTTTTCTCAGTTGCTCTTCTGCTGTGCTTAGTCTTTTATCTTTTTCACTGTAAACAGGTAGCTTATTTAAATTTAATAGACACCACTGCCTTCCTCGTTTCCTTTTTTTCCCTTGAACCTTCTAGACACTCTCATGAGATGTTCATTCACCTTTGTGTAATACCATAGTAATAGTAATAGAGGAAAAAAAACCGTAATGATTGCATGCAAGCTACAGTAAAGGCCTAATGAACACTGTGTTTATGAAGAATGTCGCTTGGATTCCTAACTGCACTTCGGTAAATTATACAAATTAAATATTCATTACTTTGTACTTCATTAGTTCATATTTGGAACACTTTTTCTTCATTATAATAGCCTGGGGTAAAGGATTTTTTAATATGGTTTATTCTGTTATTTTTCAGAAACTCTTTAGTTACAATGTTAGAGGAAAGTTGTATTTATTCCACAACAGCCCAGAACATCGATATATTCCAGAGACGGAGTATTTTCTCCCACAAGAATATTATGCAGGTTCACTAATTGTTCAGAGTTCTTATTTCAATAACCCAAGTAACTAAATATTTAAACTGATTTTCGCAGTAAGTTTGCTTACTGATCATACCCCAGCTCCGAATGAATTGCAATTTCATTAGCACGAGCAATAGCTGACGAGCGGTAAAGCACAAAGCACGCGTTCTGCGCTGCCGCCTTGCGTTGCTTGCCGTCGGCGCTGGTTGCCGTGCCTTCTCGCGGGTCGGTTTGGTGCAGCAGGCAGATGCTCCTTGCCAACCTTGAGAAAGTGGAAGGAGCTGCAAGGTCGGGGGGGTGGGGGTGGCTGGGGGTCCAGTGGCTCTGGTCCCCCCCCCCCGAGGGAAGGTGGCCGTGGGATTGCCTCTGCCCCACAAGACCCTGGCCAGCACACAGATGTTCTTCTTGCTATTTGAAACATTGGAAGGACGTCAACTGAACGAAATCCCTTGAAAGGTTTCGGGCCTCTGATTTGCTTTCCTCACATGTTCCTTCATGCTCAGACACAGTGTCTGGGGATGCAGTCCATCTCCAGACAGATATAGAAAGTCTCCTCACAAGCTGTGCAACACTTTAAAGCAGAAAAGCGTTTTCTGATTGTGTATGGGCAATAAGCCATGTCAGACCTTGTTGTTCAGACTTGAAACTAGGGAAGCTGGCAATTTCAGCTGAATTTCAGTCACACTGCGGGAGAGGATTCATTAAAATATAATCTCCAAAAAGTTCAGTTATAGCTTGTTGGTTTTCAGTGAGCACACAGTGGAGGGATGTAAAGGAGAGATCCCTGATCTGGTGGTTACTAACTACACAAAGCAAAATAGTTTCCTCCGTAACTCAACTGTTGTATTGCTCCTTGTCAGAAGAAATAGTCTTTTAATTCTCTTTCCAAGTTGCCCTCAACAGTAGGACATGTTGTACAGGTGACGGGATGGGGCGGATGTGTTGTCCTATCCATACTCAACCAGTAACACTGGGGAGTGCTGAGCTGCACATGTTGGATGCTCAAGACCCGATGTGGGGTCAAGTAGGTGTACAGCAGAGCTGGTCGTGGTGTGGGGAGATCTTCGTGAATCCAGGGTTGAAAACCATGGTCGATGTGACTTTGCTGAGGTTACACAGGGAACCCAAGGAAGAACAGTGAAGAATTAGTGTCTTATGATTTCTTGTCCTCTCCATCAATAACACAACTTTTTGTCCATTCTTCTACCAAAACACCATGTTGAAATAAAGTGCGATGCTTTTAGTCACTGCTATAGGATGCAGTAATATACCTGTGTTTAAATGAGGTTGTGACTGCTTTAGGTCTTTATCCTTCCCCAACCAGCGGGTACTGTGTACATTTTGGCAAGCCAGCTATCCTTGTTGTGCCTCTGGCAGTGCAAGTGGAAAACTGGGGAGACAATAGGGCTTTGCTGAAAAGAAACAGGTGCATCTGTACTGGGTTAATAAATCAGAAACAGGGAAACATTAAATCTGAACAGTGTCCAGCTCTCTGTGTGCCTGCATTTCGCTGCATACTAATTCTCTCTTTTGTGAGAACCACATCAAAGACAGATCAAGCTCTACCTCAGAGACTGCATGAAAATCAAATCACGTGTGGCTGTTGTTTTATTTGCTGAGAGCAGACATCTCCAGACCACGTTTAGAGCTTCAATAGGATGTGATGGAAGAAGTACAAACCAGGGGAAGAAACCTTGTTACCACTCACTGTTTCTTATGCAAGTAGTTTTACTAAAAGCAATAAATAAGCACCACTGGAAAAGTTTAAGGCGATAGCCAAATATGGATCAGAAGAGCTGCATGCTTGGCCCTTGAATGTTTTATTAAGCAGCTACATGGGCCATAAGATAGTTACTTCCAGTCTAGCTGCCCAGATTGCTTCGTTAGGACCCAGCCCACTAGATCCGTGTAGTCCAAAGTTTCTTTTGCTTCTTGCAAAAGGCTTCTTTTAAAAGATGTGTTACCACATTGTTAGCATCCTTTCACATCGTACACACACATGCAGACCTGCAGCCTAGGCAGAGCTCCCTCGCCAGTCAGGAAATTTGTTTTCTCATCCCCTGTGTCCTATACCTTAACAGACTGTAGCACTATTCTATTCCTGGTTGCCTCTTCCCAGACCTTTTGCCCTCAGGACCAATGCCTATTGTCTCATTCACAGAGTAACTTCAGTGCAACTCCCTCCAAAATACGTCCCTATTAGTCCCCAGTTAAGTCTGTGCATCAGTTTGCATTCGCACACTTCTCTGTGTGCTTACTGGGCTGAGGACTCTGGCACACGTTATCCTCTGATCTGTGTCCAGGTTTGCCTCCCAACAGACCTGTGTAGTTGGTTCTGATTCAGAGGCTGTGGATTAATTTCCAGGCATGCAGTGCAATAACTAAGGGGTTCTGGTCCCTTTGGTGGAGTCAACAAGGTTGACCATATGGAAATACTCCGGGTTCACAGTTCTTTACTTCGGGAAGATATGGCACAAGCAACATGGGCACAGACACACATCTACACACAGAATTTGCCCAGGCTTCCAAAGCATGCTTCTTCTCAACTGAGCTCTTCCCACAGTGACTGGAGAGCAATACTTCTCTTTTTCTTCGGCCACCCCTTCCACCTAGGGTCTCTCATCTAACGAGTCCTGCAGAGTCCTGGCCATGCTCCCGTGAGGCTCTATGGGGAGGACATTTGTCTGAAGTGAGCAGATGGCTCACTTTACCTCCACCGGTGCCACAGGACTCATCAATGTCATGGTGTGTTGAACACAGACAGATTTCCCCAACAAAGCAGTAGCTAGTTCTGAACTTTGAATAAATATGACCAAACACGGCCTATGAAGATGGCTTCGCCTGTGGAAGAGGATTGTACGTTTAATGCGAGAAACACATAGGAACTATGCTTCTAAGGATAGTGTGCAAATTAGTAGGATCCCAATGTGTAAATAAGAACATCTGATGACACAAACATTAACATACGAAATTAATATCTTCTGCAAGGCACTTACACAGCTTGAGGCAAAACTCAGGATGGTTAACGAACCCCCTTGTGTGTATTATCCAGCAAGACGACCTGTGTCATCAAATATTTTTATTATTAGCTGAGATTGCCTATGCTCTAGAATGCAGCTGTAATTGAGAGCTCCAGTTATGATTCCTATCACAAGCTCTCCAAATAAAACAAAAGCCTAAAACAAAGCAGCATTTTTGATACGGTAAATCGTACACCTGACAGATCTAATACTACAGTTATAGCTCATCCCAGCCATGCACAGCAATACGAATTCTGTGCTTACTTCACTATGCTTTTACCATGTTTGAAAATGATCTGGCCTAGGATAGACCTTGTACTTCATCACGAGCATTCAGGTGAGATGGGAATAATTTGTAACTAGCAGGCACAATGCTACGAACATGGCACGGCACCGTAAGCTGGGAGTGTTTCACTGTATTTGTTATTAAATGTCCTTGCATTGCTAATCATCAAATAAATAAATGAATATCATCAATATTGCAGAGCCATTTCAGAATGCAACAGCATAAAAAAATAGTACTATGGTTTATAGCCATCTCATCGGTGACAGCTCATTTTACTGAAACAGAACAGAGCATCCTGGCTTCCTGCCTGTAACTCGTCCTTGAAGAATGTTAATGGTTTCTTGTTCGGTTTGGGGCAGTTTTAAAACCCCCGTAACAGTCACCTTTGTCACTCTGTGTGGGAAAGAGATAGGAGAGAGGAAATTCACCTACCCAAACATGCAGGGTAGATGTTATTCAGAAAAGTCACAAAGTTGGGGGAGGAGAAAGATAGAAAAAATTAGCGCATGATTAAATAGTCTAAAAATGACATGTGTTGGGGTGGTGCAGGGAGTTTAAAAAATGGAGAGAGAAGGGTAGAGCCCCAAAAGGACTTAGGATTGGCAGCACGCCGAGTCCAGCCTCCAAGGTATGTTCCCACACGCTACTGGCAGGTCTCGCCTCCCCACAGGCCACCAGCAACATGCGGCTGAGTCTTACTGGCATTCATGAAATCTAAAACTCTGCGTGGGGACTTGCTTAACTTAGCCAATAAGTGTGCAAAAGGCGGGGTGCCTCTTAACCCTGACCTTCTCTGAGGTGGAATGGACATCAGAGGAACGCTCTGGGCTCTGCTGAGCCTTCTCCTTGAACGAGCACCTGTGCCAGCCTTGTCCTACCAAACCCAGGTGAAGGAGGTGGTCACCTTTCCTTATGCAATAGCTCAGTACTTGGACACATCCAGAGGAAAAGGGTAAGATCGGATTATTTTTTTTGTCAGCCAAAAATACCTCACAACATTAGTAGCAAAGGTGTGAGAGGTTCTGTACACACAAATTCCATGAATCGTTTTATAAGGAAATAGTTTAAGGAACTGAATACAGGGTTACTGCTGTCTCACTGTATTTTATGGCCCTCTAACAAATGCAAAATGGAAATGCAGATACTAATCAATGAAGTTGTAAATACTGTACTGCAGTTACTACGTCTTTTTGCATAGATCTCATGAAAAGATCTCAGTGCTTTTAGGTTAAATTTCATTTTGTTTCCTGAGACTATGACAACTACTTATAATACTGTGTAAAAATACACTTCAGTTATACCATTTCAGACACAGAACAAATAAAACATAGTAATTATTCTTCTGCTTTTGCAAGCCCTTCTGACTAGGATTCTTGTAAAGTAATGATGGATCTCCCCATTTTTTTAATTTCTCTTCACTCCTGAAAAAACATTTCAAAGGCATAAATTAGATGAGGCCAGGGACAGATTTGTAATATCTCATCCCTTCCTGGAAACAATAAGAAATCAGATAAGTCCCTCAAGCAGAGTGCATTAAAGGTGACAGAACAGAGATCTTGCAGAGACCTCATCAAACACAGACAATATTCAGGATTAATTCAGTGTCCATTTTGATTCGTTGCAGTTGGATGGGAAATGAGGTTTGAGTGACAACTTTATTTAGTAAGTCATAGGCTGCTGAAAATTTTATGAAATGATGCAACGTACATGTAAAACAGAGGGGCTTTTTATTAGCAATGCTTGATAAGATACAGTGAAAATGTGAGTAATTTTCATCAGCTATTTGTCAATAAAAGGCATGGGAAATAAATCAGATTAAAACCCTGCTCTGCATAATTCTGCCTTTGTGTTTGCAGAAGCAACCTTATCACACTACCTTTTAATAATATGGAGCATCTATTGCAGCGTTTGTTGTTTTACCCCATTATGCCAGGAATACTAATTGTTCACTTCATTTTGTCTTCAGCCAAAGCTCCCGTTTGTGATTTGGAGTGTTATCCTTTCCAATATTCTTACATCAGTGGTGCTTATGAAACATCTGGCGGTTTCATTGCTGTGGACACTATCTTAACCAAAGGTGCATTTACAGATGCAGACTTCCAATCTTTCAGAAAAGCCAGCATGTGTGTGATGGCTTGTGTCCTGTGCAAGGACAATCATATTGTACCTAATGCTGAATTAAAACCAGCAGAGATAGTCAGAGATAAAAAAGGTGAGGAGAGTGCACAGCCCCAGGGCACTATAATGAGTATCATTCTCATGGAAGGTGTCATTACTGCTGGCATCTGAGATTGAAAATAGGAAAAGTTATATTAAACCTCTCTCATAATAATAGTAATAACAATCCTCTAGAATAATTTTTAAATTAACCTTATTAGTAAACTCATCTAGGTTTAGTTCTTTCCCTGATTCCCAGGAGAGGGATTCTTTAGAGGGCCAACACCAGCTCTGTGTTTCCTCCTCTTCTGGCAGCTTTCCTTGAACTCTACATGGAAATCAATTTACCCCCCCATTCTTCATACAGGCAGCAGCTTCTACATAGAAATATTCCTTTAAACATAAGCCAATTAAAAGGCTGGCAAACTGTTTTCAGAAATGAAAGCTGCCTGTTCCAAAGCACTGAACACCAGAGCCAACTACAGAGAAAAAACCACCAAATTTCTTTTTCCAATTTAAAAGCAAACCTGTCCTCGTACAAGATACTTCTAAGTGACATGGGGCAAAAGGAAGACAACATAGTTAAATGTAGAAGAATAATAATTTTCCTTGGCTTTCTGTAGTAGCACACAAATATCTGTGAGTAATGCTCCAATGCTACCAGTGAGCAGGGCACTTAATAAAACTCAAACAACTGTCACACATAGGTTATAAGGTCATTTCTCACACATAAGATAAACTGGAAATCCATCGAAAGGATAGAATCTGAGAAAGTGTTATGAAGTTCACTGGAAAATAAAAAATGAGTTTCACATGTTATTTTATTTCTCAAGGGCATTTTGATAAACATATGCATACACAGTCAACGCATAGCTTACCCACAAAAAAGGAAAGAAATCAGCATCATGGGGATTTAAAACAGTAAGTGTCCTTTAATGGCATGTTATATTATTGTTGATTATACAAATGCAATAAAAATGTACAATTATGCAATGATGCAGCTCGCAGTGCATGTCAGAGCTGTTTCCTGATTACATATGAAATACCGTAGGTAAGTTTTATTATTGCCTCATGGAAAATAAAACTGAAACATAGAGTTCAAGGTCAAAGGCCATATTGATTTAACTCTGGTTCCCTAAATGAAGCATCAAAATCCAAGCCCAGTGCAGTAAGTAGGTAGCTGGGTTTCAAGGATAAAGTTCTCCTGCAGCTCCGCATGCGGCTGCCGCCCTTTGAGAGTCGGCGGAAGCTGCAGCTGCGTTCGGAGACGACCTGAATTCAGGCACCTTTCCAGCGGCTGGGATGTGGGATGTGTCCTTTCTCTGAAACAGGGCGGGGGAGTTGGTGGGGATCTCCATTCCAACTGCCTTTCCCTCTTTTGCCTTTGAAAAGAGGCAGATCTGTGTGTATTTTATTCAATTGCACTGAGATAAGTCAATAGGGCACTTTCTGTGAATCTAAAAATAAATAAAATAAAAATTGCTTTTGAGAAGGCTATCAGAACTCCAGCCGTGCATGGATCTGTCCCTAAATGATATTTGGCAAGAAGTTACGCAGTGCTGATTTGAATCTGCTCAGAGGTGGGAGAAGCAGACCATCTCAACACATGGCGCTCGTTCTGCACCCCGGTGTAACTGGGCCGCCTCCAGTACAGGTCTGCCGGGCTCTCCTCCCCATGCTCTGACTCAGGGTCACTGCAAACCCTGCTGCTGCATTGCACCGCGCCTTAACACGTGGTCCCGACTACGCAGTGCAGAATACAATAAAGCAAAAGATTCTGTGGGAGAAAGGCCGACGGGCCCACCGGACACCCAAAAAACGGGAGATGCCGTAGGAGAGGGAGGAGCCCTCAGCCCACAAGCTCCTGCTTATCCAGCTGCAAATGGAAGGCAGATGTCCACAGGAAAGCCAATTTCCTTCTAGGATGAGAAAGCACAATGTGACAAAGCTTCCCAAGCGTTATTTCAATGTGTAACGTATGTCTTCAGCAGTGCAAGTAGCAGAAAGAGAGAGAGAGGGAGGGAAAAAAGGGATACAAGCATGAAGAGACAGAGACCCGTCTCTGGAACGTCCTTGGCCCCACAGCTTGCCACAGCTGCTCCATGCCCCGCACCATTGATACCCGTAAAACCCCGGAGCGGAAATCAAAGAACGAGTAATCAGGGTTTTTTCAGCACTATACCATTTCAGACACCCACATAAAATGCACGTTGCGAATGGTTGCCTGGATCAGTGACGAGATCTCACCGTGGTCTCCACTGCCAACGGGGCAGAATGGGAACTTCCTGCGCCCTTGGGAGCTCCCGTTTTGATTAAACATCTGAGAAATATCCCAAAAGACTAATAGGCTCAATCAATATGACATTGCTTCAGCTAACGAAATTCTTTTAACATCCAACATCCTTTGAATCATGGATTAGAGAGGGCAGGTTAGTTCAGATACTGAACTACATTTTAAATTACATCATTATCTAGTAACTTCACTGTATATATATTAGAACATCTATTTTCAATGGAAAACCCCAATGTTCTTGAGATTCTATTTTAAAAACTGTAAGAACTGATAATTTTAATATTTTGAAATCTTTTGAAAGCTTGAACAAGCTTTCGGGCCTGTTACTGTCATTCAAAGTCAACTGCATATTCTTTAATATAGGAAAATAAATGAATATATCATGTAATTATTGCTGACATCTAAAAATCTGGAATTTAAGACAGTCAAAAGCGTAAGCACTTACATGACTGTTTATTGCTGGATTGTGGATATTTTGTTGTCAGTAAAATATTTTTCTATCATACATAACACACACATGTCATTTTATAAAACACATTTCTGAAGGAAACTTGATGAGGGCAAATTAATTCATAAATGATCCAGTCTTGATTTTCCTTGTTTATGTCACTAAAAAAGCTTACCTGGGGTTTTGTTACCATACTAACTGTTCGCATATTTAATATTTTTATTCCTTGTGTAACAATTAAAATGTTGTAGCTTGCTGGAATGTATTAGATACTACACTGATACAACATTGTCAAAATTTTCACAAAAAGCCTTATGCAAAACTCTTACATGAAAGCTTAAAAGGTCTCAGGGTTATGGGATTGGGTTTCTTTGGGGGGGGGAGAAGAGGGGGGGAGAAAGTGTGCTTAAAAAAGGAAGAGAGGCAGAAAGAAGACAGTGAAGCTGAGCCCAGTTCTGCAGGTGCGGTGGGTCCGGGCGTTGGAAGGCCATTTCCCATCACAGTGTTTATATTGTGTCACTGCTTCCTCACGATCCCTTTTCCGTCCTATTGTAGCCACCTGCCTCATGTTCACTAACACCTCCTAACTTTTCACTACTTCTTTCAAGTGTGCATTATAATTCCTATTTCTTACAAAAACGCGTTCACTGAGCTCCCATGAATGCAACGCAAATTCTTACACTGTCAAATGAAAAATACAACGGTGGTGTTATTTTTAAGTGTCTAACCCTTGTTGCAGATTAATACAACAAATGCTGTTGTGTGTTGAATGTATTATGCTGATAGCTAATGAGACTGCCACAGAAAAAAAGGGGGGAATTTTATCCCAAAATTATACATGCATTTAAATTTCGGGAACTTTTCAGGTGAGGTTGAGAACCAGGAATATTTGGTACTATGCCTTACTTTTCAGCTGTATGCATTCAGTAAAGGAAGTTTTATTTCTCTTTTTTTGTGAAATGTATATTCTAGAATGTAACAACAACAACAAAAAAAACCACCAACAACAAACAAAAAAACCAAAACAAACAAACAAAAAAAAGGAAAATATTTTTCCACACCTATATTACACAGTGGAACTCATGGACTCCCAGCATTTTGTACTACAGCTTCAGCCACTAAACATGTTCTGAGATGAAATATAGGATATAAATCAGATTGGGATCCAGGTCTACTTTACATATTTGGAAGAACTGTAGAGAAAATGCTAGGAATTGAAGGGTTGATCTGACAACTCTTTTGGGGAAGCTCCCTGAAGAGGTGAAGGAAAAGGAAGAGGAAAACTCTTAGATGTCTAAATCAAAGGGATCTGGCTGCCCGAAAAAAGTAGATGTGAGCATACAGATTATTTTCATGAATTCAAATGACTAGAATATCCAAAGCAAGCAGACCTGACTTGATCGTGGAATCATTGAATTCAAACTTTTTGGCCCTTACATCAAATGAACTACAAAGAAGCAGAAGTCCCTTTTCCCTAATTATAGTTACATCACAACTTGATCAGTTTTTTGTAGAACAGTGTCAGTAAAAACTTACCACACACACACAAAAAAAGGTAATCTCTAAAAAAATAATGCAAGTCTGTATCGGGGAATTGTACAGACCACAACTTGGCTATCAGCCAAGAATCTATAGATATATCCAATGCTTCTCATGGGAAAGTATTTTATGTCATGCCAAATTTTGGCTGGCCTTGTGCGAGGGTGGAAGTACAATGCAGGAAGCACTGTACTTCGAATCTCATTTCTTTCACTGAGCTAGGGCAAAGACTAGTTCCCCAATAAATCGCACTTCCCAGCTGGTTTGGACCCTATAGGACCATTGCTAACAAACTCGGTTTTGTTTTGCACCAGATTCTTGATGGACTTTCAGTCAGAACAATGTCTCTCCAAGTCCTTGAAAACTGCAGTGAGCATGAACAATGGATGTTTATTTTATCAAGGAAAAGAATTACTTGCTCCGTTTTTTCATACTGAAAAAATCTGGGGTCTGGGAGATTGAGGAAGGAAGAACAAAAGAATCATCAGAACAATAAAGTGACGAAGACACAATAAAATAGATGAAAACATGTAAACAGCAAACAGGCAAATTCTCAACTTAAACTTTTTCAGCAAAAGCAGTAGCAGGATGATCTGCACGTCACAGGAACCCAGTTCTGAAGCTCAGCTGAAACTCAAGGGACATCCCATCGTTGGTTCAGCCCCACAACGTGGGTTTTGCCAGCACTGTGAAAGGCACCTGCAGGATGGACGCTGTACACACACGCTCCATGCAGACGCGCACAGACACAGCCCCTCCTTTCCTCCACCCCAATTGCCAGCGCCCAAGGCCAAAGTCACGTCTCTGTAGACCAGGACTGGGGGATATTCGAGAAATGTCTTATGCAGGGTGGAGTTGACACAGCAGAAACACAGTGTCTCACAGGTCTTAGAGCTTTTGCAGCTCTTTCTTTTAAAAAGCTATTTCACCTTAATTCTGATCATTTCCCTTTCTTACGTATGTTCCCTTTCAAACGCCTCTGACCAATGGCTTTTCCTCCAACAGTGGAGGCAGAAACTGTGAGGACTAGGGAAAGTACTGGGATACTAAGCATGACCAAGGACATCTATTTCTCACTGTACACTGATGCAAGAGGTTTGTAGGCATGGACCTGAGATATTCTTTAATGCAGGAGGCAATAGGCATGAAGGAAACCTCACAAGAATATGAAGTAAAAATATCCTGCTTTGCTGCGTAGCTGAGTAATTACTCTCCTGATTAAAACAAATTTCTCCTTATAAAACTACAGGTTTCCATTATAAAACAAATTCCTCGGTGACTCAGTTTCCCCAGACGTCATATCAAGACTTTCAGTTTGCGTGTGAAACATGGCTAGTAAACATACCTGAGGAAAAAAACATCCCTGGAGTACTAAATAGGCTATCAGGTCACCATTAGACTTAATTTTCATTTGTTCTTTCTCCTTTTCAGAATTTCACTTTAAAAGTTTTTATCAGCTGACCAGATTTATTTTTTTCAGCATAATCACTTTATTTAATGTTTATAGTCATTAAGGCTTTTAGTGGAATAATTTTAAAATATGCTTTCGGGGTCACTTCAGCTCTATTAAGCTTTTTAAACAGATTAAATCCAGGGTCTCTGCTTTCTGAATACAAAAGCAGATCTTGCCTGTGAAGCCAAAAACAATTTAAAACATATGAAATACAGTAGAATTAATCTGTCCAGAACCAAAAGGAAGACTGTATTTATAGCAGCTGATTTATTTGTTTGATATACAGTATGTGCTCTGGTTTATAATTTTTAAGGTGTGTGAAAAGGGTCACATTATATATTACAAAAATAGCAAGGCAATGATTTACAAGACTTCACATTGTGCCTATTGACCTTCTCAATAAGAAAGGTTGGTGGTTGTAACAGCACTGAAAAATTAAACCCATGGGAGTCAACTTAATGTAGTATAAACTCTTTAACAACCAGCAAAATAGCCATATCAGCTGTTCCATCTGCAGATTATGTTTCAGTTGTAAAATGCAGTTTTTAATAAAAAGTGCACAAGCTTTCTTTATTCTACAAAGCATGTGTTTCCTCCTCCATGGAAGCAGCTGCTCCCTACCTTTCGTGTGGCAAGAATGGAAGTATTGTGTTATAACTGGTCCCCTCAGTGGGAGAAAAAAGAAAAGGAAGAAAGAAACTGCTTAACAGCAGTACAAGTCATTTTGTCCAGTTTCCTTCTGAAAATTAATCTCCAAGCTCTGAAGAAAAGATGGACATCTGTTTGTCCTTTGTTGGGGACAAATACATTAGCCTGTCCGCAAGGAAAACAATGTTAGTGCATGTACAGCTTGAAGTAATCAATACCTGGACTTAACAATTGGGTAATGCTTCGTGTTAACACGCTCACTGTGAAAATGAGAGGTTAAGGGCAAGATATCTCTTTTAATTATCAGAGTCGTGTGTCATGGACATTCCAGAAATAATGGTATCTGAACACATCTAAAGCATTGTCAGGTAAATGAAAGACAAAAACCATTCAAACTGTGATCTTCCTTATGATTTACCTCATTTTTTGCAGGATTATCTGGCTGCCCCACTACCTTGCACAGATGGAAGCTGGCAAGCAAGATAGACTCTTTTCATATCTCGGTTTGTCATCCCTAGGATCCTCACCTCATCTACTTTTTTGCAAGGAAACAGACAGAAAGCAGCCTAGAGGTACGCAGAGATTGCTAAAGCTGTGTATTAATAGCTGCTATCCTCTAAAACAAAACCAAACCTAACAACAAAACGATGCACCTAACTCAGCAGGTATTCTGATTTTGGCTTACACCTTAGGAGGACCTTCCAGAGAGAAAGTTAATGGCAGACGCACAATATTGGAGATATAACTAGCACCTTTTGACTGTTGGAAGAGTGCTGGGGTGTATTGTGGTTTTCTTGACAAAAGGGGTCTTTTTGTCCTGCTGCTACTGTAATGATTTGATGAAATGTGGAAGCTCGCTGAAGGTTCATGTTTCACACTAGAATTTATTTTCCTGACTAAAGAAGCAAATGGCAAGACAGTTGAGGGCAAGAAGATTGCTGTTTGTGCAGAAGCGTACGAGAGACGTGAATAAAGGGTTTTGCATAATGCACGCTGGTGGGAGTTCTTTTCCAGTTTAGCTCATCTACATGGGAAGTTCATTATGGTATTTCCTTTATAACTTATGCCTCTTCCAGGATAGCTGAATAAAACAATTGATGGTGCAGCAGTAGACATCTGTTTTACATCTTCCAGTGAAAGATCACTAAACACTCTGTCTCTAATTCTCATTCCAGTTACATATTGTATATGAAAAGAACAGGTCTCTTCAGAGCGTGTTTTAAGTCATAGTTTGGTGTGCTATGTACTGTAGCAATCTCCGCACATACATTTTAAGTCCTACTCAATCTGTTGATTATAATGCCCTGGAGAGACAAAATGGGTTAATATATCAGCACTGTACTTATTAATGGTTAACAATTTCATCGGAACATGATATTCCCATACTGATAGTAGATTAGCTGAAGGAATGGGGTTGATTGTATTAGCTTGTCAAAAAAAGATATAGACACAGTTACTGAAGCTTTGATAATGGTTAGAATTAAGGAAGTACCATAAAATAATAGATGCTTCTTGTGCACTTCCTGATTCTAAGATATTTGTTGGATGTGAGAAGACCCCATAAAAGACAGGTGAAACCATCTGTTATAGCCAGTCAGTGTTAGCAGCAGGAGAGCAGGCTGTCCTGTTGCTGGGACATAAGGAAAGCAAATCTAGATGAAAAAAAATTCCCAGTTACTAAGGCTGCTTTTCAAAAACACACATACGCTTGTCCTCCAAGGCTCCTGCTTTGCTTTGTTACGGAAACCCAAGCGAAAAAAAACTAATGTAAAGTGCTACCAAGGTGGAGGGTGGGTTCAGCACCAGCTTTGCAGAGGTGGCCATCTCAGAGAAAAGCTAGGAGGAAGCAGATGCTCAAATTCTTCACCACCCTGTTAAATAGTATTTTAAGACATGGTTGTCAAAGAAGCATTTTCCTTCTCCCTTCCCTGTTGTTTACTCAGAATTTTCAAAGAAGCATTCAAGGGGTATCTGAATCTTTGTAAAGCAGAATCAACCAGTAAATCAGTAACATTGTCTGGAGCCAAGTGGGTGATGAAAGAGATCCTATTTCTCATTTGATTTGAAAGGAATGTCTGAATGTGTCCAGTATCTCCAGAGGCAGGTTTATAACCTTTTGTACCTGAGTTCCCCAGGTAGCAAGCACTTGAATATAACTCCCAAAAACCTACCAGAAAGGCATCCCAAGCATTCAGTCTGAGCTGCTCAGGTCAAGGATTAAAGAGAAATAACAGGGCAAAAGCAACTCCAGAAAAGAGTCATATTAAGGGTCCTTGAATTGCGTACCATATGGATTGTGGAGATAGAGGATTTCCAATTTTTTACTGTCCTGTCACCACAGGAAGCTCATGCTGGACCTTCTGAAGTATCACAAACCACTGCAGACTAATAATCTTGTGGAAGGTCACAAAAGAAAGGTTCAATAATAAAGCAACTGGGACAGTATCTTGACATTTGTGATAAATATTATCAACAACATCAGCTAGAGTTCAGAGAAACACCTGCATTTCACATGTCAAAATTGCTAGTGAGAAGTATTGGAAAACCTTTTAGACTGACATTTTCCTGGGAGAGGTGATCAGCTCCATGAATCCTTGTGCCTTGGGCATAATTCAATATCATCTATACCCTTCATCTTCTTGATCACAGAAATTAGAGCAGGAGAAGACTCCCAGTTCACCAGACTGCTATACATTTTCAAGCCTTTCCAGTGCTCATTTAATGAGAGAAAGTCCACGCAATGACGCTTGTACCATTTCTTTCAGGAGACCATTTCTCCTCTTGAAGGGGCGGGGGGGAACCCTTTTGCGTGATTCTTCAGTAGCCCCTAACAGCAGTGTCTGGTAAAGTGCTGCTGTAATGAGAGCAGGAAGCAAATTCCATCTGCTTTACAATTTCCACTGGTGTAACTTAAGCGCACACAATGTGGGGTGACATAGAATCTGGCCCCTAGGATTTCACTTAAGAAAAGTGCTGTAGCAGTTAAATGTCTCCATTTTTTTACTTTCTCTTTTTACTGCTGTTATAGATCCTGTCTGTCTGTGAAGTCTAAAGCCCTTGCAGGAGCCATAGTCATACACCAAATTGGCCATTGGGCAAAGGGAGAAAGGACTTGAGCCTGACCAGGGCAACGTATTTCCAAGAGCATAGCACTGGTTTCTTCAAGGACTTTGCAAACCAATAAATAAAAGCTTAAAAATGTACAGGAGTGGAAAATCAAATACAAAACCACTTAAGATCTACTAATAGCCATCTCTCAACCTAGAGCGGCAAACCTTCTACCATGGCCAAGATAAAGAACTCAAAAAAAGAAGAAGGAAAAAAAAAGCTGATGCTTGGCATTGTAGCGCATACACTGCATGGGTTGAACTCAATAAATGGTATCATGTTTGTGTTCTCCAGACTCTGCTATATTGCCTGTGTCCCTGAATCCATACACAATTCAGGTTATGGACATGGAAATCTTATTCAAATTTACCAAAGGCTTCAATTCTCCTAATTTCAAACCTACCTCTTTCTTATGGGTTTTGACACAAGCTGAACCAAATACCAGACATGGGCAGATGATCCCAAGCAATTGAGTTTCCATGGCTAGTTTCCATAGATTGCCATTTGTCACTGAGCTGCAGTAGCTGGCTGTATGTGCGTACGCCACCTAATACATAGGTGGAACAAAAAAGCATTAGCTTAAATCATTGCAAAGGTCACATTTGCCATTTTGTGTAAGAAGCATTGAGATGAGGCTCAGTAAAATAAAATATTTATTTCTCATACAAGCCGCCTTCATAATTTCAGCTAACACGTTTTACTCCTCGCTTGTAACAGACAGGGAGCATTCACGCAATTAGGTAGCGTAGCTTCTCTGCCAGCTGGTAACTCCTTACACCTCAGTAATTTGGCTGCTAGCAATTGTCCCGTTACATCCGCAGCCTGGAAGGAGCAGGAGGTAGGATTCCCACAGACTGAATGCTATGAAACCTTCCCCAGAAGAGAGTACGGAGCATTTCTCCCTCCTCTGTACTCTGACCCATCGTCCCAGCACAGGATAAGGGCACGCAGGGACCCGTGTCACACACCGAGCAGGAGGGCTCGGCCGACACCGGCAAGGCTTGCTCCCACGCGGATTTACACCCCGAACACCAGGGCACGTCTGGTTTATTTATCTACACATCAGCTAAGGTGTGCTAGGTCAGTAACTGGAGCCAAATAAAGCCTGCTGGTTTTACAAGTTGGGATTACTGGCTGAAGCTTTCTCACGTCGCCCCTGAACACTGAGACAGGTCCCAGGGTGGCTTTAGTGATGATTACCAAGCTATAATACAAGCTGTCAAATCTGTTATAATCAGGGGTTAAAATAATGCACACTCTGTATTGAATAATTGCTATAAATGCCCTGAGGCGTAAAAATATCGTTTGAGATGTTGTAAATAACGTGGCTGGATTTAACTGCAATTTGATATGTCTATTCTGTTTTTTTCCATGTAGCCTGGCCCCAAGTGTCTTTTCAGGTCTGCTCTTCAGTCGATATTAGCCACAAAAGTACCAGTACGTCCATGTACAGTATACAAACCTCTGGGTCAATCTGAGGTCAAAGCTCAACTAAAGGAGGCAGCATGCAATAAATATAAATGGAGTATATTGCTATGATAAATAAAAGCGGTCTACATTAATGCGAACAAGCTTGACTGATAGTGAGTACATTTCCAAGACACAGGGTCAAGCTTGGTGCATCAGCGAGGCTGAGGGGTTGAATGAGATGCATTGCTGCGAGCAACTCTGAGACAAAAATCCCCAAACAGGCTATGATCTCACAGAGCAGACTTATCAATTATGGTAATAAAGCCATCCTGACAGGAGACTTTCTGTTACCATTTTCAAATCTTTGCTGCCACTGTCAAAGGAAGTGCTATTTCTTTCCTGTTACAACTTTTTTCCACAAGAGTCTAGAATTGGTAGTATTTATCTGGTTTCATCACTGAGGTTTGCTCTCCCATTTTATTCTTTCCTCTCTGCAATTTTTACTGTCAAGTAAATGTTCTTTAAAAAAATATGTGAGTTTCTTTATCTATAGTACACCAATATTTGAAGTTTGTGTTTAGAAGACATCCTCTGGAAAAATACAGCAGGAGGCATTCCTCATGGGAACTTGCCTTTTTTTTTTTTTAAGTTTCATGTGTAGTTTGTATGCAGTGGTGGGCTGAGTTCTGACAAGGACTAATTCCATATAGTGTAACTCTATGCAGACAGAGAGCGGTTCATCCACGAGCCTACCTGCTAGGTAGGTTTTCAGTGAGGCTCCCTGGAGTACTGTGAAAATAGAGCCACTCTGCAAAACGCAGGCATAGTTTGTGCTCCAGTACTCAGGATCTTGCTGCAGGACTCAGCACTAATCTGAGTAGCCAGACTTGCTGTCTGGGGGATTAGGGTGCAGAGAAGCACAAAGGGAAAAACCTTTCCATTGGGCAAAGACTAGAAAATTAAAAAAAAAAAAACAAACAAAAAAGAAACGACAGCAGCAGCCAAAAGATTCTGGATAAAGTGCTACAGAAAGGAGTGGGAGGCACAGCTTGTAGCATATCTGATTTGCTTTCCCATCATTTAATAGAGGTCTGGAGAATGAGGAAAGTGTGATGAAATGGTAAACAGCAACACACAAGTCTTCTGTATTTGGAGTGCAAATGACTAGTGACATAGGATGTTCCATTAAATGATGTCCATGAAAAGCAAGCACATAGTGAATCATCCATCCACACAGGCTTGCAATAAGAATGTTGCAGAACTCATCTCTGGGCTGATATTGCTGCTATTTAATGTAGTTTCTAGCAAGCCATTTATCATATTTATGGCTATATCTAACCCTTTTTACTATGTTCTTTTTTTCACGAGTTCTCCTAGAGAAAGGCTATTCCACAGCTTTATGAAGCTATGAACTGGAGAATAATGCATGACCTAAAGCAAATGGAGGTGAATGATGCCCACATTATACTGGTTACCCAGACCTGTCAAAGAACTGCCAATACATCAAACACTGTTGACCAACTTTGCCATGCCTATAGTTTCCAGAATAGGTTACAAAATGGAATCGAAGGTGTGCTTCAAAAGCTCCCATTATGTTATCCTGCATCAAGATTTACAGCAAATCTGAATATTTGCATCACTTTTTGAAAATGGAAATGTCGTCCTCATCTGTGCACTACAAATTCCTGGCTTTTCAGCAACAGAATAGGAGCACTGCCTAACCCTTCTGAATAACCGTTTCCTCTGAGACCACACTTTAAAAAAAAAAATATGCAAAGCTTATTAAAAATGTAGCTGGCTTTCAGACTTCTTAGTGTCTTCCAATAATTTGGATTGTTGAAAAAATACCAACACTAAGCAACAGCTGCTGGACCACACACCATGTGAAAGAAAGAAAACCATGTTTCTGTTGAGAGGTTTCTCAGGAGCTTCATACCATGCAAATCCTTCTGCTTCAGCTAAATCCCTGGAGTATGTAATCCTGATATAGTTAAACTGTTCTTGGATCATTCACTTCCCAAGAAGCTTACTTCGCTGCATGCTTGGTGTGCAATTATTTGTGGAGGGAGCCCTGTCCCTTTGCAAAGCAGAAAACAGCTCGTGGTAACTTGGTGGACACTTGAGCTGTGATTTTGTTTTGGCAGAAGTAAAATTCGTTGAAATATCACCTCTGAGGAAGTACAGAACATAACAAGAACTTAAGAATGCTTCGATTGGATCAGACTGAGTGCTCATATTTCCCAATATCCTGGAAAAGCAGGGGAATATAAGAGCAAGGGAAGAATACAGTGATGCTTCCTCATGTTCCTCAATTTCCTGAGCCGCATCTCTGTGGTTAATTAATAGTCTTTCTTTCATTAATGTTTTCAGTTGCTTTTAGAACCCATTGATATTTTGGCATCTGCTACATTTTGTGGCAATTAGTTTTAGCCAAGAAATGAGCATCTTCAGTTCCCTTTAATGACTGAAAACTTAGAGAAAACTCGAACTTTTCTGGATTGGATCCTTAGGCTTCCTGTGATTTTGTTTTCCTCTTCATTATAATTTGGATATTGATACTTACTCATCTGTCTCACTGGCATGAGTCATTCTACCAGTTATTTTACTAACATTTGTTAGTGAGACCTGTTGATTCAATAACATGTGTTAATCTGCACTGAAGACATTTAGGCAAGGTGTTACTCATTTCTTGATTTTCTTTTTAATTAAAGCTTGTTCGTGACAGCTAAAGTCATGCAAACTTCTAATACATGTAACTGCATGCAAAACATATCTTCATGCTGGCCAGTTACCAAACATTAATTCAATTGATGAGTCCTATATGTTAGCAGAGAGAGTGAGTTAGTGGAAGATTATTTATTTAAGTTATTATACGAACTGTATTTTGTTATTAGATGTTAAGCTTGTTGAAACACTATTCTACCACCTATACTTTTCTGAGTTTCTGGTATCTTTGCTCAACACACTTTTATTACTAGAGACATGCAAGAATGTTGTCTTCATTATACCTGTCACCTAAATTTTATAGATGCACATGTTTCATACAGCTTAGTCAAAGAACCCACTGGAGTCAAAAATACAATCAAGAAAAGTGTTCTGAATGGTGGACTGACAAATAATGAAAGGAAATAAGGGGATTAAAAGAACATACTGAGAAAGAGAAAAATACAGTTCATTTTCCCCCAGGAAACTGTTGATAACAGAACTAAAATGGGAAGGCTACTTCCTACTTCTTCATCTCTCCCTGTGAGTATGTACGATCCGCAGATTAGATGAGATTGTGCTAACCGCAGAGCTGCTTCTTTGAGTTTAGCAGAAGATCCAAAGAAGGGATTTTCTTCCTACAGTCCCTGATTTAGGCCACAAGTTGTTGGAGTGGAGTCAGGGTTAAGTGCTGAGAAGAGTTAGTTTCGTCCACAGAGGTGCCTAGAGCCAGCCAGTAGGAAAATGCTGAAAGCCATGCAGGGTGGAATTTGACTTGTACTAGGCAGTGTTGTAGGCAAAAAATAGCTGAAATGTTGAATGTGGACAGGCTACACATGCATACATGTGTGTGAGTCAATGCCCAAAACTGAACTTCTGAACGCTAAAGCAGAAGCCTGCTATTTGCTAGCTGCAGCTAGTAAGGGTTAGTTGTACATTTTAATAACACCTGAACTAAAAAGACGTGGCATGTCTTGAATACCACTATTCGTAAAGAGACACGAGAGACGACCGCCAGGCAGGGGTCTGATTACACACTGTGCTCCTGCACACAGACTCTATTGGCTCTGGGAAAGAAGAAGCAACCCCAGAATGGGGATGAAGACCTTGGTTGGAGTAAAATTCCTGGAAGTGGGTGAAGATCCTGGAGATGGACATGAATGCTAAGGGCACCCAGAGACCTTGGCGGGTGACGTCCACGAGTAGTGGCACAACAGGAACTGACCTGACTTTCTGCCCTTTTTTTTCTGTGGGAAAGGGAAGCCAAGACCAAGTGAGCGTAATGCTGGGGGTAGCAAGTGAGGGTGAGACAGTCAGGTAGGGCAAAAGCTTGAATCTCGCTGGTTCTTAAATAAACCCCACTATTCAGATCCACCGTCAGTTGCTGTTTACTGTGTCTTGCCTGTGACAGGTCAGCAGAGCACACACAGGTAACTGGAGAGCCCACGCAGAGTCAAGCCAGCTGGTAATTAGTGGGCAGTTTGGTAGGGCAACACCCTTTCAAATTAGTTCATGAAGAACAGGCTGCCTCTCATATTTTGTCCCTCTCTGAGGTTACAAACACCACACACAGGTGAAGAGGACCACGGTTCATCAGGCTGCCCAGCATAGTCTCCTGCAGGGAGGTGTCACGAACAGGACCCTGGCCTGTCTCTTCCAGCACGGCTGGAAAGACAACCCAACGGCCGACTGCATCTTCCCTTTCCCATGGGAACCTGCCACTCAGCACAACCCGGGCTGTGGGAAACGGGGTTAAACTCCCTCCGACTGCGTCTGATTCAGACCTACATCTCCCTGCTCCTGTATGCCTACAGACATCTCCTGTCTGCAGGGAACCGCTCTGCAGTCCTTATGGAACTTCTCAATTTGCAAAAAAAAAGAGACTTCAACATGTGAGAGCAAGGGAGAGAGGAAAAAAGCCCAAGATGACTCAAGACATATTATGTGCTAGCCAGTCCCGGGCTCCGGTCCTTGGTCTGTTCATTTTTTCTAGTGGCTGGAGCAGGGTCCTAGCTTGCACTTCCCACCATTCAAGCAAGCGAAGGGCCTCACCGCCGTGCAGCTACCCTGACTTTCCAGGGAGTTTTGCACACTTTGCTGAATGATGGAACGTTTTCATCAATAGAGTTTGAATATTCCTTTTATATAACCCCCATTAGCTTGTTGATAAGCGCTTAGGTAGTGCCTTAGAAACTAAATGAGAAATGATGGCAGTGAGTCCCTAGCTGGAAGACGGCACACCTGGATCTCTCGTCTCCATTGCCGGCATGAATCCCGGTCATGGTTTCAAGAGCAGCACTGTACCCTCCCACATCAAAAGTCCTTTAGAAAGAAAAGGTTGCTGCCTTTTTATTTTTTGTTGTGTCTAACCTGGGGAAGGGCAGGGACACACAGTAAGCTTTTTTTCCATTTACCTGTTTGGTGCTTTCAGGAGATAGGATGGAGGATGACATATTCTGAGTACTGCTTTGACCTGTGCCTGTCCTGGGACACCTTAGAAGACATGACTTTGGCATAGGCATGTGAGAAAACCAAGGAGACATTGTAATTCAAAAATTCAGTCACAGTTATTCAGGTACCTCTGACTCTCTTTAAATCTGCCTTGTGTATTTTGTTTGTAACTTCATATTTGTTGTATTACACTTCAATTTGTTTTGGGGGGTCAACCCAACCTTTATGTTAGTCACCATTTTATCAGTGGTCGTATTTTTGTTTACTTTTATGCCTTTTAATACCACGAGATTCTGTAAAACACCTCAGGAAACACCTACCTTTGCAGACGATTATTGGTGCCAACTTTCACAGATCTATTAGCCCGGCTGTAGTCCATTTAATGCATACTTCACTGATGCTGTGTGGTGGCATTAATTGTGCCTGGCAGTAATAAGGCAAGTGCCTTACAAAAGCCTGTTTCACCAGCATAGATGTATCAAACAAATTGATAATTACCACACATGTAGTTGAGATTATTATGGAATCACATTTGTTGTCATAATTAACCAAATCCCATCTTGGTTTAGTACTATTTTGTCTGGGACTGATTGCCTGGAGACTATTTGCGCTAGAGGCACCTGGACAACCTCACAACTCTTTTAAGATCAGTTTGCTTCCAGCCTCCCACGATTTTGCTGGTGCTCTGGGCAGAAATGTCTTGAAGTAATTCTTTGGAATTTTTAGGTATAAGTTATCCAGGCCTGCTGATTTGAAACGATTTATCCCCCTTACAAGGGTTGGGGTTTTTTAATATCTTTCTCAGCTCTTAACTGAGTACTTCATCATCTTCATGTGAAAGAAGCACTTACTCTAGTTTCATTTTGAAAACAGAACAGGGATTTATTTATTGTACACTTCTGCGTTCCCTGTCTCATTATTAATGGCATTATCGTCTCTAGTAATGGGCTTGTATTATTGCTGGGATTTCATTTGTTCCTAATATACTTTCTAAAAGCTCCTTATTTTATGTTGCCCAGAGACTAATCCATGATGTTATTAGCCTCTCTTATCAATTATGTTCACTTCACAAATTATATTGATTATTATCCATTTCTTTCTTTTTTCTTGTGTTACATTCTGTTGGATTTCCCCCATTTGTGATAGCTTCTTTCACTGCACCCCTGCAACAGAAGGATCTAGGGCCAACATTGCTTCTCTTTTGACTGTGGACTCACAGTTTCTTGCCATAAAACAAACCTTCTTGAAGAAATCTAAATCGTGTTTTACAGCAATGTTTTTTCTTCCAGTTAGTTCTGCTCTTTGAGTCATTCAGAAATACCCAATGTGTATGTTCCAGATTGGATCTGCCCTACTTTTTGGCCACAATGAATGTAATTGTCACAATTCTGGACTCAATACAAGCACAATCTTCCAGTCCAGTGATTAATTCACCTTCGTCCTCCATAATAAAGCTGAAAATAAATTCACTTTGCAATGGCTTCTGAATTAGAATATTTTTAATTTTTTTTTTTTTTTTTTTTTTTGCAATGCTATCAGAATTCATGAAAGTATTTACTTCCTTGTGAACATGTGTAAAAAAATATATTTGACTTTACCTATATGTTAAAAATTTCAATCTCGTGTTCTGTGCAAAGATTTTTCTCGTCTCTTTGGGGAAACCAAATGAGGAGAGTATTACAGTGCAATTTAGGTTCTCTGGGTTTCAGGTTTTTTTAAAAAAAAAAGGTAATAAGGTAGGTTAATTGTGGAACTAGGAGGCTCCACTGACTCATCTTCTGAATAAAGAAATTCACATGTGTTGTGACCTCAAGAAAGTGAATTTTTAGAGCAGTTGAAGTTAGAAATCTGGGATAAATTCGGATATTTGAAAGTCATGGTAACAACCGTTTGTAAGACTGTATCATGCTCTATAGTAAGATTGCATAAGGGCACAGGATGAAGCATCTAATTTTTTAATTTTTTTTCCCCTTTTGGCATTCTGTTTGTGACAATTACATGACTCTATTAACTGTGTGTGGAAGAAAGCAGTGTTATGAAATGAGGAGAGATTTCCTTCATCTGTTACTCTGTAGGTAATTTTTGTGCTTTTTCCAGTATTTAAGTACCTCTTAACTGCTTGCTGTCCATCTGTATACCATTCATAGTACTGTAAACTAGTATATGTAGCATGACCTTGTAACTTGCTTTGTTTGTGCATCTGCCAGTACAATATGTTGTCTTTCCTTAAAATGCAAATATGCTCCACGCAGTACAGAGCTCCTTAGTCAATAAATAAATGGAGGTAAAAAACTGTACCTAATACCCATTTAATTTAAATTCATTTTATAAACATAAAGACGCCTTTTAAGAGAAGCTTTAATTCAGACTAGCACCTTGATTTGTGGTTGCCATGGAGAATCAAATCTGTCATTTGACAAGAAAAGTCACCCATTTATGACAGCACTTTATCTTGTCTCTCCAGGGGAAGAAAATGTCAAAAGTGAGAGCAGAAAAAAATAAAGCCTTGAAACACCAGAATTTCTTGATTTCATTTTTATTATTCAGCTATCATATCCTTTCTGATAATAGCAAGTTGGTGAAAATAAATAATGTTCCTACAGTAAAATCAAATATTTCCTATTGGAATGGACAGGGCTCTTTGTGATTGTCAGTGCTGTGAAGTCTGGCAAGAAATAGTGTTATTAGATAAACCCACAGTGCCCAAATCCCATTTTCTTTTCATTACAGTGTCAAAATAATTATACCTGTGTAATTTGGGTAAGAAATTGTAGAATAAGTAAAATGGTCCATTGGAAGAGATTGCTTTAAGCTTGTGTTCATTATAGGGTGGGGTTTTTACATGCCGAAGAAAAAAGAAAGATAAAAAAATGTGTATGATTTCATTTGAATAAAAATGTCTGGTTACTCTTTCATGTTCTTTACAACCAGAGGAGACGGCAAGTGCTGTGTTCTGTTGGGGTTTTTACATCCATACATCTTTTGTAAAAAGAGTTATAAGAGGCAGGAGTTATAACACTTTTTGATTCTCAGGTGAAAATCTCTGAAGAGTTTCAAAGACGTTAGATAAAATTGATTATTAACTGAAATTTTTTTTGAAGTGTTTTTTATTTTGTAGGATTAAGAAATGGTAAGAATCGGGTGTTTTCAGGAATATAATTAGCTATTGCAAGTGTTTACGCATGTACATTTAATCCATATAGACACTAAGTTGCCCCTAGGGGAGAAACACTTACTGTAGCATTGCATTACTTTTTACATAAATCTAGAAAAATGCCGTTGAAATAACGAGACTAAAATAATCCACTCTGCGCCTCTTTCTTGAGACGACGTTTGTGCCTTTCACAGTATTGCGGGGTTTGATGTGGTTCAGGAGTAATCTTGTATCAATGAGATAGCATTATAATAGAAAGTCCTTTAGTGGTTTAGTGTAAATATTGGGCTGGTAGGGGAGCTGCTTGCTGGAGCGGTTGTGCCTGCAAGAGATTACAAAAAGGGAGAGAAAGGAAAGGGTCGGAGGCTCTTTTTTTTTTTTCTTAAAATTGGCTGGCGGTGCTGGATCCATAGCCAAAGCTAGTTGGGATCTGCTGTGAGAAAACAGGCAGCACAATAGTTCCCTATTCCTGCCTTCATGCGGAGTCTGAAGCCAAATCCTGCTCTCAGATACTTAGGTGTAACTCTGCTTGCCTTCACCAGGCACTTACCATGCCTGTCCCGTGGAAGTAAGTGATGTGTTGTATCCTGGGGTTCTTTAAAAATGCATGTTGTTGCAAATGTCACCTTAGTGGGGAAATAGTTGCAATTTGGATTTTTTTTTTTTAATTATTATTATTTATTTTGGTTTTTTAACATGTATTAACATCATGTCATAGGATGTGTGTTATCATGGGCTACCAGAATGTGATAACTTAGGGGTGTTTTGTGAGACGATCTGGAATAAAAAAGGGTGATGTAAAGATGCTCTCTGGGATTATGGTATCTTAAAGATATTAAAGGGTTTGATTTCCATAATGTCTGCCTCTCCTTTTGCCCAACTGTTGATATAATCTGCTGTAAAATCGATTTGCTGTCATCATGTAATCAAAGCCTTAATTGCATCATCATTGACTTCAGCATTTTTTTGCTGATAGTTTTGTGTGACTGATGGTGAAAATGTTGTGAAAAAAGAAACAAGTGTTTGAAATAATTTCGCTGCATGTGCTATCTCTTGCATATGGACAATTGTCACAAGTACCTAAGTAATCCAAGAGTCCCTGAATTTTGGTGAGATGTGGAAATGTTTTCTTCTGTTAACAACCTTGAGGCTCGATACCACAAACTGTTTAACTTGCTGAAGTCAAGACCATTCAAAGGAGTAATAACAGATTGATATTTAGCATGGTCTTATCAAAACTGTCTTTTAAAGTATTTGGTCCACTTCAAATTGTAACTTTCTACAAGTCGTTCTTAAAAAAATAATAAAAGAAAAGGGATGGCGGGGGTAAAGCTGCTTGTTTGCTGCAAGGTTGTTGCCTGAAGCACTGAATTATCTCCCATAAGCTCTGTCCGAGGGACGACTGAATAGAGTTGAAATATTTTGTAAAACAAAAAGTTGTGAGTAACCCGTCTCTCTGGTTTCCGACGGATGCCGCCTGAAACGGCTGATACCCTGTCCTGAAAATCACAGATGGAAACTTCATCTCAGCACAGGGCTACAGCAATAACGAAATGAAAGTAGCAGAGTCTCGTTTACGTTTCATAAATAGTTCTCTGTAGTTTCCTGTTCAATCTACAAGATTTTCTTGTGTGCCTGATGGTGGTTGTTACCCACATTTAAAGGGCAGCACTTTAGGTTTGACCCTTGGAGAATTGTGAGTGTGTAGGTGATGCTCTTCTGTTACCGAAGGATGCCGTTTGCTGCAGCGAGTCCTGGTACAGCAATAACTGAAGAAGCAGCGACTGTTTGATGCTGTTTTGACAAAGGTTAACTCCTTCCTTTTGGCTTTCGCAGTTCTCTTCAGTCAGAGCAACTGCAGCGCAAGCTTTTCTCGATCGATTTTTTGCTGATTTATTTAAATTGCATTTTAGTTTTAACAACCTGTTTCAGAATCGTACGGGACTCTGAAAGTCTGTGATATAAAATGGCAACGCTCGTGTGTTTTTTCTGTAAGGGGGAAGTCAAAGTAAACACATACTTTGTAAAAGTAAATCACATGCTTTGTAAAAGAGAATATATACCGGGTCCTAATAAGACCGTGTATTGACTGTAAATGCCTTTTCTGGGAGACTTCGAAAGAGAAGACAGTGCAAATTACTGGGGAGGATGGAGAATGCTGTAGATCGGGGTAGAAATGTGATACTTGGCAGTTTCTGTGTGTTAGTGCAGCCCCTTCCCCAGCACAACAAATGCCATTTAAGTATTTAGCAAAACTGAGATACGCCACTTCTTTTGAACAACATCTGTGACCTTCTCTAAAATTTAGAGGGCCAGAAATTAAGCTGCTGGGCGCATGGTAGGTCTGAGGGCACCCATTGATCTCACCAAGACTCTCCGGCTGCCCGAGCAAACCTCAGGCACAGAATGGACAGGAATGACAGCACAGCTCGTCGCCGTTTAAAGAATTCTTCTTTTTTAACGTATGGATGCATATGTATGTGTGTATGTATTTTTAACAGAGCTGCAGTGTCGCCATGCGGGCGGCGTGCAGGAGTTGTCACTCGCGAGGGGAAGCCAGGGCAGCCGTGTGGCACTCCGCCGAGCGCGGAGGGTCCTGCCGAGCTGCGGTGGGGGAGGACGAGTCCCGCGGTGCCTCAGCATCCCCCCTCCTCACGCGGTACCTCAGCATCCTCCTCACGCGGTGCCGCGTAGGGTGCAGGGGACCTCGGTGGCACCCTGTGTGGGCCCCCGCGGCGGGAAGGGGAGGATCTTGTTGGCAGAAGGATTTCTGGCAGACGTCGAGATTTTTGCAATGGTGATGCCACTGGTTGGCTACCTTAGCAGCCAGTAGCTCAAGGTACCTTCTACCAGGTGGCGGCGGGCACCCTGAGGAGTGGTGGGAGCTCCTGATTTCTCACGGAGCCACATGTTGCTTTGGAGTCACTGGAGTCCTCAAGGCACCTTGAGTTGTTTGAGGATACTAGAGTGCTCCTTGTGGTCCCACCACAGAGGAACCTCAGACTTATAGCTATTGGAGTGATGTTCTTTTCAGAGTTTGGGGTTGATGCCTCCTCCACCCTGCCCTGCCATCAGCAGCTCCCAGTGCTACCCAGCAGTGTGGTGCAGCAACTGGTTATGCTGTTAGTTCTGGCGGTGGTGACGTGTGGTGCGCGTCTCTTGTTGGCCAAAGCTGCATCATGTTGTCTCCTTACTGCACTCTCTGGTTATAGCTGTTTCTTGCTGCTGTTTCGATTCTCACTTCTTAAAGGTAGAGTAAAAAATTCTCAAGAAATTATGTATATTAAAAACAGGTGTATGTGAAAACAACCTTCAAGATGGTATAGTCTGGCACATGAGATTTGGGAAACAATAGAGTTAAGTTGGCATAGGGCACCTTAACCAAGCCTTTTGGCTGTTATACATTGTGAAACTATCTTGACGTGATCATGTAGTTTTGGGGGTTTTTTTGTTTTATTTTTTCTTCCCAAAGAGCCTTGTTTAGGCTTTGGCATGTCATCCAAACCCAAGTGCTCCAAGCTTGCCACGTGGTTCCCTGTTCCTCATTTCTGCGTGCCCACCAAGAGGCACCTGGGGCCAGTTTTGCAGAAGTGATCTGTGGGTTGCAACCACAGCTGAGGCCAGTTGGGGCTGTCTGTGGCACGTGGGGTTGTTAGTATCCATAAAGGCTGTGAGTCATGATGGGCTCGGATTGGTGCCTGGAGTTACTGGGTAACTCAAACCAGCAGCTGTGAGTAGCCTCCCTTTTGCTTTGTCTTGGTTTCCCACCAGTGAGATGGTTGTGATGCCATCAAACGTCTCTGCAAGCGGAGGTGAGGAGATTTCCATTAATGTCACAAACCCTGATACTGTAGTGAGGGAACTGGAGGCATGGTCAAGAGGAGCTTGGTAATTCTGTATTCAGCTTCAGGTTTGGATAGCATGTGCTAAATAAGTAGTGCGTGCTACTGGGAGTACAGATTTTATAAGGGTAAAAAGAAATGCTTAATAACTGCACATTAGATGGGAGTCCCATAGAAAAAATATGATAGTGTAAGCAAAGACTTGATTGTAATACTCATTCCAAAGGTGTAAATCAAGATTGCATGTTGATGTTGCCAACTTTGTTGCCTAGTTTTTGCAACCTTAACGTTATTTTAATATAGCTTTGGATGCAGTTCTGTAAAGGATGTACAGCAATATGTTAACATGCTGTGCCATCCTACATTTAGGGCTTGTAATAAGTCTTTTTTTTTTCTTTTGTATTGTCTTTGCCAAAAAAAATAGTGACTTTTGAACACTGAAGTATGTGTTCATATTGCTGCATTTTTATTTGATTCTGGGTCCTGAATGCCCTGTCTCATCACAAGATATCAGGGCTGTTACTCTGTTCCCTTTGTATCTGGGAGAAGTACTGGGGTTAGTCCATGCACTCCACCGAGATCCCTGCTCAGGGCAGGGTACGATGGTGGTGGGAAGGGCTGGAGGCAGAAGAGGAAGCACGCAAGAGGTTATAACCACTGAAGTCAGGTTCTTGCAGCTAAAAATATAAATATTTGCTGGGGGTGGGGGAAGACATACTAGGATTGGATATTTTTGCCTAGATGTTTTAGGTCTGTTTTTTTGAGGGGGAGCCTTGTGAAGCTTTATTTTTTATTGTTTAAGGGAAACAGCAATGCTCGTGTTATGTGAAAAGTTTCTGATGATGAGGATTTTTTGGTAATTGGGAAGGTTTAATAGGCATGTAATAGATTTTTGTTTCTTTGTTTGTTTTCTGTTGTCCTTTCTTCCGTTGATGGGCATAGCTACACTAGTCTCATCCATACTGAAATGAAGGTGGAAAGAAGTGCAGATTTCATGTATTTTGATGTTCAAATATACTGGTTTAAGTGGGGCCACAGATGACAAAACTGATCATATTAGCAGTTTGTGTGCCTGGCTTTCAGGATGATGGGAGATTGGTATTCTTATTGACATTCTCGCTGGCGCTCTGCGCATCTTGGGACAGCGTGTTTCAACTCTCTGTGCCTAAATTTTGCCATATATAAAACTGGATAACCTTTACTGACTTTACGGGTTTTGCAGCTATTAGGTATGCGTGCAGCGTTCCTGGAGTACCAGCACATGGCCCCACTTCCCTGCTTCCCCCTTTTCCAATCCTGCCAGCTGGCTGTGAGCCACTCCTGAGCATTGGGCAATCCTGATCTTAGTTTTCTTAATGAGTTGATTAGTGGTCCTGATTGAACAAGTAGAAGCCCTGGCTGTCAGTGTTTGGGGAGGTGTTTTCAAGGGTGGTTCAGGGGGATGTTTGCTTCTGCGGAAGCTCACCGCCCCCCTCGGATGGGGCAGTGTTTCCCCAGGCAGTAGCTGGCATTTCCCTCGCACCCTGGGACGAGCCCGCTCAGGGCTGCCCACGCTTCTGCTCTTGCAACCTCTGGGCCTCAGGGCCTCCTCTGGGTTTCTTGTGCTCCTCTCCACGTGAGGCTGAATTTAATTATCGGGGATAAGGTCCTCCAGAGCAGACCTTTAAAAGTCCTATATAAAGATGCTGCTCTTAAGTAATTCAATATTTCAACTGCTCTGTGCCGGATTGATTGATTGATTAATGGAGGAGTTCATTTAATTAATCTAAGGCTTCACTAAGTCACATGTGTTACAGTAAATACAGCGATGGTGGTGATAAAGGGGGTGGTTGGGAGCCGCGGCTCCTCGCTTGCCTCTCTCATCCCTTTGGCTTTGCAGCGAAGCTACGGGTGCAAAGTCACCGTGAATGACTGGGTGCGTGCGCTGGGGCTCGCGCTAGATGAATCTCGTTGGCTTGCTATCTATAGGCTGCTAAATATATTTTGGATGGCAGGCAGACGTGATTCTTTGTCACTTCCTACAAGTGTGCGTGTGGAGCGAGACGGTTTTTTCCCCCCTTAGCCCCAGCACACGCCTGGGTGGTTTGCCTCAAATTTTGGATTCTGTAATGTTGATATGTCATTGCATATTGACAGGGACAATATCTGCTGTTTGGGAGTTGGGTCCCTCTGCCGAGTGTTTGCTTATGTTTTGTTTGTACTTTGCTGGCCAAGTTTGGTCCCTGGGGGGGCCCAGGGACCTCCCTGTCCTGGTCCCTGCCCTGGGAGCTGGTGGCCATGTGCATGCACGTGCTGTCGTGGTGCACATGCAGCACCCTGGGGAGCTGTGATACTGGCTACAGAATACCCCAAACCTGCAGGTTTCAGCCCAAAGCCTTGTGTCTTGGCCACAAGAGAGCTGTGTGTGGAGCTGCGACGCCTGGTCTGCAGGCCGATGGAGGTTTTATGGCTCCTTCCCTCACCCTCATCGCTCTTGGTAGCCTTAACAGAGGGAAGTTGTATTTTCCTCCGAGGGATTTCTGTGCTGGCTCCAGGTACGCGAGGCGTTCGGGGACAGGGCTGTCACAGGGAGCTGTGCGGGAACTCCTCCGGGGTTTTGGTGCTCCCGTAACGCAGTCCACCTCTCATGGAGAGGCGTTAGTCTTGTGCGGAAGATGTCTCCGGTGGATTGGGGTGGGAAGGGGGTGACCGAAATGGCTGGCCTGCCTGGTCCCGGCACCCTAAGATTTGGCACACATGTTCCCAAATCTGTCATTGTACAATAAATAGACATAAAGGAGACATGACTGGCCTCCCGCAAACCCTTGGCAGGGACGGGAACTCGAAGCTGCGTCTCGTGGGCTGTATCCCAGTGCCTGTGCTGGAGGCTGTGCCTCTGTGCTGGAGGAGTGACAGTCGGTGACTCCAGGATCGGCCACCGCTGTCACATTTCTAGATTTCACCGCCCAGGCTTTGTACAAGTAGATGTAGAAATAGATTAATTGACACGCGTATGATGCGCGCACAATAATCCACACTACTTTTGAATGGAGGCTATTAAAAGCCTAAATGCTGGACAGCCTCACGGCTGGATTTGTTTCTGCATAACCAACACGTGGGCAGTTGCACAGCAGCTGAGCGCGCTTTTTTCCCCCTCTCTCTATTCTTTTTGAAAAAGAAATGAAGCCTTGATTCGTGGACCAGCAGTTTAGTGCTGCTGTCATAGGTCGGCGGTTTGTTGTGTGGTTAGCTTGGTTCTCAGACCTGCGTGTTGAAAGGTAATGGGGTTCATCTCGAAGAGAGCTTTTTCTCAGCAGGATGTCGAACTGTGTGTTGCCTCTGTTTTCTCACTTGCTAGTCTTACAGAATTTAGTCACGGTAGAATATTTGATGAATAGCCTTTGGTAAAAGGCTTTTTTTTTTTTTTTTTTTTTTTTTTTTTTTTGATTTTTGGTTACTGTTGTAATACTGTGAAATGCTGACGGAAAGCCAAGTGAAAATGATGGCTAAACGCTAATGCAATGGGCGATACATTAACCTGTAGGAGCGTCGCGTTGCCCGTGCCGCCGGCGGAATTTTGTACGTGCTGAGGATGCTGCCGCCGGCCTGGGGGGGCTTGAGTGAGTTTACTGGTACCCGGCTGGGCAGCGTGGGCGCGGACGGACCCCTTCCCGTCGGTTCGTGGCTATTGCTGCTTCCCAGCCCTGGTCGCAGCACGGGAGGGAGCCTTCTGACACTCTCTTTACCTCCAGCCCCCAACGAGTGTGGGGTGGAAATCCTGCCCCGGTTTGATGCTCTCTCTCCCTCCAGCCAGGCTATACGGGAGCTGGTGCGAGCAGGAGTTTTTAAGCTGTTGGATTTGGAGTCATTGCGTTGTTCGTCTGATTAAATTGTATTTAATTAGCTTTGTGTTCCGTCCTTTTGTTTTGGTGCAAAGATTTGGGGAGGGGGGAAGATAAAAGTTGTCTAAATGAAGCTTCGTAATTTAAAACACATATAAAAAAACTCTGCGAGATGCCTTTTATTCCCCCATCCTTTATCTTGCCTCACAAGCTTTCCGAGAATGAGTAGTGCCTGTTGAGGTTTATCTTCGCTTTTATGTGCAGTAGCCACATGCTTAACATCGAGCACGTTTGAGTTGCATTTCATAGGGCTTTCGCAATCCCTTTATAAAGGGACTGATCTGCTAACATCACCCTCTTCAGATCTAGCAGGCAGGATGTTCCTCCATACAATGAAGTGCTCACAGTCTCTCTTGCCAGACCAGTAAGTGAATGATTTCAAGCCTGGTGGGCAATACTTGTGTCCATGCGTAACACAGACAGACCACAGTAGTAGGCAGCTGCATGTAATTTTGAACTCTACTCATTGAACTGTAATAAAACAATATAAGCACTGCTTGGGGGAAAGATTGGATGCAGTTATCCTTACACAGGGCTCGGGCATATGAAAGCAGTGCTGGCTGACAAGAGGATTTTGAGATTTGATTTTGATTGAATTGCAGAATTGAACAGGCCAGGAATGTCAGTGGAAGGCTAAATGCCTGTAGTGCCATAAAGTTTTATTCATGTGAGGCTTTCCAATATAAAGTAGATGGATTATTGGAGAAGGTGTCAAGGGACATGAAATAGAAGTGCCCAAAACATAAAATGTGGGTATAAGGATAAAATTGCTTCTTGCTTAGTACATAATTAGCTCACAAAAATGTTTTGGGTAGTTGTTTATTGTTCAACCTTTTTAAAG
Source organism: Aviceda cuculoides (assembly GCA_035590195.1). Classification (NCBI taxonomy): domain Eukaryota; kingdom Metazoa; phylum Chordata; class Aves; order Accipitriformes; family Accipitridae; genus Aviceda; species Aviceda cuculoides. Next base: position 32,031,994 of record JAVJGG010000005.1, read on the forward strand.
CTAATTCATTACACAATAGAAAAATAATAGTCTTCATTTTTTACTTCAGATCTCTCTGACTGGAATTCATATTGCTTTCAAGAACAGGTTTAAATTTCTTTTTTTCTTTTTTTTTTTTTTTTTAATTAGAAAAGAAGGAGTCTCATTTAAAAAAAAAAGGGGGGGGGTAA
>JAVJGG010000005.1:32040663-32062842 GCA_035590195.1 Aviceda cuculoides
CAGCGGGAGGACCGAAAGGAGAAGAAGAAGAAGAGGAGACCCCCCCACCCCCCCCCCCCCCCCCCCAAACCCCATGCAGCTTCCCTTAGGTAATAAGAGAATGAGAGTGACCAGTGTCAGGACTACGCGAATGAAAATATAAGAAAGAATAAAAGTTTATTTCCAATTTATATTTGAAAAGGAAAGGGAAAATTAAGCTAAAAGGAGTAGAAGGTTTTTCCAGTCCACCAGAGATGCAGAGAAGGTGGCACACCTACCAGCAGTGAAGTGTTCAGTTGCAAAAAGAAAATGAGTAACAGCTGAGGATTCTGGAGGAATAAACTGTTGCTTGTATAGCATTCATACACAGATATTACTGTATTACCAGTTTATCCACAGAAACTGTACAGGATTAAATGAAATTGCAGAAACAGTTTGCTCTTCTCTAATGAAAGAGGTGTTTGTGAAAAACAATGTCTCATAACCTCTGTTAGTGTAGTACAAGGTGCTAACAAACAAATTCAAATAAAACCTCTGAAATAAAACAAAATCAAGTACTGCAAAACAGACTTAACCAAAGGCATATATCCAAGAATCACACTGTGTACAGACTCCATGGGAAATGATACAGTGACATTAATATAACAACCTTGTCTAAAATAAGAAAAAATAATCCATTATTAAAATAAATATTCCCTTCATATTTGCTATTTACTGTTAACATTCATACTTTATTTTATTATATCCTGAGCCATCTTTTTTTTCTGCAACTAATTCAAGTGCAGGCATAATCACACTGTTACTACAATGTCTCCCTTTCCATGTTACTACGGTTTCTTCTCCAGATTCCCACATCTGTCATGACGCGCTGTGGAACACAAGAGACCTTACAGTGTCCTGCTGGGAACTCATCACTTCTCAGTGTTGTGATGATGCAGCTGGGGTCAGGAGCCCCACACTGTGGTGGAAAAGAACCCCTAGGAAATCTATGACCGAACAGGTGAGCAAGAAATTATAACTTTTCCATGTAAGTCTGCTTTACCTAGTTTTTTTAAAAAAAATATAATACTGGTTTGCCAAACACATGCAATTTTGTCTTCAGTTTTCCTCTGAAAATTATCTCCATCTGAAACTTTCAGCTGAAACAACTATTCCAAAGAATGGGGCTTAGCAAAGCATGTTGATTTATTCTTACTGCAATACAGTGGTGATTTTTAATGTGGTCTTCCAGTGTTGTTATTATTTGGAGCAAAGTGGCACCGATTTACTTTGCTCAAATAACAAAATATAAACTCTGGTCTTAAGTGGAAACCAGAACAGAGCAGACAAGACCATACCTGAAGGGCGGAGAGACAACGTCAAAATGGCAGTTGGAAAAGACACATGAGAAGACAGGAGTATGCTGTAAAAGTACTTGGAGATGGAGCAAATGGCTAGATAGAAAAGAGACTGGGTAAGGAAGTGGAAACTGGGGCTTTGTGACTCCAAGGACCTTGTACACAATAAGGTAAATGGGGAATTTGAGCACCAGTTGGAACAGTGACTGACAATAATCAGGTGGAAGTGATGAGAAAGGAACAAGATTTGAGAATGGAACAGAATGCAGTAAAGAAGGGAAAATATGGACATGCAAAGACAAGTCTGAAGACAAATCAGATTGTAGGGGTAGAATGAGCCTGACAGCAAATAAACTAGAATAAACAGCCAGGAGAAAAGGAAATAGAAAATGAAGGCACAAATAAAACCAAAATTAAAACGACTGGGGAGAAAAATGGAAATAAATGTGAGAGACGGGTCTGTAATAACTGGAAGACAAGCTAGGGAAACACCCAAGGAGTAATGATATAGGAAAGACCTGATGGTATCTAGACAAGTAAAAGGCATGCACAACAAAAGGATCTAGCTTGAAGAGTATAAGCAGAAGGCTCTTTGTGCACAAAATCACATTCACTCAAGAGTCTGGAACAAAACCAATTATTTCTGCATTTCCTTACTTCCACCACTAGTAAAAACCACCTGTAGAGCCGAACGAAAGCTTGACTGGTGTAGTAGGTGATATCCTCCTGCTGCTGTTACTACTCATTTAATTGATGTGGCAGGGATCTGGCAAGTGATCTTCTGCTAACCCTATGTGGATATTTTGCTGCCACTCAAATATTACAGGGTGTTGTTTCACGGTGTATTTTTTTTCATTTATTAACTGCATGCAGCCAAACTAAATTAAAAATATTATTGAGGATACAGCATGTACAAAATACCAGAATTAATGTTATACATGTAATCTTGATCTCCCTCTCTTTCATCTCTTCCTTCTCATACTCTGTATGAACGTGCTATGTATGGAGTTCATTACTTAGTTGTTCCACTATGTCCAGCATTCTCCTAATTTATCCTGTGGCTGAATCAGGACTGCAAAGGGAGGGAATCTGTCAGACTCATGCTTCATTTGGAGCAGAAGCAGAGGCATATGAGTAAATGAAAGAGATAGCAAATTGTAGGAGCAGCAGGGATGGTTTCTTCGTTAATGCGCTCATATGCCATCCTGAGAAAACAGACTGAATTCATGTTGTCAAAGACTCAACTTAAATATTTTCTTTTTTTTCCTTCCTTCTCCCCACCCTCCCCTCACCCCCAGGTGACTGCTGGCTATGTGTTATGACAATGTTCTCTTTTGCCATAATGCAACTGATCAAGATAGTACATGGTAGCATTAGATGCCCTGTTCACATGTCAACACATACATGATAAATATGGGCATCTTAATCTGAAACTGAATCTCACTCTTCATGTCTTAGCTGCACTTAACTGTTCTTTATTTCCTCTTTGCATAATGCATTTAAAATCAGTAAAATTCTTTTTCTTTGTAAGTGTGAAAATCTTGTTGAGTTCTTTGAACTTCTTGTTTCAGAGCTCACATCTGCAGTCAATAGGAAACACTTTAGCACAGGGACGTTGTCTTCCCTGATTGCCTGGGAATGGCACCCACCAAGTATATCCACAACTTGAAGTAAAGGTGTCAAGCGTCTTCTAGCCAAGTAAGGAAATCAAAGATGGTTAAGAAAGCAGAAATAGTAGGATCTTGTATGACAAATCACAATCAAGATAGCAGCAATTTTCAAGAGCACACACCCAAAAAATATTTCCCCAGACATTTGTAAACTATCCTTACATAGAGTAAAAAGTCACGTACAATTTTGTTTGGAAATTTAAGAAGTCAAATGGCTTTCCTTTTACATCTATCTGTCCTTAATTCTAGGCTCACTGAACCAAGAGAATATATGAAAAAATCACTAGCTTCTGAAAATACCTTAAAATAACATGGTAAATAAGGAAATGTAGATTCTTAAGAAATAAAAATGTCCATTATTTATTTCAAGTCAATGTATTCCTATGAACAGTGTGTCCAAAACTAATCATAAGGTAAAAGATAACTTTTTGGATACAAGGTAAAATGCAGGAGATAAACTAATTTGAAGTACTGTTGAAAGTATATGCTAAGGTAACAAGATGAACAAAAACAGCAGTGCAAAGCAGAGGCTGAAAAAGCCATGCTAATCAATATAGTGTGTGGAAGGATCAAGGAGGATAAAGTCAGAACAAAACCTGTTCTGGAAAAGGTCTTATTCAAATACATATAGGTACAAAAATAGAATGGACTACAGAGAATTATTGGCACCCCAAATCAATTTTTTGAAACGTTCCCATTTATTTTAAGACTGACTCAGTATGGAAATGATTTTAATCCCAGTTCTCCATTCATGGCCATGAAGTGTCACAAAAGCAAGATCTATAATATTGCTTTATTTTAACCAACAGTTTTCTTGAAACTGCTTAAATTCCAAAAAAGTCATAGAATCATAGAACCATAGACTGGTTTGGTTTGGAGGGGACCACAAAGATCACCTAGCTCCAACCCCCGTGCCATGGGCAGGGGCACCTTCCACCAGACCAGGTTGCCCAAAGCCCCATCCAACCTGGCCTTGAACTTCCAGGGATGGGGCAGCCACAACCTCTCTGGGCAACCTGTGCTGGTGCCTCATCACCCTCACAGTGAGGAACTTCTTCCTTATATCTAATCTAAATTTACCCTCTTCCAATTTAAAGCCATTACCCCTCATCCTATCACTACACACTGTTCTAAAAGTCCTTCTCCAGATTTCTTGTAGCCCTCCTTTAGGTACTGGAAGGCTGCTATAAGGTCTCCCTGGAGCTTTCTCTTCTCTTCTCCAGGCTGAACAACCCCAACTCTCTCAGCCTGTCTTGACAGGGGAGGTGGTCCAGCCCTCTGGTCATCTTCATGGTCCTCCTCTGGACCTGCTCCAACAGGTCCATGTCCTCTTTATGTTGGGGGCCCTAGAGCTGAACGCAGTACTCCAGGCAGGGTCTTACAAGAGCAGAGTAGAGGGGGAGAATCACCTCCCTCAACCTGCTAGTAACGCTTCTTTTGATGCAGCCCAGCATACGGTTGACTTTCTGGGCTGTAAGCACACATTGCCGTGCGGGACCTTGCACTTGGCCTTGTTGAACTTCACGAAGTTCGCATGGCCCCACCTCTCAAGCCTGTCAAGGTCCCTCTGGATGGCATCCCTTCTCTTCAGTGTGTCAGCTGCACTGCACAGATTGGTGTTGTCAGCAAACTTGCTGATCCTACTGTTCATGGTGCCGACAAAGGTGTTAAACAGCACCAGTCCCAATACTGACCCATGAGGAATGCCATTCGTCACTGCTCTCCACTTGGGCATCAAGCCGTTGACCGCAACTTTTTGAGTGTGACCATCCAGCCAATTCCTTATCTGCCGAGTGGTCTATCCCTCAAATCCGTGTTTCTCCAATTTAGAGACAAGGATTTCATGCGAGACAGTGTCAAATGCTTTGCACAAGTCAAGACAGATGACGTCAGTTGCTCTTCCCTTATCCACCAGTGCTGTAATCCCATTGTAGAAGGTCACCAGATTTTTCAGGCATGATTTGTCCTTAATGAAGCCATGTTGTCTGTCACCAATCACCTCCTTTTTTCCCACATGCCTTAGCATAGTTTCCAGGAGGATCTGCTCCATGATCTTGCTGGGCACAGAGGTGAGACTGACTGGCCTGTATTTCCCTGAGTCTTCGTTTTTTCCCTTTTTAAAAGTGTGCCCTCCTCACTGACCTTAAGGATCTTGAACTCCACCATTTCATGGTCACTGCAGACAAGGCTGCCCTTGGGCTTCACATTCTGCACCAGCCCCTCCTTGTTGGTGAGAACAAGGTCCAGCAAAACACCTCTCCTCGTTGGCTCCTCCATCACTCAGAGAAGGAATTTGTCATCAACGCATTCCAGGAACCTCCTGGATTGCTTATGCCCTGCTGTGTTGTCCCTCCAACAGATATCGGGGTGGTTGAAGTCTCCCCTGATGACCAGGGCTTGTGAATGGGAGGCTGCTCCTATCTGTCTATAGACGGCCTCATCCGCTCGGTCTTCCTGGTCGGGTGGCCTGTAGCAGACCCACATTGCAATGTCACCCGTCCCTGCCCTCCCTTTCATCCTGACCCACAGGCTCTGGGTCGGCTCCTCATCCATGCCCAGGCAGAGCTCCACGCACTCCAGCTGGTCACTGACACAGAGGGGGACACCCCCTCCTCGTCTGCCCTGTCCGTCCTTCCTGAACAGCCTGTGTCCTTCCATTCCAACACTCCCGTCATAGGAGCCATACCACCACATCTTCATGATGCTAATAAGATCATAACCCTGCAGGCGTGCGCACGTCTCTAACTCCTCTCATTTATTCCCCATGCTATGTGCATTTGCATAGAGGCATTTAAGTTGGGCCCCAAGGAAGCTGACTTACTGGCTGGAATTCCTTTGTGTGGCTCTTCAGGTGCTCTTCTGCTGACCTGTGATCCTTCTCCAGGCTCTGGGCATCTATTGCTGGCACTGGCATCAAACTGGTCAGAGTGGGATGGATTGAGGTTCCCCTTCCCTGGCAACTTTAGTTTAAAACCCTCTTCACCAGCTTGGCAAGCCTATGACCAAAGAAAAAGAGAAAGAAGGAACACATCTGTATCCTAAAAGTACTTGAACTTCTTCAGGAGTGAAGGGACCAGCATTTTAACCCCTGCTGCTGGGACCATGACTTTTGAATAAAAAATTGAAAAGCAGTGCTGGGAACAGCGCTTCTAGGTTGGGAAAATCGAGGTTGGAATGCCTCAGGTCTCCTCATTCTGTGGGCAGATACGGTTAGACATGATCACCGCCTCTTCCTCTACTCTCAGCTGTCGTACTTTTGCAGGGAGAAACGAGCCATGCTTGCTGCTATTGAAAAAATGTGTGGGTATCTGTCATGAAGAGCTGGCTACAGGCTCCCAGGTAGTACAGAGGTAGGGAACCAGTATGGCAGCATGGCACTCAGCTCCCTTACCTTCAGCAGAAAGCTTCTAGCTCAGCGTCTTGGCTCTTTGGGCGTGCCATTTTGTGGCACCGAAGTCCATATGTGCTGAATGCTAGGCTGATTTAGGGTTCTCCCTTGATTTCTGGGCATCCTTTCTCTCTGATCAGTGCTTCCCCTCTTATTCTGCTGAACTCCATGCTCATTTCTCATAGAAACTAAGTGGGATATATCCTTTTTCACAGTTTAATGAGTCCTGTTAAGTGGTCATGTTCTTTACACTGGTACAGTGTGGTACACGGTGTAGTGCAAAAGCCATGGGTGCTAGTGAAAGCCCATAGCTAGCTGCAACGCGTATCAGGTGCCCTACCTATATATACCCAGGAAATTGTCTCTCCCTCTCTCACAAGTTCCTTTTGTAGGAATTTAACACTTTTTTGAAGAGTTCCTCCTTCTTTATGTCAGTCTGGCCTGGGATTTCTTTCAATCCAATGTTATTTCTTCTCTCTCAATTCTCCAAATTATCTATTTTTTAGGTCCTTGCTTTCAAGCTCCTGAAATCTCTTATCTGTATCAGTAACTGTATCTGAATGCTTGTTTAAGCCTGCCTCAACTTCAGTCACTCTACCTTTTATTGTAATTCCCTGAAAGAGGCTTGCATCAAAGAGTCCATTGATGTTAGCTCAGACAGTAATTCTCTAATGTCTGCCAATCTTCCTCTGTTGTACTTTGTTTGCAGCACAACGTTAGGCCTCTGGGATCTCCTGGGGTCCCAGTGCTTCTCTCTGGCTGCTTGCAAAGGCATTGGTAATATCAGAAGTGCACCTCTCTACAAGCGTGCTGGCATCAGGGATCACCAAATATTTTTCGGCGAGGCTTTGAGATACTTTGCATTCTCTAAAAATCATTGAAAAGGGCATACCGATGGCTGCTTTGGATAACTGCTACAGCCTTCAAGACATAGACATTGCTCTGAACAGCCCCTCCTGTCCATTTTTTCTTTTATATTTCTGAACTTTTCAGGTTTTAATAGAGGTTGAGTTCAGCCTCTGTGGTCCAGTTTGGGTCACGTCACTCATGGCTGCACTCTCATGGCACTTCTACATGCAGATAATATAGAATTACTGAGGAAGGTGTATTGTCAGTCCTGAACCCACTTATCATGTAAAGGTGGCCACCCAGGCCCAGGTCTACAGGCTCAAGCTTCTCCTTTTGCCAAGAAGCAAATTCCCACGATTAAACTTATTTCTCATTTATGCCTTTCCTGCCACATGAATATGGAAAAATGCCTAGCCCTGCATTTTGCATCTCTTTGAACATGGTCTGTGCCTTCATCCTTCCTCCTAGTTCTCATGCTTCCAATACAGAGTAGAAGAAATGCCTTCTTTTTCCTCCTCTGCCTTTTCTTCACTGTCTTCTACCACTGCAAAAGTTATTTGTTAGCTCCTTGAAATCGTTGTACTTGATATGAAATTGTCCTCTCCTCAGCTTCTTTTACTGCCAGTACCTGCCCAGATTGAAACCAAACACCCCATCCAGTTATGAGGCTTCCTGATGTGCTTTCCCTGGCTAAAGTGGAAAAGTATATGTGTAGTTATCCAATGTTGCAGTGCTCAGGAAAACGTGATGTAAAATGTGTAACTAGGAAACTCTGAGGAGACAGGTGAATCCTAAATCCCATCTTCCTCTGGATTTTGCATGTCTCTGTGTGAAGTACACAAAGCTCACATGGGATTAATTCCCCAAAACACTCATCTGGAGACAGATACCCACAGTCTCCAAGAGCCTGCCACAGACCCTGCTGTTAACACTGTGCCGAAAAACGTCGCAGCTCTCATCTGCTATAAATGTGCCCTTTGGTGAACGCTACCTCTTGCACCGAAGCAACTCCGACACCAAGGGCAAAAAGCCCCGGAGGGCTCCCACGTAGGGCAGAGAAGCTGGTAACACGAGGAGCACCCCACACCATGCTTTGGGTCAGAGCCCAGACTCACACGCAAGTCTCGGCTCACGTTGCTTTTCGGACGGTTTGGTAGCTCATCTGCGCCCTTCGGAAACACAGAGAAGCGGGCAAATATCTAAGTAACGTCTGCTCTAGCAGCCCATTTTGACCTGGTGGGAATACCACGTGTTTCATCCCAGCCCTGATGTTTATTGCTGCAAGGCCCTTGCTTTCCCCTGAGCTTGGGTTTACAACGGTACTGCCATGAATCCTGCAGCTCCCACGCTCCCCGTCACGGGAACTGTAGGGGCAGCCTAAAAGAGAGAATTCTGCACAGGTGCTATTACTCCCCCCTAAATTAAAACATGGAAACCTCTGTCACTTTCTCTGGAGATGAAGAAATCAATCAGCAATCCTTGCCCTCCAAGAACAGGTACGTATGAAGCTGTTTCCTTTGCTTTAATCTACAGGGATATCTGTACATTCTGCTCCCGTTTTTTTTTTTTTTGTTCAGTTCTCTCCTTGCCCACGATCTCATAACCCTGATTTAGGCGCTAATATGCTGCAGTGAGTTCCCATCCCCAGGCAGCTTCATCATCTCCAAGCTGTGCAGGCTTAAACTCTTAACCTGTCGTAATACCAAGATTAAGACTCATCATACATTCGAACGGTTTGAAAGCCCATCTCTCCTTCACTACTGGACACTCTCTCTCGCTCAGTGAGAGGCGAAATCAATTGCCCCCCACATGAAACAGAGGGAAGCCGAGTGGGCAGTTTCCATGGCATTTTACGGCATTACAGCCCAGGTCCCTGGCCGTGTTTATTCTATGCTTCTAGTTCTGCTGTTCACAGCCTTCCTGGTCTTTGTGGAAGAAACAGCATAATTTCCTTTTTCTCCTTCACGCTGCTGATAATTTGAAGTGATTTTAAATGACCATAAACTTGCATTGTAGTGATACACAGATCCTTATGACTTTTAGATCACAACGCAGCACTTTTAGCGTTACTCGTGTTAAAATCCATAAGTCATAGGTCTTCCCAATACATTGTTTGTCATTTCTTAAGATAGCCCCATTTCTAACAGTAATCGTAAGGATTGAATAAATACATGGCGTCTCATTTAAGAAGGTAAATGACGGTGAGTCATGAGAACATGAAAGCTCACTGGGAATGTTATGGTAGCACAGGACCTGCTCGCAGCAAGGATTTCTTGCTTTGTGCTGTGCAGTCTCAGAGGGTGTATGCATGTGTGTGTTAGTTATCTCCTGCTTCCCTGTACAGTAGAATAAAAGCAGCTGAACAGTAGTAAGCCTGGATTCTCACTGCCAGAAAAAAGCTTAAATCAGAACAAAAGAGGAATGCCGTGGTTCTGCACTAGGCACAGACGGTAGATATGCTAAACCAGAATATTTACAGGAGCCAAACAAAAATAACTGCATATGTAAAAAGCCTCTCCTTTTTTGCGGTTCATATCAGTCCGATTTCTATCTTGCCTTCAGTGATCAGGAAGAAAAGAGCTCCTATTGTTTAGTGACATTTCCGAATATTTATAGTTCTCTAGTAGTAACCTTTGTTTGGTAGATAGTGGAGTTTGCACAGCATGCTGAGTATGTCATTAAACATTTGCCTGAAGATCTGGGTGTTAGCATCAATGACAGAGTTTCCTAAACATGTCACATTTTCTTTGCCTGTCATGAAAAATTATAGCTACTGTGACTCACACTTTAATAGCAGCTATTTGTGATATTTTAACCTAATGTACAGCCCCAGAGGAGAAACAACAGACACAATAAAGCATCTGCCAGGGACTTGCTCAAACGAAGGGACTCCGAGCATTATTAGGGTGCCAAATTAAAGAGAAAAGGCTCTTGTGTCAAATGCTAAAGGGTCTTGGTGTTTGTTAACTTCACTGTAATTTATGTCTTATCTCTGAAAGCATATAAAGAGAAAGAAAAGAAACATTCCTTTCCTCTCTATTGTCTCTTTCTCTGTGCTTAACTGCATAGTTCTTCTGATAGGAAGGGTTAAATACTTTAAAAAAAAAAGATGAATCATTACACTTTTTATTTTTAACAATTAAAATACTTGATGGGAAAGATTAACTTCCAGTGTATCTTAGTAATGTTATTTTTTCAATGTAAATTTTTAAAAGTAATAAAAAAATTGAATGATATGAGTATTTTGGATGCCATATGGAAAAAAGATATTTGTGTTACATTTCTTCATCTTTTCTGTTAATTATCTTGCTCTTTTCTGTAAAAGAAAGCCAAAACCCAAATTATTCCAGGTGTCTGTAACAGGAAAACTGTACTTTTCCTGTTCTTCTGGATTCTTTCCCTGTTTTTGCCAAAACTTCTTGTGCCATCATTACATATATCAGGAAATTTATCCATGCCCTAATTTGTCTGTATGTAAAAGGAGAATAGAAACACTTATCTCCTTCCTAGGTAAATTCAGTCATATCTGGAGGTGTTTTGAAAACTTGGAGGGAAGATGAAATAGTTGCAGAAATGCAACTCTTCTTGATTTATATAAATTCAGAGATTTATCCCATATGATTAGGATGATAATGCCAAAAGCCGAGCTCCAAAGGAAACACAAATAACTGCCACTGATAGCAGCCAGTTAACAGATTTTCCTGTGATGGAGCTCTTGAAGTCTATTTTAAAAGCACAGACGAATACATCATTCTGGAGCAATATCATCAGCCACCTAGACCTCTTCGCCTTGGAGTAAAGGAGCCACTGTAGGATTTATAACAAAGGACCAAACTCTGCAGTCCCATGTGTGGCTTCACTGTATATCATTTTCTTTAAAGTATTTGTTTCCCCACAGGAAAAAAAAAATCCATGAAATGTGATGTTGTTTTTGCTTGTCCTCATGGACATTCAGTAAATCAGGCCACATTACAGAAGCTATGGTCGCATTTCAACATAAAACTGTGATATCACCTAAGCAGGTTTGTGAAATACGTTCTCAATAAACAGGACTGAAAAATAAAGTTACTATCTGAATTAAAGAACAAAACAATATTAAGGAAACTTAGATTCTCTTTTCAGACCTTATTGTCCAATGTGTTGTATCTGTTAGGCTGACACCTGCAAATTTATAAGATTTTATTGGAAATTTGTTGATTGCACTCTATAAGCAAGGCACCTAAGCAAGATTTGTGGGAAAGGAAAAGTGCAGCTGAGATCATCTTCCTAATTATTCACAAACTGCATTTTCTTTTTTCATAGACTGCATCCACCCCTCTGAAACAAGTCTCGTGTTTCTACCCTCAGATGCGTCAGCACAAGTACATCCATCACTGTGTGCCTTACCTTTACATTGTAATGCAACTCTTGATCCCTCCTCTCAGAAACACCAACATGCATTTCTGCCTGCTAATGGTGTATCTGGATGAGTGCTATCATACACTACTTTTTGTAAGAGGATTTTGAAGACAGAGCTGAAGTTTTTTATTATAGTTTGATCACAAGGAACGTGTGAACGTTGCATTTCTCTCCTCAAAATTTAAATGGAATTTGTTAGTAGAACTGAAGGATTGCAGCTGTCATACGTTGTTATAAGATTATTCAGAGACAGAACTAACACTTGGGATCCTACTAAGATTATCCTTTCAAACTGAGATTGCAAAAAAGGAAAGAGTACAATCTCAGTGGCAGGTCTCTTCACAACAGGTGTTTCAACACTTTGTAAAAAGAACAGGAATTTGGCTCCTAAATCTAATGGACAAAAAAATAAACACATAGCCAAGAAAAGTAGAAGCTGCCCTTGTGTAGGACCCCACTTTTTGTCTCAGTCCCATGACAAGTCATATTAGCAGTTACATCAGCAATACAATCACTCGCTGATTATGGCCTGGGCTAGGATGGTATCTGTGTCAAGGACTACAAACGTTCTTCAGAAGACACCATCAGGATGGTCTTGCGGTTGCATAGCAGTACAAACTCACTGGGATTCAGACAGTTTAGAAACAAAGTTCAGCTAGCTGTAGTCCATAGCTCCGTAGCAAAGTATAAATTCAGTGTGAGTTGTCATTAAGCCAAAATTTCCTGTGAGTCGGACCTTCCCCTGTCTAGAATGAAAAGAGAGGTAACACAACACTCAGCTCACGCTATAAACTGTGCTTTTACTTTTATAACATATTCAAATGTTGTGAGAAGGTATACGCGGAGGTTAGCTGAGTTGCTAGTGAAGGACAGAGGAAGGGGGAGAAGGAGGGAGGGAGGTTACAGAAGGAAAAGCAATCTACAACAAGGTGGAAGAAAGCATAAACCATCCTGATTTATACTTTTTCTCCACCCCCACTGTTGATTGCTTTTCCTTCTAGAGACACATCTTTTCTCTTCTTCTACAAGGTGTGATGGGAACTGATTTACACTGCCTTTCCAACAGATAGTTAACCCACCCTCCTGTTCAAGAAAAAACATTAAAAAATTAATAAACTTTACCTTGTTCAACTAGCTTTATTCGTCTTCACTGGCTGTTTTTTATTTCATGCCAATCAGCTCTGTTGGTATATAAAACACCACCGAATTTGTTGCTGTAACTAGTAATAGTAAGCTGCACTGCCTTAAGTGAACCACACAGCAGTAGGTACTTGCAAAATGTCAGACATAAACGAGCCTTGGACTGTTTTGTGCTTAGCCGTACTGTACAGGACTGAGTATCGGCTGTGCGATGGGTAGAGCTGTACAACACACAGAGCTCCGTTTTGTCCCTGTTTAACGACTCCGACTATATAAATTGCCATTCCTTTTTGCAGGAGCTGCTTAATGGGCAGAGGAGTGAAGAAGAGGCAAAAGAGCCTCACGAAGCTGCCCCAAGCCTTGCCCCCACGCGGCATTAGGGCAACAGCGCGAAGGCGGCTACGTGAGCAAAACCACGTCCTTGCAGGCAAGCGTGCCGAGTCCCCTGCCGAAAGGGCTGAAGCCATCCTTGAGATCCACAGTGCAGCCAGGGGGGGCAGAGGAAGGGCCCAGGTAGCCATGGCCTGGGTCCAGAATGAGCCGAACCCCATAGGAGCTCGTTTTTTGCAAGAGTGAGATTCACTCGCACGTTCGAAACACCGTCTTCTCTTTGTAACAGGCTGTTTATGTAGCGCTGCGTATAAACACTTCAAAGATATAAGGAGTAGAGACTGCTCATGACATATGTGAGAAGGAAATTTCCAAACTTGAAGACAAAACATTGCATTTGTTGGCGAATAATTCCACAGGGATCACACCTGGGAAATGCTGCAAAGTAGGACAAAAAAGCATTTTCAACCAAACTTTTCTGAGAAATCCTTCAGCTGTATAGTAACTTTTTAATAGAGCATCAACATTTGAGAAGCCCAGGTGTTATGAAATGCAAACCACACTGAGTCACCGCTTCCAGTAGTGAATTCCAATCAGGATTAGTTTCTACCCCAAAAATGGTCCCTCTCAGGAGCGCTCCTTGTGCTAACGAGGCTAATGGGGGATCTTATTTCCCTTTTCACGCCATCTCCCGTTCTCCACCAGCCCCTCTGAGGTTTCAGATCTGACGGCAGAGGCGAAGCATAGGGCAGCAACCCACAGCCCCTGGTTTTAGGGCGGCAGAACCAGCAGTTTCCCATTCACGCTGATGTGGCCGCCGGGCTGAAGTTCCTTTTAGGAGGAACCTGCCGCCCTGCTGCTCTGGGCAGCGACGCGGTGGCTTTCCTGACTCTTGGCTGTCTGCTTCCAGACCGATGGCTGCCTTCAGCGTGCTGAGCACTTGCAGACCACCTGCATTGGACCTCGCCACTTTTCGATCTGCTGAGGACTCGTGTTTATATCAGAGCCTCTGCCTGCTGCTGGTGGTGGAAAAAAGGATCTGGATGGCTCTTGTTTCGGTCGCAGTAAGTACAGCAGCATTTTTCCATATCACCTCCTATGTCCTGTTGGCCTTTTAATGTGAGGTGCTTTTGGGCAGTAACTCTTTGTTACAGAGATTTAATAGAGCACCCAGTTGACAGAGCTGCACTGTCTGCTAGGGGCCTCCAGGAATACTAAGAGCTTAAGAGCAAGAATAAGATTTCATGTCTGATGCTCATGTGAAAACAAAGACAGCTTTTCAAAGGTCTCTCTCTACAGCCCGCACCAAAGTGACCTGTCAGGTTTTCATCTCAACTTGACATTTTGGCAGTGCTCTTCAGGTAAGAACTGAGAAGGTTGGATCTTGTCAGAACTTGAAAGGATTTTCAACAGTTCTGTTTCTTATTCCCTTTTGGCAAGGAAAAAAAAAAATGTTTACACGTGGGAATCTCATGAAGCAGAAAATCCAGCTTTTAGACTGCATTCCCTCTTGGCGACAAAGGGCACAAGAGTGACTCAGTCCACATCACGGCCTCAATACCATTCGTGTTTAGAAGAGGGGCTGCTCGCCGTCCCTGCAAGAACCTTGTGCCATTTCTCAGGCTGTCTTTAGATGCTACATTTAAAAAAATATTCATTTCTGAGTCTGCCTAAAACTCTGACCCCCACCTTCTAGCACAAACAGCATATTTTTAATACAAAATAGACCCCTCATCTTTGCCCTTAGGTGAGTGATACGGTATGAAGTAAATAGGCAATATAACATTTCTTTTGTGTTCTATATTATAGCATAAGGTATCAGAAACAATACTCTGGCACAATAGTACTGACACCTTTGCAAATGGTTTTGTGCTGGCTCACCCACCATATTTTCCTTCCATGGAAGAAAAATACTGTGAAGCCACTTAGGAGGAAATGAGTTCTGGAGGTAGTTAATCATTTGTGCAAGTGCAAGGTGTGGGATGGGAGATACGATTCACAGGCAGCAAACAGCAGCAAGACACTGAGAGAATGTGTATTCTGAGTGCTATTAATTTGCATTGAGTACACGGGGCTAGGAGAAGTGGTCTAGTTAATTAAACCATCTCACTGAAATGGATTCAAAATAGGTTTAGTTTAGCATTAAAATCAGCTTTAGCTTACATTCCACACGGGTTTCATTGGGATAATTTATTCTACATCTGAAAAAGTTCAGACATAAATTATGCGGTACTGCTGGTTTTATAGAGCAGAGTTACTTGTGTAAACGTTCCTCAATATCTGTATGCTGTTCCTCTCATTTCACTCATTTGAAAATGTCAGCACAGACAAAAAATTAAGGGATGCGATTCATGAAAGGCTGATGATTGTTGCAAGAGACAAAGGTGAAGTGACCCACTGGAAGTCTGCGGTAGCTTTTCACCTCCGGATATCTGCAACGAAAAACATTGGAGTTTGATAACGTCTATTTATTCCTTTGTGTTCACCCAGTGAATCACAATGCAAGTCAGCAGGGTTAGCTCAGACTTACAATATTGGGAGCGACATGTGTCTGCGTTGAAGAACACTGATGAGCCAGGTAGAGGAAGTCAGACTAAAATAACATCTGTTTGATCAGCACCTGTCTCTATTCACTTTTATTATCTTCATCACATTCCCCATACAATAAAATGGGTGTTATTTGCGTAGATAATACATAAGGGAGAGGAGTCCACTATGTACACAGATGGTAGGCCTTCATGTCAAATTAAAATTATCATCTTTTGGTAGCCCAAAATTTGTTTAAATGAAAGCAATAAAGCCCACAGGAGTGCAAGGAACAACCGTATTGTTGTATGGCTACCCCATTTTCTTCGACAATGAAAGATTATCTTTAATTTAAATATTTTTTTAATTTTAATTTCATCTGAGGTTTTACCATCTGTGTGTGCACCGAACTCCTCCCTGTGCTCTTAGCAAAGCTCTTAGTCTCTCAACTTGGGATCTAGAAATAAGACAGGCTGGAGAGATATTCAGCAGAACCAATCAAAATTGACTTTGAAAGAAAATTTTAACAACTGGAAAGTTAAAGAGCTATTCAATGTGAAGTTGTATACACTCAAGTTCTGTATTTTCTGAAATATTCCACTAAAGAAGAATGAATACCAGAAATATACTAGAATACTTTGGCAATAATTCCACGAGATGCGACAATTTTTAAAGAATATGGCTCACCAAAAGCATTACTGAGTACCTAAAAGCTTGAGCTCACAGTCAGATTTATGGTCAAGGGAATCATCATCTTTAGAGTCCCCAGAACAGTTCTGCTACTGTGACCTGGGAGCATTTGGGAGAATAAGATTAATCTTGTAAGGGTTTGTAGGACTGGCTCCTGAGAAACCGTAGTGATAGAAGAACGGAAGATTTCCAAAGCACACAATTTTGTACTCGGGAGAGTCCCTGTGTGAAAGTGTTTTCTCACTTCTGTTATTCAGTGTGTGAAGCGGTACAGGGACAAAGAGGAATTAGGCTTCTAATGTTAACAGTGCCTATTACAGAGGATTTGCATTATGTCCTATT
This sequence comes from Aviceda cuculoides, assembly GCA_035590195.1. NCBI lineage: Eukaryota > Metazoa > Chordata > Aves > Accipitriformes > Accipitridae > Aviceda > Aviceda cuculoides. The sequence continues at coordinate 32,057,313 of JAVJGG010000005.1, forward strand.
CCCGAGGTTAACACCTGCAAGCGCAGGGAACAGTGGACACCCAGCAACTCATAGGAAATCAAAGTCTGAGATTTTTTAGTAAGTATATAAATTTTTTTGTCACTCCTTCCACACGTTGTAGTCATCCTGTCACCTAGCATTTCAGCTTACTTCATTTTCACCAGTTGTATTCCTACAACATACGCTTTGAAATCAATATGGTGTGTAAATTTCAAACTAGCACAATGATGGTATCAACACATCCAACAAGGTTCCGAAACAAGACATGACAAAACAGTACATGAAAATGGGATACTGTGAATGAAATTGTCATGCAGATCAGAGATCAAAAAGAGGTGATCTATAAAACAATGATTTAAAATACATATTTTAAATTTCCATCTACCAGTCTCTTCCAAAAGCATGCATTGCTTTTCAATACGCAGTTTCAACATGCAATTTCAATGCACATAAAATTCCTTCTGAGAAGCCATATACTAATAGGAGACAAGTATATTCAGATGCAAGGTGGCTGACAGGCCACAGAATGCAAAACAAACAGAAAATAATCAACTAATTTGTCTCCCTTTGTGATGTTTCCTTCACATATAATAACTGCTTTTAGTATCCTGAAACAGACAGTAAATGGATACCTACAAAACTGACGGCAGATAGGTGAAGTGTCATTAATTAAGCAATAATACCCTTTGAAATCAGTCATTACTAGCAGTTTTTGGTTATGGGCCATTAATATTTTAACTAGCAAGTCATTAATAGTGGTAATAACCAATTCTAAGGGGATTATTGCTTGAATAAACTATTTTAATGGTTTTAAACCTTCTGAAAAGCTTGGCCTCTCTTAACTTTAAATCTTGCTCTCTTGGAATGCCTCTGCATGAAGAGCTATTTCTATTCACACAGAAATACAAGCATTGCTACAAGTACACAACACAATCTTGCGTGGAATTTGTTCACAAAGCGTATGGCAAAAGGTCTCCCCTGCCTGTAATATTATATCTGTGATGTTGATTCTCAGTCATGGCTTCTCTCTGCCTGCTTTCTTTTCTGATGACTGCTCCATAGCTTGCCTTCATCAGGGAGTCCTGAGACAGTTCAGTCATAGCCTCTAATCCCACCTCTTGCATCAAGCTGTGGCTCTCTTTTGATTTAGCTAGGTACGTACAATTACTCTCAGATGAGCTTCTGAGGGGCAAAGAGATATAGTTTAGTCCAGGCAATATTATTTTTGTTCCTGTACACAGAGTAAGCCTAATATTTAGACTCTGTCCCTCTATATCTATTAAAATACTGGAATTTATTTTACAGATATCTCCCCAACAAGGTTAAATCATACAACTCAGGAGAAATAAGTTGACACAAAAATGTATATTTCATGAGAATAGTCCCAGGTCTATATCATCTTCACATGAATATAGCTAGAGATAGGAAAGACAGATAAGAAAGATAAGACATAAAGAGCCTCTTACCCCTCTGGAAAGCAGAGATCACTTTCCCTCAGGAGACACAGTATTTCCTAACTTTGATCCTATCAGGCTAGCCGGGAAGGAAATGGTATCTGTTTTATGACACTCCAGAATTCCCACCTCTAAGCCCCTACTGGAAATCTAACTTTTTAAGCAGTCAACCCTTTCCCGGGCTCAACAAATGTATCAAAAAGGCAACAGACAAAATCCTGGCCTCAATACTTGTGTTGTAGGCTAGAGGAACAGGGTCCAACACTGTCCAGAAAGCAAAACCAGGAGCAGGCAGACAGCATCATGGAAAAGTATATCAGATATTCTATATTATCTTTTTTTTTTTTTTTTCCCCTCACCCTCATTAAATTATAGTCTGTCTTTATAAATGGCCATTTTCCCCAATATATTTACAGGAGTTAAGTCTTTCTAACAGTCATCCATTTCTAGAGATGTACAGCAATGCCACCTTTCAGATATGACAATTGTTTTGAATTGTCAAAATCAAGAACTGTTCTGATGGGCGGGTTTTCTATCAAGGCTCTGTCCCACAGTATTTTAATACCAGATGTCTCTTGTGTTGGGCCTGACAATTTCTGAGGGTGGAATTGCTGCCAAAGACAACCCACCAGCACAGTGGGTGGGACTCTGCCAAGGACTCAGTCAAGTAATCTCAGCCACTTCAGCACCTCATAGTGAATGATTTCACACAAAAATGTGACAATCCCTGCAGTCAATTCCACAAGTACTGAATACACAACAAATTGGCATCATCTGCCCCCCCAAGCACTGCCTGTGTGCATTATGAATATACTTTCCAAGAAAAAAAAACAAAAGCATGAATTAACTGGTATATTGGATCTTTTGAAATAGAATTGACATTGAACACAATCAATGCAAATGTCTCTAATGGCCCTTTTCGTGCTTCCTTGGAAGCCCAGGTAATAGCAACATCTGCCAGCGAATCCACAACTTTTTCGAGTCCCATCTTTGATGCTTCACTTCTTCCTGAAGATACAGCAGTCACCCAGAGCTCACAGGAGAGCTCTGTTCCCACCTTCTCCCCCCTTGCTCCTTATTCCCAATGTTCATGATGTGACTCTTTCTGATTCCTTCTCTAGCTGCCCTTCTTAAGCAAACTTTTTTCAGAGATAATAGCTGCATTTTCATACAGAAACAAATCAGCACATTCATAGATATCAGATGATGTATGAGAGGTTTGTAAATTAACAGATAACAATCAGTATAGCTATGCAGTAACTATTGGAATGGGGGGAAAGGGTGATTTAAGAGACTGGTAATAAGACAAGGAATCTCACTTCGGGACCGTTAGTTACAATTCTGCCACATCAACAGCAACCAAAGGACATTAACCTTTCCTGTTTGAAAAAGCTGTTTGTGCTAAAGTATTGAGAAAGTCAGTGACAATCTTACAGATTTAGAAGTGGAAAAACCACAGAGTAATTTCTTCATTCTTTGCTTTTCTGCTAGGAAATACTAAAGCTCACCCCATTCCTGTGCATCCATTTTTCTGCTTTATAAAAGGAACTACTTTATGGAAAAAAAAAAAAGCCTTTGTTTTCAGGCCTAGAAACTTAATCACTGAGAAGGAGCTATGGGTTCTGGATCAATAAGCAGAAGTCTGTTCTTGGCATTTCCCATAGGACTGGCCATGGTTTCACTCCATGGTCCTGTGCATGTCTTGTGGGTGTGCTAATCCAAGACTGAGCAAGCCATCATCATAAAGGGTAAATACAGGCGGGAATACAGCAAACATAACAAAATACAGGAGCGGGGAGCCTCATTGCGGAAGTTTGTTCCTTCGGGTTATGGTGGAGCTGGGAATGCTTGGGAGAAAATGTGTGAGGCTCCCAAAGCAATTGTACTAAACCCAAACCTGTTGCCGTGTGGGGACAGAAACCAGCAAAGAGAGGCCAGGGTAATGGTGAAGACTGGCTTCTCTCCTTTCTCTGTTTTTGCTGGGTAGAAGAGGGTCTTAGTTGCCACGGCTGCCAAGAACCAGTGATGCAACTCACTAAAACTAACTCTCACTGCTCAGAAAGATACAGATCTTATAGGTCAGGCAAAAATGAAGTCATTCCTTCTATTATTTACCCCCTTTCTGGCCTTCTCCTCCAGAAATACTCCCAAAATGGAGGTGGGACTTTAAAGCAGCAGATATTTTTGCGATGATTTACACCAGAGCTCCATCAGACACATGCTTAGATTTGCTGCCTCCCATGCACAGATCCCTGGGAACAGGACGTACCTCTACGACAGATATTTGCAACCCACTCTGAAGTCTAGCCTCAGGAAGTCTTTTTCACCTCACCATCTACATTAAGTTTAGTCAGAAAAAGCATTACACGTTTGATGGGAAAGGATCAGGATTTACCTCAAGAATGAAAAGGGTGGTAAGTAGGGATAAATAAGAAATAAGATCTGAAATGCATATGTGATATAGTAGCACCAATGAATCTTGTCCTATATCAATCTGCTCAAGGCCACCTTTGCTCAGCAACACAACAGCAGTGCTAAACATTAACCGTCCCTGCAAGACGCGTTGAGATCTGCAGAGAAAAGTCATGTGTGTTGGTGCAGCGTATTCTCATTATGAGTTTCTCTGTTAGACTGCATAGGTGGGGCATGCAGTGCATAGTGGTGAAGTAAACAGAATTTCCAATTTTCTTTTTAGTTCACCTTTACCATGATGCTGTCAACTGGAAATGAAAAAGGAAGGAGGCAATGAAGCAAGAATATTCAACCACAGCTGAGAAAGGAAAAAGTAAGGGTAAATGCCAGCTGCAGGTACAGAGGAAAAGGGAAGCACACTTATAAATATATCAATGAGAAAAAAAAAAGGGGGGGGGAAGAAAGCAAGCAAGAAAAAGATGTTTAAAAAAAAAAAAAACAGGCACAAAAATGCCTGTGCGACTGAAATATACTGTTGGGTTTTAAGCTATTCTTCACAGCAGAGTAACAGATAGAAAAGCTGAAGAGCTACACAGGCATGAGACTGTGCAGGCTTGTTATACTTTCCCCAGTTGTGAGTATTTGGTTGATGTAACAGTCTGCAGCACAACTGGAGGGAGGCTGCAGGACTGAGTATTTTGGAGATGATACCTAGAAGCCTATCTGCTTGAACACGATTTGAATGTAATCTCTAAGTAAATTGTCTTTGTAAAAACTTCACTTAGTAAAAAAGGGAAGAGATTACTTACTAAAAACTTGAGCTATGTTTGCTTTGCAAGAGCTAGCAGATAGATTCAAGTTAAAATTACTGCCTGTCCATGCTACTGTCTGCAGGCCTCAAATTATTCTATACATTTTATGACATAGACTCATTTTATAGAGAAATAATGTAATTTGCTGAGGATGTGTGAATAGGCTGGTGCTTAACAGAAAACTGGGTGCATTTTGCTGAAGACGTAAACTAATAATCCATCTACCAGATCACCTGGCCTTTTTTGTTTGCTTCCATCCCACTTTCTTCTTTCTTTTGTGGTTTCCACAGCTTTAAAATTGTCTGATCCTAAGGCTGGTAACTGGAGCAGAAGCAGCTCTCACTGCTGCCTTGTACTTATATTACTTTATACTTATTCTCTCTTTTCCTCCTGTCAATTATTGGCCTAAATATGTGGTGGTACATTTGTTGAGAGAAGAAGTACCTATAGCCTTGCATCAAGCCTTCTTGGAAAGACATATTTTATGCCAAAAAAAAGAAAAAAAAACCCCACCACATTCTTTTGCCATAACCTATAGGAACTCTCTGAAGACAGTATCTGTAAAAAAAGCTTGTTCTGCCAGTAAAGATCCACGTGTGCTCGGATTCTGTGCCACTTAGCGAGGTCACTTTTCAGCCACGTGCTGCCAAAACTTGTAAATGCAAGCAAAGTCACACACAAACAAGGAATTTCTGCCCCCCCTGTTCACCTCCTGCTGTGGAGAAGTATCAAGATACTTATTCTGGAAGAATAAGCATACAGAGCGTGGAAGGTACCCTCAACACGGTCTAACTGAGTCCACACTAAAAACTATCCTCTATTCATAAGGGGGGGGGGGGGGGGGGGGAATAT